>OU618537.1:18472004-18976538 GCA_914829495.1 Eilema sororculum | reverse complement strand
ATTTTTTATAACAAGTATGCAAACTTTTTAGATTAAATTATATAAATATGGAAAGACTGGCTCTTAATCTTAAAAAAAAAAATTTCAATTTAAACATAGAACTGCAGTAAAACAAATGAATATAGCCGGGAAAAGAAAATTTCAGCACAAGTATCAGATTTGCGTGTTATTTATAGCAAAGTTTTAAATTGATTCTCATTGATTTTTTTTGTTTTGTCAATTGAATTATTGTTACCAGCATAATTGTTGGGTTAGTTTTTTAACACATCGAGAGTTTTTGAACCATAATATGGATACTTCGTCCGAACAAGCGGCACAAATTGTAGCATTGGTGCGGGAGGGCTTGGATCAACGAACGATTGGTAGAAATTTAAATTTAAACCAGTCTACGGTTTCTAGAATATACAGAAGGTTTGTAGAGACAGGTTCTTACAGGAGGAGACGTGGTACAGGCAGAACTCGAGCAACCACAGGTCGTGATGACCGATTTATTGTTATAACTTCCCTGCGAAATCGTTTCCTCACGTCAGTTAACATCAAAACCGAGCTTAATGAAGTGCGTGGAGTAAACGTGTGTGCACGAACAATAAGAAGAAGGTTAAAGGAAGCGGATATCACCCCTTTTAGACCAGCAAATGGTCCAAAGTTGTCTACAGCTCATAGACAAGCTCGCTTAAGATTTGCGCGTCATCACCTGAATTGGACAGAAGAGCAGTGGGCCTCTGTATTGTTCACGGACGAGTGTAGTACATGTTTATATGGTGCAGATGGTCGCAGAAGAGTCTCTCGTCGACGTGGGGAGCGATATGCTCAAAGTTGCATTGAGGAGCGTGTTCCTTTTGGAGGTGGTTCATGTATGGTCTGGGGTGGCATATCGATGAACGGGCGAACAGAACTTGTGTTCATAGACATGGTCCGTCAAAACGGTAATAGAGGGGGTTTGACAGCACATCGCTACATAACAGAGATATTAGAAGATCACGTGGTGCCTTACATGGGATTCATAGGCGAAAATTTTACTTTAATGCAGGATAATGCCCGGCCGCATGCAGCTGCACAAGTTCAACATTATTGCGAAGAGGTTGGGATACGTACAATGAATTGGCCAGCACGCAGCCCGGATCTTAATCCCATCGAGCATGTTTGGGACAATTTAAAAAGAGCTGTATATGCGAGAAACCCTTCGCCCACGACAGTGGCAGCACTAAGAACAGCACTTTCAGAAGAATGGGACAATATTCCGCAAGATCTTTTAAAAACCCTTATAAAATCTATGCGGAACCGATTAGAATCCGTAATAAGGGCACGTGGGGGTAATACACCATTAAAACACAAATAAACCCTTGCATAAAGTTTGTGTCTATTGTTAAAACCAATTTTTTAATTAAACCAATTTTTCTTAAATTTCTGTTTATTCTTCAAAAAAAGTCTTAAGGTCCTTTCCAGTACATAAACTTAAACTTAAAGATATGACCCTACGCTGTTTTAAAGTTCACGAACCAATCTAGAGGTTTCAATTTAAATCTGTATAGAAAGTATGCATACTTGGTTAAAATATTTATTTCAAAGTCGTCTATTACTTTGATGCAGTTTATGAGTCCGTCAGTGTATTTGTAAAATATCATAGTTAACAAGTTAGTTTAGTAAGTAGTTGGTAGTATGTTTAGTAAAGTTTGTTATTAAAAAATATAGCGTTCATTCGACCAAACGTTTATTAATCAACAGTATTTCGGGAATAGATTTTCTCGATCACTCAATGAAAGGTGTATCGTTCTTTCGATCGGTGATGAAAAGGTCTACAGTAGTTTCGAACACTCGTAACTTAGTAAATAGTTTATTCGGTCAGACGCAAAATAACAAAACGTATTTTAGATTTCCCGTGAATCGACAAACCATATTTCGGAATTCCGTGGTAAACTCATATCCTTTCTCGTGGTCTAATCTACCCCTATACAAAATTTCATCAAAATCCGTTCAGTGCTTTAGGCGTGAAAACGTAACATACAGACAGACAGACAAACAGACAGACAAACAGACAGACAGACAGACAGAGTTACTTTCGCATTTATAATATTAGTATGGATGTCTTTGATTGTTTTCTCATTACTTATAAACAGATTTATGGCGATTCCTTTCCTGTTCGAGCTGCGCACACTCATGGATTGGATATGGACAGATACTTCTATGACCCTCATGGATTGGCTTAAGATGGAAGATATATTTGCCAGCGTATTCTTGCTGAAGGTACTCATCAGTGTTTTGTTTTAATACTTCAGCAATTATTTATCCTTATGGTTCAACTTGAATTAGCTTTAAACTCGTATGTACATATTATTCTGTTAATTTAATATTGTGAAAGATTTTCATGACATGTACTACAGAATTGAAGGTACTTTTGCATATTTCAAGCTATCCGTTACCTATTCGCATGTATGTATATTTCTATTCCAGTGTTCCCGTTACGTGGAGGATCGATTCCCGCAGCCACGTGGCGCCAAGAAATCTAACGTGTCCAAATATTTATTGGGTGGCGGTGTACTAGCTTTCGTCATCGCTATCATTTGGTTCCCGCTAGTATTTTTCGCATTTGGCAATACGGTAAATATAATTTTATGACTTACGCGTGGTGATAGAGAAATAATCCCTTCAGCCACTTTTGTAACTATATGGTTCATAACCAGCTACGAAAAAGTACAGGTATAACTACCCAATCTCATCCAAAGGATGTCGTAAGAGGCGACCAACTGAGAAATACGCAGATGATATTGCGACAGAAGGAAAACTCTAAATAAAATTCTATAACAACCCGTCTGGCCAGTGTGAAAACAGTAGGCCAAACATTGGGAGAAGCCAATATCCAGCTGTGGACTGCGATTGGTTGAACATACATACAGTCACGCCTCTCTCTTAGTGGGGTAGGTAGAGACTTCATGTTTCCGCCTACTATGATCCTGGCATACATCTTTCACGTCTTCTACTTTCATAATTGTTTTTAGTAATAATAATATGAATAACAAATCGCAGGTTGGTGAACCGAATCCGCCCACAGACGTGACTGTGAAGATACGCATCGGTCCATTCTTACCAGTCTACCAAATGTCAGCGCAGTCGCACAATATTGATGTGTGAGTATTGTTAATAGAAATACCACGTAGGTATTCTAGGTTTAAGTGTATCATCTATTGCTGAAGAATAAAAATCATCATTAAAATACATATATAACATTGGTATTTTATCTTGATATTATGATAAGCAAAGCCAACGAAGCGAGAGAAAAAAGGTAAACAATGTTTCAGCGGTTCCAAACTTTTTTATTTGAAAATTATTACGTATCAGTTCAAGCGCGTTCCAGACAGGAATGAAATTGCTCATAATATGGCGGATCGGACAGTTTAGAACCGCTATGCTGATAGCTTTCCTGTACTACGAAACACGCAACGACAGCTGTCGCTCGGCCATAGTTGCGTACGTGTGATATGTGCAACAAGGACAGAATCGCTAGTTATCGCAATGTAACTCAGTAATGGTCGCTTTGTTTACCTTTTCTTCTCTCGTCTCGTTGACTTTACTTTAAACAACTTTCCGTTAAGAAGCGCAATCACCTAGATATAGTATTGAATACTAATTACCCGACTACGGTGAAGCAAATATGAGTGTTATGATTCTGTGTGTATTTCACTGAATCTTTTACTTAAAGCCACTGGGCAACATTGTTGCAATAAGTTGCACGATAAACACCTAAAAATATTGTCAACCTATTGTTGTGTGTTGCGCGTCTGAGCTTATGACAGCTGACAAGATAAAATCTGTACCATCTGCTAGTTTCAACGTAATACAGCAGTAAACGTTTCTACAGTAAATTATACTTGCCTTATATTCTAGTTTCACGGAACAAGACTACATTCAGCTGAGCAACATGTACCCGCGCGACCGCACGGCACAGACGTTCCTGTCGAACTACATGTACAACGACATCGCCGTCGTCACCATCAACCCCAACTCCACTATGAAGTGGCAGATATCTCCGCCCGAGCTCGAGCGGCTCAAGAAAGAAGCAGCGTCCAGTAAGTTCCAGTACCCCTAGCACCAACAACTATTGTAATCTTGGAATGAATTTTTTATAGCATTTATTATGCTAACTTCAAAATTCATATAGATACATCGGGAAAATCAGTCATCAGAAATGAATGTTTTAAAAATGATTGAAAAATCATTCATTCTAACAGTTCGTAGGAAAGTTGGTAGATGGCTCCACCGTAGCCTTTAAAGACGAATATAAAGAGAGAATTCAGGGGTGGCTCAATAGCTAAGAGCCTTTAAAGACGGATATAAAGAGAAGGTAAATTTGATCGAGAAGTATCGGTAGCTTAGTGGTTAGGGAGATGGTCTTATAGTCGAGTGGTCCCGAGTTCGAATCCTGGCCATCAACCCACTCGTAAGCGTAACACAAGCAATTTAGCTAAGTTGGAGGGAGCTAGTGGGAATACTGGTACTTTCGTTACTAATATTTTTTAAAAATAAACGAAGATAGACATATTATCAGAACACACTAAGCAAAATTATCACTTCAGAGTTGATTCCTGGTTCCGTACCTTTTAACTTTTGAACAGTGAGTATTATAAATTAATTTAGTCTAAAAGTTTATGAAGATATGAAACTATAGGGGGTAAATAAGTTTATTTTCTTGTCCAATCAGAAGTTTTGGTTGTCTAACTTACCTACTTACATTATCTTTATTTATCCTTATTTATAGGAGTATATTTCCTAAAAACGGCACGGAAACGACCACAGAAATGAAGGTTTATAGTTCAGGTATATACAATACGCAAGAAAATTCAATCGTACCAGTGTTAAATAAAACTATTTGACTCGAACAGATGCAACATTGATGGTGAAGTTCACATACGTGATCACGCACCCAACGAACGCTGTACCGAACCCTCCCACTATAGAAGATCACCGCGAGGTGCCGCTCAAAGCGTTCATCGATGGTAAAAGGAACCCCGAGCGAGAAACTTTGATGAGTCTGTTATCTGGACCTACGTCTGATCTCTGGTCAGTATCCTTCTCTACGCTTGCTTGTTATTTGTGACACGCTTTTATTAGCTTAATGTACGTATGTCGCACTACCAGGGAAATAAAGGCGTAAGTACGAATGCGTCCATTTTGTTTCTTGCAGTTTTGAATACTTGATCATAATCATCATCCACATAAAGACGTTAGTCCTGATTGCATCAGAGGCCACGGTGCCCTCGGAGCTCAGGGTCCGCCTTCCGGCTCTTCCTTCTTTTGAATACTTGTTAGAAGGAAATATATATACGTCCAATTATTTTCACAATATTCTGAAATAAAATGAAGGATTTATACAAAAAAGACATTCGATTCTTTCTTTGCTCTCCGAACAGGTTCTTTGCTCTCCTGTAAAGTTAACGTTATCAACTTACGCCTTTATTTGGGGTTGCGATGTACCTGCCTATGTTACTATATCTTTGAACTTAATTTTGCAGCATTTGAAAACGTCGGATCGTATTAAATGTTAGCACACTTATTGAGGACCGATGGCAATATAATGATTAAAAAAAAATCTTTTTTTAGGAAACTAAACAAGCACGTTTAGGTACCCACTGTCTTCGATGAGCTTGCAAATAAAACACTAAGTCTGTTAAGCCATATGTATATTATCGAACCATACGGCGGGCGGACAGCGGACGACTGCCCGTTCCCGCTTACAACATGTCTCATTTCCTAATGCGCCAGTCAGCACATTCCGTACTCCACACACGCTTTAGAGTTTGAGATTAGAAAATAGAGATATTGATTATGCAATGTTTGGGGAGATTGCTGTCTGTATACTATACCTCGTGCCAAATGGATTGAGAATAAAGTTTGTTGACCTTGCGACCAGTTTGGGCCGGTTACTTAGGGGTTGTAAACATTTTTCACACTGTAGCGAAGCCGAATGCAGCGCCACGTGGCGCCCGCGTGATCCTTTATTTTTGTTACACAAAAATCACTACCTAAAATACAATATTTACTGCAACTTTATTCTCAACTAGCTTTTGCCCGCGGCTCCGCCCGCGTGGATGACGGTTATCGCGACCAAACATAGCCTATGTTCTTTCTCATGGTCTAATCTACCCCTATACCAAATTTCACCAAAATCGGTTCAGTGGTTTAGGCGTGAAAGCGTAACATACAGACAGACAGACAAACAGACAGAGTTACTCTCGCATTTATAATATTAGTATGGATCTATCTGGCATGGCCTGTAATCAATAAATCATCGTTACTAAAATACGAATATTATTTTTCACAGGTTGAACGTGAAAACTTTATTCCCGAAATTTTTGAAAGTTTTCAACAAGGGTACCTCGAAGCCGGCTTCTCAACTGATGCCCCATATGTCAGATGACGAAAGTGAGTAGTATCCAGTTATTTTATGTCTAGAACAAACAGCACCTTTTTTTTAAATCAGAATCCGTCTTAGAGATGTACGTCGATCACCGCGTCATTGAAGTTAGGTGAGTTGTCTAGGAATGACAAATCAATTATAATTCAACAGCCAACGACCTTTGTGGCGTAGCGATAGAACGTTCGACTGCTTAGTGCGTAATCGCGGATTCCATTCCAACTCAGTGCACAAATTTCTATGCATATATACATTGTATATGCATTGGTCTAGGTATTTCTATATATTATTATCAATGTCTGTATTTTATGTAGGCTATTACATCCGTATCTGTGTATTTTTATCCACATTCTAGAAGCCATAACACAAGCTAGTTGTGCTATACTTACCTTGGCTCTAATCTCTAGATAATGCTGCGTAGTATGTCCTATTTAATGACAAAATGTTTTAAAAAAGAAGACGTACTTACGTTTGATATTTCTGAAGTAGTTCTTGTCCGAATGGAAATGTGTATGATAAATCTATAATTTCAGACGACGATGCCCGACTGTATCGCGACGTACAGTTGCGCTTAGAAAACTATGGTGATAATACATATTGGCGCGTACGGGAAACCTGCACACCTCGGGTAAGTAATCCATACTTCCATACTAATATTATAAATGCGAAAGTAACTCTGTCTGTCTGTCTGTCTAACCCGCTGAACCGATTTTGATGAAATTTGGTACATGGGTAGATTAGACCTTGAGAAAGGACATAGGCTGTGTTTGGCCGCGATAATCCACGCGGGCGGAGCCGCGGGCAAAAGCTAGTAACAAATTAATAGATATATTCGTCATCATTTCTCAATATTAATTTAACAGTTGCATCTAAAGTTTATTATTTGGTACCTGAGGTCTTAAGACCGGTTAATAATCGGCTTTTTTTTTCATTCATTTGTAAGATTTGTGGCTTGATTACACATAGGATAAAATATTTCGAAGTCACTGGCAAGACCATTATCATATTAGTAATAATACCTATGGGAACTACATTATTATGAACAGACCCTGAAAACTGTTTTACAATTCCCGTAATCCAACATAATAAGATTACTTTTTTGAGAATTCAACATTTTGTGAATCAACATTTAGAGCATTCATCATTTTAAAAATCCAACTTTTTGTGAAAACTACATTTGGAAAATTTAACATTATTAGAGTTCGACATTATGTTCCGGAAGGATTGTTTTGATTGGTCGGTTTTTCCCGGAACGTCCTCCCATGGTTGGCAAGGGGTCCAATGGTAGCCTCTCTATGCTCAACACATATTATTATTTAGCTATATTTCGAGTTACAAGTTTTTTCGATTAACATTTTTGTACATGATATAATGATTGGTGACAGGATCCATTGACGCCGGTACCGCTCAACGACTGCAGTATGCTTGTGATGTACACTTTCAACGACAAATTGTTCCCAGAAACGTTAAACTTTATATCTGGCAGCGGGTAAGTGCTTACCGCACCCTTCTTCTAGACTCATCTAATATATAAAATTCTCGTGTCACAGTTTTCGTTGCCTCCGAAACGGCTTGACCGATTCTCATGAAATTTTGTGAGCATATTGAGTAGGTCTGAGAATCGGCCAACATCTATTTTTCATCCCCCTAAATGGTGCAGCGGGAACGGGATCTAAAAAATTGGCTGTACGAAGTTCGCCGGGACAGCTAGTAACTTATAAAGTTATCTATTTTGATTAAAAAAATATTAGATTAGATTAGACTAGATTAGATAAATTTTTATTGTACAACAGTAAATGTATGGACAATGTATGAAATGGCGGACTTATCGCTAAGAGCGATCTCTTACAGGCAACAAAGTTACTGATATTCCCTCTAATCCCTTCAGCTAAGCTAAATTGCTGGCTTGGAGTGAGTTCACGTCTGTGGGGTAATGGTTAATATTCGTACCCGAGACCTCATAATGACAATTCCCTTAAAAAAAAACTGAGTATCATCCGCATTATAAAATCCCTTTATACAAACTAGTTAAACTGTTTACTTTTGGCATTCATAGCATTGTGTCGAATGTATAACTATAAAAAATGAGTATATCTCGGGACATGTAATTTGGATTCATAGTAAAACACTCGCCGAGCTATTTACCATGTATTTATTTTTCGAGGATCCGATATTTATTATGATCATTGTATCCGTGATCATGGCGCTTGAAACAGCGCCGAAATATCGGATCCTCGAAAAAATAAATACATGGTAAATATCCCGGTGAGTGTTTTACTATGAATATAAATGACTGAAAATACATTGTATGACAAATCATACAATGTATTTTGGACATAAAAAACGAGACAAAAGAGGCCCAAACGCGCGAGGATAGTTTTGTAATAATATCTATGCTTGGTGAATTTGAGCTCGTTCACCGCCGCGCCGTAGCACCAAGAGCTATCATGAAAAGATACCCACGTGTACTGCGTGTATAGAGGTCATTTTGAGCACATTCTAGGTCCAAGATATATGTCCTGAGCAATGCTGCAGTTTTTTTAATAAAGGACACGTCAATTTGACTTCACCTCTAAGTTAAGCTAAAGGCAAAGTCTCGGAAAGATGGTCACCATCGTAAACATGTACCATGTTAACAGTGGTGGCACTCAGCTTGACGGCCTCATCAGATGCCTTTTCATGCCCCGCTTAAAGGACCCGGGACTGTAGGAATCGCTTAGTTAATACAATTTAGTAATAATTCTCTTGATTTACAGCATCATCGGCTTGTACACAACATTTGTGTTCTTGGCGTCGAGAGTGCTGCGCGGCTTCTTCTCGGGAATATACACCAAAATCATGTTCGATGACTTGCCTAATGTCGACAGAGTCTTACAACTTTGCCTTGACATTTATTTGGTAAGTAATACTGTAATCATCAGAATTTTTGAATATGTCAGAAAATGTCATTCATCGGAATGACCCGGAATAAAATAAGGAACTAGCACCACATGAAGGTTTATACCTCTTATAAGGTGATATGTTCAAATCCAAAATACCTGAAAAGAGATACAATACAGTATCGTTGATTTAGCACGTCGCACATTCCACGTCGCACATCGTCGTGATAGTTTGGACCTTCATAGAGTAGTTGAAACAGTATTTTTATTTAATATTAAAACTATGATTTTAATGAAATTTTAAAGCATTATGCAAATATGCTAACCATACAAATTGATTACATAAGGAAAAAGTGAATCGCTCAGATAGGACTTGTACCTCAGTGGCTCAGTTGGTTAGAGCATTCCCCATGTAAGCCTGAACGATTCACTTTTTTTACTTTATACCTATACTTTACGTACGTATTTTAAAACGATTACTTCGGTTTTAACTACTCTAAATAGATATCAATCTGTTAGAAGTTACAATCTACATTTTTATAATAAAACAAAGAAACACCACAAAAAAACACCTATATTCTATCCTAAAATATCATTTTTTTTTCTCACAGGTCCGGGAAGCACTCGAACTTTCATTGGAGGAAGACTTGTTTGCTAAATTAGTATTCCTCTATCGCTCTCCCGAAACGATGATAAAATGGAGTCGTCCTAAGGAAGAGGAGAATTATGAAGAACAGCGGGCACTACCACCCTCGCGCTGAATGCACCCGCCTGCTGTGAATGTTGGCAGAACTTAACAGTAATGCAAAATGGGACTATGGTTTCAGAGAGCAACCAGCTCTTCGACTAATACGATACAAATCCAATGACATATTTCCCGGTGGTAAAACGACACATGTACGAAATATAACTAGGTATGTCTATTTGTTATAAAGAACTTTTGTCACCATCTAACAAAGCAATTATAAAATATTAATTTCGTGGCAAACTTATTCTAAGTGGGTTGTAAGTTTATAATTCGTAAAGTAAGCCTACGTTCGTACATTTTGTGACAGTGTTAGTTATATCGCGGCGTGTTCTTAAGATATATAGCTCTCTGCATAGTCAATTTTGCTTATTTGTATAAATTATTGCCATAATTATGATGGCAAAATCCACACATTTTGACCCATAAAGATAAATATTTTTTAACACAGTGGCACCATATAGATTTTTTTTTACATTTTTGTATATTTATATCTATTTATTCATGATCCATTTTGATCTTATGTACATTTGAATTAGGAATTCTGGTACGTATACCAATAACTCTGGCATTTTATACATTTATTAATACATGACGTCTATTTACCTATTAATGAAATTATATCTCAGCTATGAATGTATTAGAAATAGTCAGGCCAGTGTACACCATTGCTTTAAATACTGCCGATAACGTCCGTTCACGTAATTTATTTAAATATATTAATGTATAATATGATATCCAACACATCGAGCGTAGATACGTAAGTTGTACAGTAAAATAGTTATAATTTAAGAATAATCACGGTGCATATTTTCAGTTTGTTTGCGACAATGTTGTTACAATTTTCAAAATCTTCCATTAAGTATCTGCGTAACTTTATATACGTAGTAAATGAATTTTTGATTATACGCATACCTACTTATTTTCAACGCCTCTTGCACTTTCAACTTTAATGCGCACAAGCTAAGAATTTTTAGAAGGTATATTGTGCATTCTTAGGCTGTATTGATAGATGCTCTCTTATTTCCAAACTATGGAAAAGGTTATATATAACTCAAATTACACTATACCTGTTAAGGCTCTTTACAAAGTTGTATATAATATGATAGCTGTTTCGAGTCTATTGTTTTCTTTAACCAGATGTTTATATCGTTTTATGATTCGTTACTGAACCAAATCTTTATGCAGAAGTTACCAATCAAATATATTATTTATTTAATTTATTATATATTTAATACTAGAATGTAACCTCATATAACTCGTGCAATCATTGTATAATTTATTTTTAAATGAACACCTTTATCTGTTGTAATATGTAAGATCCTTTAGGCAGTAACGCCAGCCTTTCTTAGAAGGCTGAATAAGGAACGAGTTCCATAAATTCTGGTACCAGTCACAGTGCCGGCTCTACGTCTTGATAAGGGCAGTAGGGAAAGATCATCTAACGATATCTTTCAGTGGACACTTTTCAATCTATTGTTACGTAATGTTACGGGAGACGGGTAACGGGATTGGAAATAAACAACTTAGTATTTGAGACCGCTTTATTTTCACACCCCAACAGCCAAATCTCGAACACTTCACGACGCGACTGTACCACACGATGCACTACTGCACTTTAGTCTTATTCGCGACACTCACAGCGCGACTGTACTGCAAGGTCACTGCGCTTTCACGACACTCACAGCGTGACTGCACAATTACTGCACTTTTCACTATTTTCTCACTTTGCTTCCTTTTCCCTTCTTCCTCTTCTTCTGTTCACTTTGAACTCCCAAACTTAACTGTCCTTTCACGGCTCTGACAGCTCCTTTTATACCCTGAATTTCGATCGTCTTTTCGATATTCATTTTATTATTTCTCCAGAATTTTCTATGATCTCCCAGAAGAGCTTAAACTATAATTTCGATCTTCATTTCGTTTCTCATTTTCATTCTTCCAGAATAACTAATAACTAGAAGATTTTAAATATAGAATCTTCTGTTACTTTTACCAAATAAAGATTTAAATAAATTAGAAAATCACAAAAACCACATATCGTGTCACCGGGATTCGATCCGTCGACCTTCTTTTTGGCAGGCGAGGTCTAAACCGCTCAGTCACAGCTGCTATTGACAATAAGTTCGAATTTATAGTTCCGATGCTTTGACATGTTACGTCACATTCGTAACACTATGACAAATGGACAATAATTTTATAATATGGACATGATATTTGTACACAATGTCACGTCTTGGTCTTTATCCCATTGGAGTAAACAGGACAGAGACATCTTTGTACTTCCTACGATCCTGAGTTACGCCTTGTTGCAGCTGCTTTTGACTTGACCTTTCCTTACCACATCTTTGATCTGATTGACAGAATAAATACGTACGTACATTTTTACCTTTACTTTCCATTCATCCATGTCTCACAAATATGATTTGTCAATTTTCTTTCACCCACCTTTCTACCTATCCCAATCATCTAAGCAACCCTTTCATTTAGTATATCGTCCGTTCTCTTATCATGCTGTTCCTCACTTGGTCCATGAACATCACTCCAGCTACACTTCTGTACAGTACATACATAACGTATTAGGTAGTGTTTTATACCCATGTGACAACTATTATACCTTAGTGGTATGGTTCATCTGATGGTTAGAAGTCAAACCATTTGCTTACATCACTAGGGTAGCTACAAAGCTAATGCATTGTAAGAGCCGGCGCTGCAGACTTGATACCATCTTAGACTGCTTAAAAATAAGCTAATCTAAGTTTTCTGTACCTCATCAAATAAACATTTGCATTTGATATTACTTAATTAAATTATTGAATTAAGAGAATTATATTGTACACTTTTGTATTATGGTTGTTGTGTTTAAGCTGCATTTAATGTTGTCGAATTGTGATAATAAAAATCGTATAAAATGTTATTAGTTTTTTATTGACATAAAATGATATACAAATCATAGTTACATAATACGTATGTTCACAAATCTGCCGCGGTCTAATTATTTCACTGAATAATATTATCTTTAACTTACAACCATCAATCTTGGCGCTATATTCATTGACATAAGTTCCTGGAAGAGCAACTTAGCAGCATACGGCAATCGAACTTGCGATATTTGGGTCTTATTTTTACACCCTTTGCACTCAAACGTGTTATTCCGTAAATTTGCAATTGCTATTAACCCGCAGAAGTTACAAACGTGTATGCGATAAGGGTCGGACACTTCGAACAATCTTTCGCGCAGAAATTGGGCGGCGCCGTGCGCTATTTGACAATCACGTTCCATTTCACCAAAACGTAGACCTCCATCTCTAGCCCTACCTTCCATAGGTTGTCGGACCAAAATTTGTACTGGCCCTCTAGCCCTTGAATGAATTTTGTCATCTACCATGTGTTTCAAACGCTGGTAATAAGTGGGACCCAGGAAAACTTGAGCATTTATTTTTCGCCCTGTGTGTCCATTGTACATGACCTCGTTTCCACGAAGGTGATAACCATACTCTTGCAACAAAGATGAAATTTTCTGTACATTAACAGCATCATTGAAAGGTGTGGCATCACCAATTTCTCCTTTGTTAGATGACACTTTACCTTGAATGCATTCAATCAAGTGACCAATAGTCATACGGGATGGGATAGCATGTGGATTAATAATAATATCAGGGGTCAAACCCTCGCAGGTGAATGGCATATCTTCTTGGCGGTATTGAATTCCGCAGGTTCCTTTTTGACCATGACGTGATGCGAATTTGTCTCCAATTTGAGGAATACGTACTGAGCGCACACGAATTTTGCAGAACTTGTACCCCTCACTATTTAATGTTAACATTACTTGGTCTACAATACCAGTTTCACTGTTACGCAAGAAAGTGGACGCATCTCGTTTTGAATAGCGTTTTGTTGTACCTTCCAGTTCATCATCATTTTCTGGTAATGTAATGGTTTTTCCAATAACCACATCATCACCTGAGACTCTTATTCCTGGGGCAATAATGCCATCATCATCTAATTTGTCATATAAAGCGTTTCTCATACCCTGACATGTTTGTCTAGTTGGTTTTTCAAATTGTTCTTCTTGATCACCAATTCTTTTTGATTCAGAGTCTTTATATGACCGGTAGAAGACAGATCTGAAAAATCCTCTCTCTACTGCAGAAGCATTCAAGATGACACTGTCTTCTTGATTGTATCCAGTGTAACAAAGGATAGCAACAATTGAATTGATGCCAGCGGGTAATTCTCTAAATCTCAGATATTCCATAGAACGGGTTGTGACCAATGGCTTGTGTGGATAGTACAATACATGAGCAAGAGTGTCCATTCTCACATGGAAGTTAGTGATGTAGACACCCATAGCTTGTTTACCCATAGCACTTTGATAAGTGTTCCTAGGACTCTGGTTGTGATCAGGGAATGGAATAATAGATGCACAAACACCTAATATCATGGCAGGATGAATTTCACAATGAGTGTATGTAGTACAATAAGCATACTCTTTTACTTGGGCCAAATCATCAGGGCTCATAGCTATCATTACTGTCTCCTCCTCTAGAGTATCAATGTATTCAACAACACCACTTGCTACCAAATTTTGCCAACCATAATTGTTAAAGTCTCTTTCTTTGAGGTCATCAATATGTTTTTTCTTGAGTAACAAAGCTCCATTTTCAACAATCAATAATGGACGACAGATCCTTCCAGCATCAGTATAGATTCTAATTTCTCGATCTCTTATGTCACGGATCATGCTCACTTCTGATACAATAATGTCCATTTGACGCCTAAGTTTTCTTAAGGTAGCCATTAATTGTTCAGGATCTCTGTGGATACCAACCCAGCAGCCATTTACAAATATTTTAGTAGCATCAGCTATAGCGGAAGGTGCTATTTCCTCCAAGTTTTCCATAGACCATTCTTCCAAGAATTCCAGAATTGGAGAAGGTTGACTACCAACAGAAATGTAGGCCATGAGGGCTAAATTCTTTACCAAACCTACAGCAGCACCCTCAGGGGTTTCTGCAGGACAGATCATACCCCATAGAGTATTATGTAACTGACGAGGTTTAGCTAGTTTACCATCACGTCCAATAGGGGAGTTGACACGCCTTAAATGGGACAGAGTGGAGGCAAATGTCAATCTATTCAATACTTGAGATACACCAGCTCGAGCTTGATGAGCCTTCTTTTGATCACCCCAATTTCCAGTAGCAAGGGAGTATCTAAGACCATCTGTAATAATCTTAGTTTTTATAGCTAATTCCAAGTTGAAATCCTTTCCTCTATCAATAAATTTCTGAGCATACATTCTTACTTCTTTCAGAAGGTTTTTAAATAGGCCTCTAAATAGAAATGCAAGTAGTGGACCAGCAAGATCCAAACGTTTATTTCCATAGTGATCTCTGTCATCTAGTTCACGACGACCTAAAGCAGCCAACAACAATCTGTGTACCATGTAACCCAAAAAGTAAGCTTTTTTAGTTTCACAAAAATCAGAAACACCAACATGGGGTAACATTTCTTTCTGCAAAATTTCTCTAGCATATTTAATACGCTTTTCTTTTGTCACTCCAGGACGTGCACCACGAGCACCAATAAAGTTAAGTGCCACATTTTGTTCCTGAATTACAAAGGCCTCATCAAGGGAAGGTTTCACCATCTCCATCATTTCTGGATCATCAAAATCATAAATAATGTGTTCCAAAATATCTCTGTCTGCTACAAAACCAAGAGCTCTAAATACAATCATAATTGGAATTTCTTGTTTTATATATGGAACAATTGCAATAATCCTTTGTCCAATTGCTGATTTCTTAATATTTTGGCCTCCACGTGCCATCATATTCACCCATAGGGTTGATGTAGGCCTGGAGCTATGTTCAAGACATGATCGGATCTCAGTTTTGTAAGCAAATTTCCCATCTTTCATACTGAATACATAGACAGTATTTGTAGCCATTTTTTCTTGGGCAATTAATACTTTTTCAGATCCATTGATAATAAAATAACCACCAGGATCAAGTGGGCACTCATTTAATTCAGACAGATCTCTGTCAGTCAAATTGTTCAGGAGACAATAAGTAGATCTCAACATAATAGGGATTTTACCTATAAAAGTTTTTTGATGTTGAGTTTCAACTGGATCTTCATGTTCTTTTACTATTGTCTTTGTTATATCTACATAAAGCGGGGCGGAGTAAGTTAAATTACGAAGACGCGCCTCATTTGGCATCATGGGAGATGGAGCACCATCTTTTTCCCAGTGAGTGGGTTTTGAAAGATAAATTTGATCAAACTTGAGAAGATATCTTGGTGGCGTCTCAATTTCGCCGGATGAATGTTGAGCTTCAGCTTGTAACTCTATGGGTGGCGAATCTTCAACAATACGCTGAACAGACATTTGAATAAATTCATCAAAGCTGTCCAACTGTTGGCGTACTAGACCTTTTTCATCAAAATAAGCGTTGATAACAATCCAACAAGCTTCTTGCCAGAGCTCTGATGAGATTTCTTCCACATCAATTTCCTCATATTGATCATCTTCGGTGTCATACATGATTAATGAAGAGAACAAGAATGTTCTCCTATTAGGAAGCCTCACTTATTTTAAATTACAACTTTTCTACAACACACGTCCTGAATCCTGATTCTCTGGACAGTGAAAACATTTGACAGACAAACCATTTACAAAATGGCGTTTCATAAAATACAATAGTGATGTCGCTGAATCGTTGTATTATCTCGATATCAGCTAAAGCTTTGAGCTTTATGATTTTATATTTTACTCAAATTAGTTTTATATGATGTTTTAGAACAAAGTTTAGAACAAGTTGGAAGTCACAAACCCCCTACAACGAAAATACTAATTACTAAATTGCTAAACTAATCGACCGCTGACTGCGACTGCGACTCGGTCCTTCACTAGGCAGCAGAACCAGTGTTGCCAGTGGAATATTGTCAAATGTTACACAGGACTGCTTAAAAAGTTACATTTTCGGGGTAAAAGTTACGTGACCTTATATTACGAGAAAAACTTCAATACCAACGTTAATAAGGCACTTTATTACACTTAATCTAAAATGTTTTCAGTCCCATTAAGTCGTTAAGCTTCAAAAGAAATGCAGTAATTTTTCGATTTTTTTATGTATATACCATAGGTGGCGAGTAGAATTGACTGGTGATTCTGCAAAAGAATATATATAACGAAAACAATAAAACTAATTATTTATGAATAATTTAACAAATAATTCAGAAATTGAACTACAAACTTGAAGGAGAAACTTACTTTGTTAATCTATTTTAAAAAAGTCCTCATCATAAACTATTTATCTATTCTGTTTCCCATTTTAATACCAAACAATATTTTGATTTTGATCACAGTTGAAACATTGACTGTTCACTGAGACTTAGATAATTGTCTCTATGGACAAATTAATAAAGTATTTATTTAAATACCTACTGGATTTATAACTACTCACGAGTTGACGGCAAATTTTTTGGCTATGGCTCATCTTTTTTAAAGGTTTTATGACTATCGCAGGTAGATCTTTATGTTAAGTCTTATTTTATAGCATATTAATTTGGTTAAAATGATGGTTGATGATGATGATGTTGATGATGACGATGGATAATATGATTGCTACCTCAATAAAGTTGTGGGGACTTTACTAAAAGTTTACTAGGGAGAGTTGAAATTAACGCGAAGAGTCGCCATTCACTGTAATATGCCAATTATCTACACGTATGTGCGTTGTACAAGACGTTATGTCTTTAAATCCACCACTTTTATACATAAAAACTCGGATTTACACCAATTTTGGAAAATAATATAATACCCCGTTGCATTCTCTTCAGTGTTCGTGCCAAAACTTTTCTATGGCTCACTCTGTGAGTAATTTCCAGTGTCAAATAATATAATTTGGTAAATTACATAAATATTCTACTGCGTTTATTTAATTTAACCTCGATCAAATGTTGAAAACGATCACGATATCAAAGTTACGTTACGAGACAATCTTTTTTTCAACCTTCAATTTCTTTTTTAAATAGGTACATACTTACTGATTGAAATTTTCGAATCGAATCGAGACAAAATCTTTTGAAATTATGACAATTGCTCTTCCACCGTGTAGATACATTATATAATAATAATTATTATCCTTTCTACCACACTAGTGAATGAACATGAAATAATTATTTGAAATTATATTATTCTTTGATTGATAGTTGTTCGAACAGAAGTAAACTTTATTATGTACTGGGAAAAAAGTTTAAAGTTGTTTGAACCTTGTCATCTCCATACAAGCGATTTCTCTAACAATACCAAGGTTGGTATTACTCTTATATTACTGGTGATACGGGTAGCGTAGTTAGTAAAATAATATCTACCACAGACTACAGAACACTACAGAATTCTGACTGATATTGACCCGAACCAATACGGCAAAAGTTACAATAAAGTTACATTTTGAGTCATGTTACGGAGATGTTACATAAGGGGGTCAAAAGTTACGTAAATTGTAACAAAAGTTACAATCTGGCAACGCTGAGCAGAACATTCATTTTACATTATTATAAACACACAAAAGCTCTAAATCGATTTAATGTATCGAATATGACAAAAAGCACTATCAATTTCAATAAATAGTCAACTAATAACACATACATTTTGGTTTCGATTTCACAGACATATAATTCGATTTAGAAGAATAGAAATCAAACTAACAATAATTGATTACTTCTAAACTACAGAATCGATTACTTTGTGGTCGATAGCCAAATTCCATCCTAGATTTTATTATTGTTCACTATATCTACCTAGGTACAAAGTGTTGGTTGTGTTTAATGATTAAAGTCTACCAAACGTTGAAAAGTATCTTGATTTAATTTAATAAAACTGAGTGCGTTTGCCAATTTTCCCTGTCTCATGAAGTGGATTATTGTGTCTTGCAGGCACATAATATTTATTTTATGATTACGCACAAGTTCTTAGTTTTTATAATGATATCGAAATAATTTCATCATTTTTCTACAGGTTTCAAATAATAAAGTACCTACTTATTCTTTCATAACTATGAAATAATCTTCCTATGTACAGCACAGAACGTGGTTTTTGAGAGCCTGGTACAATACTCCATGAAAAAAAATACCAGGCTCACAGAAACATTAGGCCGTGGCCGAAGTTTCTATGAGCACCTTATGCAAAAGTACCAGGCTCACAGCAATACTTCTTCCGTGACCACGACACACGGAAACCTATTCCATTCCGTAGCGTTTTATTCCAATAATAAGTAACCCATTTCTGTGCCAAATGTCAGATATTATATTCGCTAGTTTCTACGTGAAAGAGTAACAAAAACACACATTCATACATTGATCCATCCATCCAAACATTCCATCGAACCAATCATATTTTAAGTATAATATTAAATAAGATTTCATTGTACAATACATGATTATTTCGTTGTTAACTTCAGTTAACAACCGAATATCGATCGATTCGATCGCAGATCTATTAATCTGCCGTGATCCATCCCTAGTGGTGTTTTGTTTGAGAGTTCAACCTGTTCAACTTTAATTTGACGATTTTCGAGATGATTCATTCGGACTGAAGTGCGTTGGATTCCCAGTTCGCTGATTTAGTTGCATTTATATAATATTATGGATTCTTCAAGAAGAAATAACACAGATGAACAACGGTGTATAATTGGCCTACAAGATTTGATGATATCCAATAAAGTTGAAGATGTTACTGAGCAAGCGCACGGTGCTGTAACATCGAACACAAGTTCTATCGCCAAAACAAGACCTGTAGGCGCAATAGAGAGCTTTGCCCTGGATAATAGCCAAAATAATCGTCAAGATTACAGTTTTTATGAAAGATCTAATGTTATAGCTGCTTCAAAGTTTGCTACACCGAAACGAGTGGAAACTATTGCGTCGATCAATAAGCGCGATATAAACACAGCAGCTCTGCCTTCGAGTCCTACGCGTTCTATCGATTCCATATCACAAAGGTCACTCAGTTATCAAACAGACGACTTGTATGAGATTCCAGCTATTCCAAATGCTCAGTACCCCCCACCAGTTTATGAAAATATAGATTATTACGGTGAACAGCGATCGCCACAGCCGCCTTACTATCATCAACTGTATCAGCAAGCGCCACCCCCGCCCGTTTCTGACGGATACTACGATACGCGCTACAGTAAAGCCCAACCTCAAGTGCCAGTGAATTCGAAGACTAAGCTAAATCCATTAGTATACGAAAATATGTTATGTTCAGACAATGATAAAAAAAGTGAATTTAAACCTCAACAAAAACATGACCAGCATTTTATACAACAGGGCTCAGTACCAGGCCCACAAGTACCTAACAGTAGTGCCACCAGGAATATTTCGCAAATGTTAATGAGTGAAAAAATTAAAACAGACAAAGCCCTACCTCCACCACCATACAACACATCCCAAGATAACACTAGCAGTGACTACACAATAATGAAGTCTGCTCCTCCAAAGTACACAGATGTTAGTGCACTTTTGAAGAATGATAATACAATTAGTTTTGATGATAAAATTGTTACAATACCTTCTACTGCAATATATGCATCAATAGCACCAAGTGCTCAAAGGCCTAAGGCTAATATTGCTACTGAGGTGCAAACAGCTACAGCTAGTCCTAAGTTCTTTCATCCTAAACCAAATATTTCAAACAGTATTGGAAAAGATAAACTTCCTTTGATAAATGGAGGCTATAATCCAAAGCCTGTGACAGTTAATAGAATGCACATAGTGGAAGACAGTAACGGTTCTGATTATGTGTGTATGACGGGAGGCTCTCCAGCAGCTGCTGTAGCTGCATCTAATAGAGATAATGTTTCAATTGCTTCAGAATCTATTGGTTCTCGGAACTTAGTGTCTGGTTTAACATCATTGTGTTCCCCTGCACAGTCTCCAGCACCTAGTCCCACTCCCAGCTCAGTGTCTCAAGTGTCTGGAGGATCGAGAGGTTCTGGTGGGAGAAGCAAGAGCTTACTGCCATATAGCATCACACCACCACGCCCACCAGGGCCCAGTGAGGCCCAGCGTAAAATAGAAGAGCTCACCAGGCAGCTTGAAGAAGAAATGGAAAGACAGGATGAGGAGGGTGAATACTTTGGTAAGAAATTAAATGAATATTGAAATTAATGTATAACATTGTAATATGAAAATACAAAGCACTTAGTACAAATTTGTATATATAAAAGTGAATCTCATTCAATAAAAAATTGCTATATTATAAAATAAACAATTTCTCTTGTAAGTCATAAATATATCACTCTACTTGCCACAGTGGACAGAAAAGACTTCATTTTAATATAATACAATTCATACCTTGGGAAGATTGTTGTCATTTTTTACCGTAAATGTAGGTATTGTTTTCAAGTGTTTTTAAATACTATTTGCGCACACATTATTTTCCAATAGGACACATACTGAAGTTATACACAGAAAAGAACAAAGCAGGAATTTAACATTACAAACAAAACAAGAACAAAAATTATATAACTACTTAAAATAATATTAAAAATATGTTAATATCATGGTTTTTTGTCAGGTATCTGCCATACATGTGGTGCTGGGGTAACTGGTGCAGGTCAGGCTTGTCAGGCAATGGGAAACCTTTATCACACTAACTGTTTCATCTGTTGCTCATGTGGACGCGCACTAAGAGGCAAAGCCTTTTACAATGTCCATGGTAAAGTGTACTGTGAGGAAGATTACCTGGTTAGTATAGTTCTGTGAAGTAATGTGCTGCTATGCATTGTGGAGTCTTATATTAATGTTATTTTTACAGTACTCTGGATTCCAACAAACAGCTGAGAAATGTGCAATATGTGGACACCTGATTATGGAAATGGTAAGTACTTTTTGTATCTATTTCAATTCTTGTAGCATTTTCCTATAATGTCAAAGGGGTTATTTATTGTGTACCAAGTTCCTCAATAATTATCAAAATTAATTTGGGCTACAGTAATTTTAGTTTTGACATTATCCCCATGAGATATGCTAGGCCTAGTGTGGTTGACAGTCAAACTTCAAAGTTTTCTACTACATTAAAAATTAATATAACTTTTTACAGATTCTGCAAGCTATGGGCAAGTCGTACCACCCAGGCTGCTTCCGTTGTTGTGTATGTAATGAATGTCTGGATGGTGTGCCCTTCACTGTGGATGTTGATAACAAGATATACTGCGTCAATGACTATCATCGTATGTTTGCACCCAAGTGTGCGAGTTGTGGAAAAGGTGATTGATAAATTTTATGTAAAAGTGTCAGCAAATATAACATAGTAAAAGTATATTGAGAGGAGTTTGCCTTAATGTTCTATTTGTAGCATACAGATAATATCTTAACAATGTACTTGAGTTGTTAAGAGATAAGATACTTCCATTTGTATTGTACTGAATATAACTGTATCTTACTCTCAACATTATTTTTACAGGAATAACTCCAGTCGAGGGAACAGATGAGACCGTAAGGGTTGTGTCTATGGACCGGGACTTCCATGTCGACTGCTACATGTGTTGTGTGTGTGGTATGCAACTGACTGATGAACCTGATAAACGCTGCTACCCCTTAGCAGGTAAACATTGTGATTAATAGGAAAGCTTTAAATAGCATTTATGACAAAAATAACAAATTTAATATAAATAGTTGGCCATTTCAAAATACAATGTTCTGGAGAATTTCATAATGTTTTTGTTTCAGGTAAATTAATGTGTCGTGCATGTCATTTGGCCACAATTGGAGCCGCGACGGGGCCTGGGCTGTCTCCCGCACCTCATCTCTCGCCCGCATCGTACCAGTACATGGGTTGAAAACTCACTCTTTTGTCTTGCTCTATATTAAAAAAAAAAACGTATTAGCAAAAGGCTTATGATTTTTGAAAAGTGCTCAAAATTCCTATTACAAATGATGCATCTGTTAGCATTTAATGTAATTAGCTTTAACATAATGTTACTGTAAGTTATTGTAAACTCAAGTGTAATGCTTATAACAGTGTTGTTATTATTCATAAGTAGACAAATTACTCAACATAATGTGAGTGATGAAAGAGTTCACAATTTGTTGTAGCTTTTATAGGTTTATTTCTGCAAACAGAAATGGATAATAATTTAATATCAAACTTTTCAATTATTGTGTACCTAGTTATTGAATATGCTTTGTGATTTGATTGAGCCACCAGCAGGTTTGCCTACACTATTTTGTGATACAAATATTCTTATTTTATCAAGTTACATATAATGAACAAATGGAATTGTTTTTAGAAAGTATTTCCTAAAAATTATGGGCCTAATGTCAGTGTTCCGATTACATACATAGTCTAAAGATATATATTTGTGTTATCTACATACTACTTTTACAAGAAGTAGCCAATAAGCCCCGAGTATTATGGCTGCTAGTTAATTTGCCATTGATTTGAAGTGCATTTATTAATTTTACACACTAGACATGACAGCACTCCTGGTTATTTAGTAGACACAAAATATGATCAATGAAAACAAAGCACTCATGTTATCTGTCTGTGGCCACTATGTTACTAACTATTAGAATAAAAGATAATAAACATTCCAGTTATGTGCTGTCTTGTTTTGTACTTAATATAATTAAATGTAAGTTGTTTTTATATGTACATTTTGATGAAAAAATAATGTGATTATTATGTAATTAACTATTTTATATGAAATAAAAATGATTTTGTTTAGCAAGTTTTTATTTTTTTTAACCGTAATAGTAGCGTATTAGTTCATTAATCTTTAAATATTAATATTGATAAATATATTTATACCTATATCAATTTCTATGCAGTTTAGATTAGAAGATTATTACAATTTTATACTACTTAATATATTGCAGAAGGCATAATTTATAAAAAGTTTGGTAATGACAATGAAAATTCACATTTTCTTCACCTTGTTTTTAAAATCTCTCATTTCTGACTTGTATCGTTTCATTTCTTCCATTACCTGTGCTCGTTTCTTTTCTCTCATTGTATGGTATTGTTGTTTGCCTTCATTGAATCTGTCCTGAATATTTTCTTTCTTTTCCTGGTACATTTCTTTAAGACGTTCTCTAGAAGGCACAGGTTTAATCCAACCAATTGTTGTAAATTTTTTAATAGCATAAGTAGTTGCACCTAAAAGATTACATTAGTTTTTATAAACACTCAGATTACATTAAAATATCATGAAAATCTATCTAAATTATAATTTTTGTGCGTTATAAACTGTAAATGATAATAAAGTTGTGGTTATTACCTACTGTAACAGCATACCGTAGCGGCGATGCTAACTTGTACAATGCCAATGCAAGGGCAAAATATCCTGCCGTAGACTCTCTTAATGGAGATATCAATGATTCACTGATGCCAAGTGTTTGTAGTAAACCTATAACATCAACACCACTGCAAAAGATGTTTTAGCATTTGGAGATGATAAAATATAATAAAGAAGAGTACTTAGTAATATTCATAAACTCACCTTCTTACAGCATAATAAAAACAACCAAACCAGATACAGGATGTGCCGAAATGCACAGGCAACACCACATACCAATAATCTTTATACATTTGTTTTAACCTTTTGATGAGCCCACCTTTGTCTTCATTTTCTTGAGGCTTATTTTCAACTGGCCCTTGTTTCGTAGAACAATGTCGTAAGGGTTTGTGAAACCAGTTTATTTGTTGTGTTTCCCATCTCTGTAAATTCCTATCCTGGTAGCAAACTCCACTTGCAAGAATTCTTGTCGTATAATTTCTGCCAGCACTCCATTTTACCGGTTTGGTTATATTATGCAAATAATAACAATTCTTAAAAATTGCCCTACATGCCAAAGACATGTTAAAAGAGTACGTAAAAACTTGATTGCAAAAATCTTATGAACTATGCATTTTCTATTACTATTCGCATATATGTTTTAGTTAGGCGGAGTGAATTTGTTGACTTGACTGACAGTGATCTGGCTGAAAATTCTATGGTAAAAAAACAGGAGATAATTTACCAGCATGATCAGCATGACATTTTTGACGTTGGTGACGTTGAAGTACTTGAAGTTTCAATGATAAGTGCTACCAGTTAACTAAATTAAAATGACAGCTTTTTGTTTATGCAAGAGGTTTTTAAATAGGTACCTGTGATAAAAAATCAATACATAACACTTTTGATGATTTACTCTAAATATTCAAAGATAAAAAAATAACTAAAATGATTTATTGCAATGTTACAAAAAGTTTTTATACATAACATGGTATGGCCTTATGTATACAGTGGTTGTACCCTTAATGAAGAATAAAACAGCAGATGCCTCGGATATGTCCAATTACAGACCTATCTCCCTCGCGACAGTTGTAGCCAAGGTCTTGGACAGTTTACTTGATAAACACATGATGAAGCACATGTCAATACATGACTCTCAATTCGGTTTCCAACCTGGTCTTTCCACTGAAAGTACTATTATTTGGCTCAAGCAGACTGTTCAATATTACACGGCACGGGAAACCCCTGTCTTTGCCTGTTTTTTGGACCTGTCAGAGGCATTTGACCTAGTCCAATATGATGTGCTGTGGCGCAAGCTGGAGACGGGGACGACCATACCAAATGAGCTTATCTAAATGTTTAAATACTGGTATAACAACCAGGCCAATAGTGTTAAGTGGTCAGGTGAATACTCGGATATTTACCATCTGGAGTGCGGGGTTCGGCAGGGAGGTATAAGCTCGCCTAGGTTATTTAATCTGTACATGAACCAACTATTATTGAAGCTAAATAGTACCGGCATAGGTTGCCACATAGATGGAATTTGTTTAAATAATTTAAGTTATGCTGATGACATGGTGCTGCTTAGCCCATCAATTAGTGCATTAAGGCGTCTAATCGCTGTCTGTGAATCCTATGCGGTGAGTCATCAGTACAATAATTTGCAAAAAGAGTGAGATTATGATCTTTAAGGCAAACACAGTGACATACTCAGACGTGCCCACAGTCTCACTATATGGGAAACCCCTTAATAGAGTTGACAGGACAATGTATCTGGGCCACTGGATCACCGAGGACTGGCGAGATGATTGTGACATTGAGAGGGAGCGCAGATCGCTGGCTGTCCGATGCAACATGCTGGCCCGTGGGTTTGCACGCTGTACTAAATCAGTGAAGGTTTTGCTTTTTAAAGCATACTGTCAATCCTTTTACACGTGCAGCCTTTGGGTTAGCTATACGCAGCGGGCATACACGCTCTGCGTGTCCAATAGTAGGTATTCTTGGCGTGTTCACGGATCGGCTGGATTCACCTATGTGGCGAAGATGGGTACAGATTCACATGTAGGTCGGTTCCAGATGAAAAATAATAATAATAATATAAATGTATACTAACCCTAGTTTATAAGGATCATTGTTACTAAAACTATGGACAATTTTCCGAAATAAATGGATATAATAAATAGCAATAGATATATTATTTGCCCTGTGTATCATTCAGAGGTAAATTATAGTTCCAAAATTAACCAGAATAGCGCTAGTGTAACAAAAGCTCAGTTGGAAGAGCATTCCCCCCGGTAATGGGTCGTGGTCCACCTGCTTAGTCCACCTAGGTGGACCACGGGCACTATTTTTTGCCGGTAGTCCACCTATAAACAATAATATGCAATCTCTTTCCGAATAGATGAATTCATTAATCTGCTCCTTAAACTTCGTTCTGATCTAGCCACTCGAAACCGTTGCCTCATATATTCTTTTGAAATGATTGCCATGATTATTCATAATTGATAGAAATGGGTGCACCCAGTACTTTCTTTTCTGTTTCTTTTTCTTAATGCGTCTTAGCACAAGCAAAAGTAGGACCCATGTAGTGAGTCCCATGTCTCACTAGAAACTGGACTGATGGTCAGCGTCTTGTCGTACGACGCCGTATGGGATGCGACATCGCATCGTCTTGCGGTGCGTCGTCGTTTTTACGACGTGACGCTGCACTGCACCGCAGTGTTGTGGCTAAGGTCCTGAAATATGTTTTTTAAATCGAAAAGGTGGCACGGTTTTATTTTATAGGGCATTCCAGTTTTATAAAGTAAAAACTTTTAAGAACGGGATGGTGCTATGGCTTTGTTCTCATATTTCAGTAAGTTTTTTTCGGCATTAATATTATTTATTTATTTATTTTATATATTTAGATACATCACCCTTACAGTACAAACTAATACGGCAACGATCTTACAACTCTTATACAATTCAATCGTACGTAAAAAATCATTTACGTCTGCTATGACAAACACTGTAGTGTCACCCTCTCGAATTCTGCGAGTGTACCTACATACAAAAATATCCACAGTACGCGAGACTGTATTTAAGATGTTTATCGCTCGTACGAGAGGAGCATACTGCAGCAGGTTGGTACGAAACACTGGCACGTCGAACGTTCTCCCCCTCAGCGCCTTCCGCAACCTCGTATTGGGAACAGTTTTTTCCAGTTTAATTTGTTCTTTCATATTCATTTTTCAATAGTAATAAAATGACAGGCTCACACGGAATTAATTTTAGGTAGACCACGACCCATAGTCATTTTTTTTTTGCACATCACTCAACATTTAGGTGGACCACCGGCAAGAAAAAGTGCCCGTGGTCCACCTACGTAAACTGAGGTGGACCACGGGCAAGTAAATGTGCCCGTGGTCCACCCAGGCGGACTAAGCAGGTGGACCACGACCCATGACCGCATTCCCCCTGTAAGGGAAAGGTGATGTGTTCAAGTACTTCAAGTCCCACTTGAGTACTTCCTTTTCCCGATGTATTTCGAATTTAAAAGTTAGCTTAATAAATGCTATAAAAAGGAGGATGGGCAAAATGTATGGACTTTGGTCTACCTACTCAATACCAACGCCACCTATGCTAAATAATAGAGTATATTTTGGCGAACCAATAACACATAATGAAGCAGTTCTAGGGGCTGGCATTTTTTTTTTAAAAGAGAATACAAATAGATAAAAATAAAACACCAGTGATTAATCAATAATATTATATTTATAGTATTACATGATGCTTGTATCTAAAATTACATCATTTATGTGTGCGGCAGGCAGTATCAAAGCTTCCTGATGGCGTGCCCAGCATAAATACCACAAGATTGCTATTACATGGGCACATGTCCCAATTGTACGACGTCCAGTCAAACACGTACAATAATAGTAGCTAAAGGCACCTCTTCCTTGATTCTCTGGGTTTATTAACACATATGTGTAGTGTTTCTTGGCCCTGGAATGACGTGATTGTATTCGCCCTCGTAGTAAAAAACTACTTTCCCCCACATCGATGTTATATCTATTGATATCATCGAGTTCAGTGTCTCTGTACAATTCGATAATATACATTCCATCGTTTAAATGTTCGGCACAGTAAGAACTGGCTATTTTAATATGGTAAGTGCCTAGGGCGATTAGAATGAGGTGTTCCTCTTCTAATCGAGGAATATCTTCAAAACCAGGCATATTTGCTGCCATGCTGGTAAATATAACCCGTCGCATATTTAAGTTTTTTTGAATGACATATTCGGCCAGATAATTTTCTAAATTCATTCGTTCATTAATAATTGCAACTATTGCGTCGGCATAAGCATTGTCACGGATTGGCAGGTGAAAAGCATTGATCAATGCTGCAGCAATCCGAAAATGCTCGAACATATGAGGGACGGACGTATTAAAATTATCTATCCGTAGAAACTTGTAGTCGCGTTTGAACCTTCCGTTCACTACTTCTACTACCCATCTTACAATCGTAATCAAACGAGACTTATTCGCCTGATCTGTGGATAGCTGTGTATTATTTCTATCCTTACTGGCTGGCATATGTGCTTCGTAACCGCATGCTTCAAAGTCAGGTATAGCATCTCTGAAGCCGCGATCTAAAATGAACACGTCATTCCTTGCAAAGAACCAATGAAATGCGCTATCCTGATCATTTAATAGATTGCTCATGATCGTGGAATCTGATGTAGTGGCTGCATAAGGGCCTGTTACATCAATAATATAGCCATTGCTGCATACAATGAGAAACGGTTTCAGCAAATTCCTATACTTATGAAGACTATAACTACGTCTTTGGAAAAGGAAGTTGCTGCTCTTCTGGATGTAAATGTACGTCCCGTCACAAATTGATATTAATTTGGAATTATTTTGGTCTCCAAAAAGGGCACTTGGTATCAACAAATTCTTGTTAAGCGCTTCATTTCTACTTAAATGATTTACTCCCAAGTGACATGGCACGAAGTCTGCCAGTAAGCACTCTCTCGCCGTCACTAAATGGCGTTCGAATGTTCGACGCGATATTTTTAAAAGTGATGCTAGGCGTATGTTAGGTTCGCCTGTTCGAAGTTTCATTAGATATCCACCTAGAACCACATTTGGCGCGTTCGACCGCTGTCGTAGTGATGGAGTTTGTTCGAGTACCAAATTGAATTCGGCGACCGTAAGTCCTGTCCAGTGTCGAAACTCATTTTCGTCTACTCTTTGCAAATTAAAATCAAAAATAGTCGATGGATTCTCTAAAGCTGTTCTATAAATTGAAATGATGTCCAATATATGGTCTTGATTAAAATCATGAGAAACATTTCCGTTGAGCAACTGGTCCCAATCGTGCACCATTATGTGTTCATTACAAACACGAGCACTTGTTGGTATGTAGAAATTGTAATATGATAACATGTAAGCTTTTATGCTATTAGGTATTCGAAGCCGTGACTCGTTTAAACAACCATTAAATATGCAATGGCGGGCCGTATTAGATGCTCTAGCGAGATTTCGTTGGATATCTGGCATAGCTGGTAGAACTGGCATATCAACATCTTCGTTGGCAGCTCCTGTAGCTGGCTGTGCCCGTTCGGCAGTGTCAATTGTATCTGGTGGAACTGACACATCAATATCTTCGTTGGGAGCTCCTGTAGCGGGCTGTGCCCGTTCGGCAGTGTCAATTGTATCTGGTGGAACTGGCACATCAATATCTTCGTTGGGAGCTTCTGTAGCCAGCTGTGCCCGTTCGGCAGTGTTAATTCGTTGCCAACATCGATGGCACGTGAATACAACTTCACCTTCATCGAAGGATACCTACAGATAGGAAAGAAAGACAGAAAATGTTTATTAATGTTGTGTTATTTTTACTTTTGGCCTCCTGGTCATAGCATCATTTCTCAATATGACATTTTATTATTACAACCTTTAAACTTATATTATGCACGTGGGATTGAGCCTAGTTTAACATGTATTGTGTAATTTGGTCTTCTCCATTCTATATAATTACTAACGGTTGGGTATGACATAATCTTACTTAGGAACTCTTTTTATTTTCAGTCCAGTAAATCTATAAGTTTAGGTATTTAAACTATCATGGTCAGTAACTCGAACAAGCTGGATTCCTAACGATGCTTAAAGGAAACTCAAAACAATACCATTGTAAATATCGCGATATCTCTAATAATAATGACATAAGTCGCTTCGGACCTCGAAGCGACCAAATTCACAAGAGGTATTAGATCACAATCAAAAGGATTAATTATAAGGTACTTAGGTACCTAGTGCTATAGAATTAACAAACAGAACTTACCTCGCGTGAAGAATGTCTTCGTATATATACTTCAACAAAAGGTCTGGATTGTATTAGGGTATACGTTATTAAATGACGTTGCCGCTGACGCAAAACAGAGCGCTCACAAACAACACATAGAAGTCTATTTCCTTCCATTATAAAAAAAATATGGGAGTCCAATTAACAAGCACAGGTCAAAATAATAGCAATATTCAACAGTCCGATAAACAAGCAAAGGTCGTAGATAATTCGTAACAAGAACAAGGAATCGCACAGTACAATACACAACGACAAGCGAAGGTAAACTGCGAGGTGCTGTGATAAGGACAGTGCGAGCGGGCGAGGCGGGGTGCGGGAGTTGCGGGGGCAGGCTGCAAACATGTACCTGCGCTTGCGTCGCGTCGTCGGGAATTCAAAAAAACCTCACGCCCGATCGTCTCCCCCACAAGCTGCGAGGTGCTGTGATAAGGACAGTGCGAGCGGGCGAGGCGGGGTGCGGGAGTTGCGGGGGCAGGCTGCAAACATGTACCTGCGCTTGCGTCGCGTCGTCGGGAATTCAAAACAACCTCACGCCCGATCGTCTCCCCCACAAAAGTATAGAACATTCGATGTAAATTCTGTTCCAATTAAGAAAAAAAAATAAAGTCTGCTCTAATTAAGAGAGAAACCCCATGAGCTACACATTTGCGGCCATACCAAAAAATGAAGTACATAAAATATCCTTTAAATTGACATATAGCTTGTCGGTATTGAGTAGGTAGACCACTTTGCCCATCCTCCTTTCATTAAAAAAAAAAGGGGAAACTTGCAGAGCAGACTCAGCAGAGTGCAGAGTGAAAGTAATAAAATAGCGAGTTCAAAATGAAATAATTGGGATTAGACCATCATCTCCTTTGTATCGTATCCTATTGCTTAGACCTTCTTAGCTTCACAACGGATAGACAGAGTGGTTCAAGAAGAAGGTTAAATATTGTGTATGCAACTATGAATTGTTAAATACCTACTGTAGTGTTTGCTTTATAATCTGGAAAAAGTCAACATCCAGAACGGGATTCAAACCCGCGTCAAATTCTGTTCTAAGGTATACTTACCTACTCTGACCAAATGAGCTACCCTGACCACATCCAGGGAGCCCGAAATGCCAGTAGGTACAGTACCTAAAATAGCATCATCCTAAGATAGGTACATCTAAAAGGTGCCGCTTGATTTTTTTTCTGAAGAAGTAAATCCCCGCGTTTGTAAAACGTCTTTTTGCGAAGTCGGTTCGTTCAGAATTTATTGGATATATATACAAAAGTTATAAGTAGGTAGATATTCGTTCTTAGCAAAATCGCTCAATGTGACTTTTTAGCCCCGCTGTTACGGTTTATCGATGAAAACGGGAAGCAGTGTGTGAAATAAAAATCTATAAGTATATAAACAACAAACAATCCTTTATATTTATTTAAAAAAGCTTTTCATCTAGCTTGACTAATAAAATAACATAACGAGGTATACAAAATATAAGGATAACAATTTTTTTTAATGCTTTATTTACATTAAACTTCCTGATAGTTTTTATATTCGGTGAGTAGGATTAATACGATATATTATGTAGGTAGGTACCACCTTTTCACTAAATTAAACGAAAGTCTCATGTTGACTTCACAGCCAATTTAGGTACTATTAAGTTTAGAGATTTTAGTTTAGCTTAGTGAAAATGACTTCTAGTTGGAAGTCATTGTCAGTCAGTTCAGAATTTATTGGATATATATACAAAAGTTATAAGTAGGTAGATATTCGTTCTTAGCAAAATCGCTCAATGTGACTTTTTAGCCCCGCTGTTACGGTTTATCGATGAAAACGGGAAGCAGTGTGTGAAATAAAAATCTATAAGTATATAAACAACAAACAATCCTTTATATTTATTTAAAAAAGCTTTTCATCTAGCTTGACTAATAAAATAACATAACGAGGTATACAAAATATAAGGATAACAATTTTTTTAATGCTTTATTTACATTAAACTTCCTGATAGTTTTTATATTCGGTGAGTAGGATTAATACGATATATTATGTAGGTAGGTACCACCTTTTCACTAAATTAAACGAAAGTCTCATGTTGACTTCACAGCCAATTTAGGTACTATTAAGTTTAGAGATTTTAGTTTAGCTTAGTGAAAATGACTTCTAGTTGGAAGTCATTGACTACACAGAAGTCTTTGTCTGTAAAAATATTATTAAAATCATGTAATGGTAGGTAGGTATATATGTAGTAATGTAGGTAGTAGGTACCCACTTAAATAAATTTTAGCACCTTATTCAAAAATTATAAAGTTATTGTTCTAACAAACTTATCTTATGTACTATACATAAAGTAGGTACGTAGGTCATTATTACAAGTACCTACCCACATTATTTTCTAAAGTAAGTATGAAATTATACCTACGTGAAAGTACTTATTATTGATTCAGCCTACAAAACTCTTACATCGCAGCAAATTTCTTCCGACTTTTTGATATAGGGGTAGATTAGACCTTTAGATAGGACATAGGCTATTTTTGATCGCGATAACCGACATCCACGCGGGCGGAGCCTCGGGCAAAAGCTAAGATTTTTTAAAGTATGTACTAGGTACCTGCCTACCTACCTACATAGATCTGGTTATTGTCAACTATAATTATTTATTTGCAGTTTTCGGCCCTGATACTGTCACAAGAATAATAAATAACACGTTTGAATGAATTATTACAGCATTAAGTACCTATGCTAACTATACAAATCTAATACATAGAGAAAATAATCTTCTCAGGCGGGACTCGAACCCGCAGTCTTTCCCTTACAGGGGGAAAGCCTTGACCAATTCGGCTACCGAGACACACCCGATGTGATTCAAATTTCTGCGGGTTCGAGTCCCGCCCGAGAAGATTCTTTTTCCCTATGTATTCGATAAATAACACGTTGCTATTTGTAAGTACAGTCAGCATCAGAACGATGTTGACTAGCAAGGCCAGGGGCTATTTGGTAATCTGTGCTTTATAAATCTAACGATTTAGGTTCAAGATATATGAACCGACCAATAAATAACATCATTTTATCTGTTCGAAAAACATTGGAAAAAATGAAATGCTCAAGTGAGACTCGAACTCACGACCTTTCCCTTACAGGGGGACTGCTCTTCCAACTGAGCTATTGAGCTACACTTGAACCATTCCAAATTTTCCTTCTCTTTATATCCGTCTATAAGGGCGACGGTGCAGCCATCTACCAACATTCTTACGAACTGTTGGAAACAATGAATGATTTTTCAACCATTTTTAAACATTGAATTTTGATGACGGCGCCCAAATATTTGAATGAATTTTTATACCTTAATTTTTATAACTTAAAAGTTAGTATAATAAATGCTATAAAAATTCATTCAAATCATTTTTACTGTTCAGAAAATGGTCCGAAATTTCGATTAATTAAAAATGTAATGACCATCAATAGAATAGAATCTTGTTAGCTCATGGCCCGCATTTACCTACTATATTGTGGATACAGAAAGATATGGAAGTTGATTAGGTACAAGTTTATAACAGTAACGCTTACTAACTAATTAGATAATACATTTAAAATTAATGCATGGAAGATTTGAACACCGATATGTTGAAATTTCTTACAAAAGATATGTAGACTTATTGTTAGACTTAACTAGATATGTAAAATATATCTATACGTATTATGGTGGATAGTTCAGTATCTACTTAGAGGAATAAAATTTCAGGGGTTGAAATTCTACCAAATATTTAATTTGAATAAAATTGTTCATGATTTCAATATTATGGAGTACTTAATGAAGTTATACTTCTATTTATTACCTTATCTGTATCATATATATTATTACCTATATTCTAGGACCATGGTACTTAAAACAATAATGAATATATTCGATTTTATACCAGTTCGAATTCCTATGAATCTTCTATCATGATATATGGTTCTTAAATAAATATAGGTACTTATACCTACACCGTGATTTTATAGAGTCGTTATGAGGTTAAAATTACGCTGCCTCTACTTTACACTTTATACAAATTACAAAAATATTTAAAGTCATTGAAAAGGACAATGCTACTTATTGACATGATTTACTTTTTTCCTTTCGCCAGAAATGAAACCTAGGTCATATGTTAGAGTACGAAACGAGGAATCAATAGCTATAAGAATTGGGTCGATCAACCGTAACAGAACGAAGAACCCAAGTGGAGATATTGCTATAATTTTTTGTCAGGCGCTGCGTATTTTTCATAAACAATTATTACAATTACATGAAAATAGAATTATTGTAACACATATTATTATTATATTAATTTAGATAGGCAAACACACGAAGGTTACATAGAGTGATCTTAGTGTATTCGCGGTTTAATGCCTCCACACACCCCGCCATATCGGTGGAACGGGAGTCCGCCTTCGACAGCGACCCACGCGCCCATCCTTTTTATAAATAAATAAATATTCCACAACATTCTACACAACGCTATCTAGAGCCATGGTAAGCTTTTATAGCTTGTGTTATGGAATCTAGAATGCGGATAAACATACTTATATACTTTTTTTTTGTAAATACATAGTTACATATTATACATAGAAACACCCAGACCAATGCAAATAGTCATATTCATGCATACAAATATTTGCACTGAGTGGGAATCGAACCCGCGCCTCCTGCGTGGCAGTGGCGTGCACTATTTTGAGTAAGTACCTACTTCTACATTATTGTGAAAGTTCAATTTATATTTTAAAGTATTTGAAATTCTTTTTTATGTTAAAAGTCGACAATACTTATTTGCATTACCAGAAATAAATGTGATATTTTAGTAGTTTCCATTGATAAGGTAGTTTCATCCTGTTTCATAAACAGCACAACCAATTAATAATAATAAAAGTATTCTTTCTTGGAGTGTAGCATGCAGCACGTGGTGATTTCTAGGTGTCTTTGTTTCTTAATTTGACAATACGTATAATCCAAAACGAGTATAGTAGTTTAAAAATCTTTCTTGAAGGCTGGCAATGTATTGACATTATATACTGTGTCACAGATATCCATTGGGCTGCGCTGATCAGGTAAACTATCTGCCCGTTTGCCACCTACTTCATGGAAAAACATCATAAATAACTAAAAAATAACGCCTGATAAAAAAGTATAGCAATCTATAAAACACTCTATAACTACGCTCTGTTACGGTTGGCGGCCCTAATTCTTTTTGCTATTAATATCTTGTACAGTCTTTTAACATATAACGTATGTTACATCTCTGGCGAAAAAGAAAAAAAAATCATGCCAGCTATATATGGCAAAAGTTGCATTGTCCTTTGAATGGTTTATTCCTTATTAATTATTGATTTAAATTTTAAAACATTTGGGAAAACATAACTAAGTACTTATAAAGTCACGGTAGGTACATTATATGTTGTAGACCTTACTCACGAAATGCGGTTAGGACTTACATTATTACAAAATACGTCAATATTTACGGGTAGTAGAGGCAAGTGCAATAAAATCAATATTTGTAGATTTAAAAAGTGAGCGGGCAGTAGGAAAACCTTTCTTTTACCTTAGGGCCGGCGCCCGTGCCGGCATCGGCAAGCATGAGGATTTGTATTTGTCGAATAACAATAGATCTTATTGTCATAGATATAAGGTTGAACTCAGGGGCGGATCCAGCTTTCCAGCCAGGGGGGGGTCATAGTCGAGGTCAAGAATCGAATTCATTTACCTATATATATATTTTTTTAAATTAAAGTACATATTGTACTTTAATTTTAAAAAAATATATATAGGTAAAGTTCTGTAATTAATATTTTGAAACGATACTTATTTTGAAAAATACGTTATATGTACAAGCAACATGCGGCCTGGGATCCGACTTCGCCCGGAATACATTAGCAAAGAGACAATATTTCAGTGGAGCAAGTACAACACCTCGGCCCTGCTGCCGTGTCATGGCTCCTAACTCTCTTCAATGACTGCATTGCTTCTGTTAGGGTCCCACGTCTCTGGAGAAAGGCCAAAGTAATCGCCATACCGAAGCCGGGGAAACCTATGGATGACCCCAAAAGTTTCAAACCAATTTGTCTCCTGTGCCAAACCTTGAAACTCTTCGAGAGGGTGCTTCTTAATCGTCTAGCTAACATCATAGACCCCAAGCTAATCCCAGAGCAGGCTGGCTCCTCAACCTCACGCAAAATATCGTGAATGGCTTTGAGACACGCAAAGTGATTGGCGCAGTTTTTGTTGACTTGTCTTCAGCCTACGACACTGTGAACATCAAACGTGTGGCAGTCTTGGGTGAACTCCTCCAGAACCGACGCTATCAGGTGCAATTGCACTCCTAAAAATGCGGCTGGAGAGTGCTGAGGAATGGCCTACCTCAAGGTAGTGTTCTGGCTCTGTTACTCTTCAACGTCTACACCAACAACCAACCCCTTAGCCCACGCACGACACGTTTCCTTTACGCTGACGACTTGACTCCACGTCACAGGGATCCTTTGAGAAGGTAGAGGAAAACCTGAATGACGCACTCGAGGAGCTAAGCCGCTACTGCATCAGTAATGCCCTGAAGCCCAAACCAGCAAAACGCAGTCGTGCGCCTTCCACCTCAGCAATGGGCTGGCAAAGCGAGAGCTGAAAATACAGTGGCGCGAAGTTGAAATTGAACACTGCTCACACCACAAATACCTGGACAGGTAAGGCTCTTGAAAAAGAACCGCAAGATCCTCAAACAGAAGGTCTCGGCACGCAACAACCTCTTAAAAAGGCTGACGAGCACAACCTGGGGGGCCGCACCGCAGGTGCTGCGAACAACAGGGCTAGCTTTGTGTTATTCTGTAGGTGAATATGCATTTCCCGTATGGGGTCGTTCTGCACATGCTGGGCTAGTGGATTTTTTATCTAGGACACGTCAATTTAACTGCACTTCGCCTGATGTTAAGCTAAAGGCAAAGTCTCGGAGAGAGAGTCACCATCGCAAACATGTACCATGTTAACAGTGGTGGCACTCAGCTTGTAGCTGTAGGACTAAATGTAGCATGTAGCACTAAATGAGACCTACAATAACAGGTTGTCTCAAACCGACTCCGTAACAGATGCTCTATCCTTTAACCGGCATAGGACCACCATGTACGCAGAGACGTGGCGTCATCCATGGAGAGGGGCAAGCTGGAACGGGATCAGCGATACCCCATGCACGGCTACCATCACGTGCCAAAAAGGCTGAAAAGCCAAAAGAGTTTCTGGGCATGCGTTGCACCCGCCGATGGCGATCCCTCCCTGGCGAGGGTGGACCTATGGAGAGCGCGGAGCTCGCTATCATTCCCTTTCATTCCACTGTCGGAGAGTTTGCCCCCTGAGCACGACTTCTTCTGGATCAGGTGGAAGTCCCTAAACAGACTTCGGACACAGGTCAGTCGAAGCAAGGAGAATCGGTCAAGGTGGGGTTTCTCAGACAGCTTTCCTAACACGATGGAGAGTAAATAATGCAAAATAAAAATAATAATAAAAAACTGAAAAAAAAGAAAACAAATTGTCCAAATTATATATGCTCATTCGTTATATATGCTTGAGCTTAGATAAAATTCTTTTACTTATACATTATTTTATTTTGTTCAATTTATGTATGACTGACCTATATGAGATTAAGAAAGTAATCAGAAGACGATCTGCCCAGGGGGGGGTCATGACCCCCATGACCCCCCCCCTGGATCCGCGCCTGGTTGAACTTTAACTGGAAATCATAACGCTGCAGAATGCCGATCGATGCCGACAATAGTCGACGATCGACATTGAAATTTCAATTTTATGATGATAGTGATAAGATCTATTATTGATGTGAAAATGTGATCCGTACAAATATTGACACCGGATCACAATAATGAATTGTGATATTTATAGACTATCTAACATCATTCACAGAAACGCAAAAAAAAAACCTTGTCATTGCAAGCTTTCGTGGGTTATGAATGAAACCACTTAGCTAGATCAGTCAACCTACACGGGTACAGTCAGCATAGATGTTGACGAACAAAGTAGTCAAAATGATCTTGATTTCGTTTTTTTACTCCATTACAGTTGACTAATTGTTCTGATATTTGGTACACACCTTTAGTTTGGACAATAAAACCATTTAAATCAATAAAACAGTTTGATTTGTTCTTAATACGAGAGTTTTAAGATCAATTTGAGACTTCGTTGTCAAGATATTTATGACGCTGACTGTACTGTAGGTACTTGCAACCTTAATAGTCAAGAAAGATGTTCCTATACGAGCACTTACCTATACTTACACCATAAATAACTTAGGCACTACTATCGTTCATCTACATTTAAGAACAAACATTCAATATTTTGTAATATCACAGTTATTTAACTCCTTTAGGATTACTATCGCTATAAGCAGTAGCAATAGAGTTTCATTTGGTAATGGTGTATGCAGCTACTTTGATCACCGTACAAGTTAAGTCGACTGATGGAGCCAGATAGGTTCCACTTTTCGTTCCTGTATCTCAATGTACCTTCGAATACGCCGTCTCCGGGAAATGTTCGAACTACAGTCATGAACTCCCGCCAACCTACTTCGGCTTCTCTTGGTTTGCCGGCTACCATCTCGGTGACTTCTAACACTTCTTTGAGCTTTAGCTCTGCGCATTGTGGATATTCTCTCAAAAGTGTATTTAAATGTTTCACTAGTTGTTCCGCTACGGTGCGTGCTTCAGAGCTTTCTGAGAACATTTTTATTTCTTTGTGGCAAGTGCACCAGTGATCGTCGATGCCAGCCATTTTACAGGTGCGATTTCTCGGTATTGGTAGAAATAAGCTGATGCTATTATTTTCTGCGTAGGAGGCTTCAGATCGTTTTTTAATATTTTGGTCGCTTATGACGCTCAAATCGATTAAATCGTTGAGCGTCGCGTACATATCAAAAGGTGTCGTTAATCGTTTACGATTTTGTTTTATGTTTTCATAAGCTGTGTAATAATTTTCTTTGAACGACGGTGGCAATAATATGTGTACAAATGGCAGGCGTTCTTCTAAGCGTCCTTGTTTAGTCAGTCTAATTGAGCCCCACCTGATACCATGATCACTTAATAATATTAAAATGGTATTATCTAAATCATTAGCACTGTCGAGTGTTTCTAAAAATGTTTTGTAGTTGTCATCCATCGCCATTGGGTAATTTAAGTAGTCATGGCTCATTGTCACCTCCCAGAAGAAACCGAACAGTTTGGATGATCTCAGCGTCGATACTAAATCTTCTATATAATCCAATAAAACCTTATAGAAATATTTATTTCCCATGCAAATTAATGAATTAAAATCTTTAGTATTGCCAACATTTAATTCAGCTGCGCGTATAAATGGACGCAGATAATAATCCGTAGGAGATTTAATAAAACCGTATCTCCCAAAGTTAAAAGTGCTTAAAAATCCGCTGTCTTCTCCAAATGCCGTGTAAAAACCGGCATCCTGAAACTTATCCCAAATAAAAGGACAGTTATCAAAGTTAGCGTAAATATTAGGCCAGCACATCCTCTTCAAATCAGTTTCTTTTCGGCCCATTAACATAGGTATTAAGTTAGGAAATGTATTGTCACCCACTTTATTGTAACCTAACAACTCTATAGCACCTTTTTGTTTCAAGTAGGCCAAAGTTTTTGGCATTGTTCTATAAAAATTTAACCTGGAAATAGCATCTATTCCCATTACAATGACATTATAATAAGGAGACGGCGTTGGTGTTTTTAATTTCACAGCATCACTGTACGACGAGAACAACGATATCGGTTTCGTTCGGGCAAATGCAAAATATTGTTTATAAAATGTTTTTTTATTGATCTCGCAACGAACCCTAACAAATTCATGAGCTACCTCTATGTAGCTAGTAAAATCCACGCAGGCTTCATATTGTACTCTGTCGTCTGCTTTCGCCGAATATACGTCATCTACTGCTTTTGGTCTGTAAAATGCCTCATAACAACAAGAGAAAGATGTATCTTCTAGAGATACGTTATAATATTGCAACACATCCATATCAATCCATAAATGGGATTTGTTTTGTAAAACGAGAGAGTAATCGGCATTTGGACAACTCTTTAATCCAGTAGGCGGCTTATTAAGTGATTTGATCGAATCATCTAAGGGTATTAGACCTGGGATGGTGCAACCCTCTGTTTTTATTGTATATTTTTCTTCTGATTCAATGTCATAGCGATGTAATTCCAAAGATGCTAGTGGCTGATTGTTGTTAACGAGCAATACTTCTGTGTGATTTGTGATTGATATTATAAGAAAACTACCGAAGAAAAGTGTGGCAAGCAGGAAGATGTATTTAAAGCGCGCTGATATTGACCGTAACCTCGCGCCACCCTTCATCAGCTGCGCCATGCTGAAAATATAAATAGTAACCATTGTTATAAATTCGATTAAGGATAAAGAAGACGGGGCGCTGGTATTGTTCTCTTATAAGACGAGGGAATTGTTTGATATAAAAATATACATATTTTGGGAAAAGGTTCGAAGGATAATAATGATAACTGTTCACGCGATTGCGATAAACATTGTCAACTTATTTCTTGCATTTGCGCAAACTTTATATTATGTACGCGATTAAATAAGTAACTAGGTAAGTTTTGACCCGTTGAGGTCGGACTATAGAATTTTTGAAGATATTTTCTTGTGTAAAACTACTAATCTAGCCAAGATCATATAGATACCAAAAATACACTGGGTCATACTTGGCTAAATTCCAAATAGCTCTAAACACACTAACACATTAAATTAAAATTATCTAAAATTCTAAACACTTATATCTAAAGTTCTGATCCCCCCACCTCTGCAGTAGGTAAGAAGGATTCATTCTTTTAATAACACAGATCACAGGTTCGAGTGGGAAGATAGTACGAGACTTCCCAATTCAGTTGTGATTGGTCGACTTTTAGTCTAATTCCAAAACGACCGAACTGCGATATTTTCTGAGCTGTGCTTTGGGATAATATTGGCTTGAACTCTGTCTTTTGGTGGAGCCCTAAAAACTCAACATACTAAGGGGTATTTTAACCTAACCTAACCATTTAATATAATATTTCTCGAATAATGAACTACGTCTGGCTAGAATCGAGCTAATATCCTATTATTTACTAATGTCTAGGTTATTCCCAGGTATACCTATGGTGTATCTACGGCGTAGCGGTAGAACGTTTAACTGCTACGCAGGGTAGTTGTCTTTTTTTTGTTAAAGTGGGGCACTAAAATCCATACTAACATTATAAATGCAAAATTAGCTCTGTCTGTCTGTATGTATGTTACGCTTTCACGCCTAAACCACTGAACCGATTTTGATGAAATTTGGTATAGGGGTAAATTAGATCATGAGAAAGGACATAAGCTATGTTTGGTCGCGATAACCGACATCCACGCGGGCGGAGCCGCGGGCAAAAGCTAGTATATAATAATATTGTCAATTGCTGTGCTCAGGCTTTAGTAAATATTTAGAAAACAAAGACGTAAAGTAAAGGACTTTAACAGACGACCCGATTTGGAACGAGCGAAATATGTACACACATACATATGTGGTTCGGCGCCGGAAATAGTAGGTATAGTTATAGAACAGGGTTTAGAAAACATTAAAATCATTTTCAGTCGTAGAAGCGTGAAAAAACAAGTTTGAGGCACCTAATTCAAGGTTAAAATGGTACCTAATGACGCTCGAGCAGGGCTGCAAACAAAATGTTGACAATTACACGCTAGCTTACACGTACGATTATGAATATTCATTACATTTTAAGGTAAAGAAAAATCTTCAATAGGTACAATGTGTACAGTCAGTGTCAGAACAAACTTGACTAAAAAGTCTTAAAATTATCTTAATACTAGCTTTTGCCCGCGGCTCCGCCCGCGTGGATGTCGGTTATCGCGACCAAACATAGCCTATGTCCTTTCTCGTGGTCTAATCTACCCCTATACCCATCAAAATCGGTTCAGTGGTTTAGGCGTGAAAGTGTAACATACAGACAGACAGATAGAGTTACTTTCGCATTTATAATATTAGTATGGATTTACCAAGGTATTAAGAGCAAATCAAACTGTTTTATTGATTTAAATAGTATTATTGTCACAACATGTAGCTGCTAGATGCTGGGACTTGTGCATACAATGTTGCATTAGACTAGCAAAAGCAAGCCCAGAGTGGTGGCAGTGTATTGTGAATCCGCGTGCGGCTCGGAGCTCAAGTCCATTACTCATAGATTTTATAACCATAGGTCGGAATTTAGAGTTATTTATGTACTTGCATCGAAATGTTGATATTAATGTGGATCTTCCCGGGTTTTCTGATAGACAAACACGTGTGGCCAACAATATTACAATTCTTTGCAAATTGTTTACTTATTGTATTTTATTATATTGGTAGGGGAAATACCCCATCATCATCATCCTCATCAATTAAAGTAATGATTAGATTAGATTATTTATAAGATATTATTATTTAATTTAAATTCTATAATGAAATTGATTTATTTATTTAAACTTTAGATTACCTTTTTTTTCCGTGCGGAAATCCCCTCGGATACCCCCCTTCCGGAGCCGGAAGGGGAGGTTATGTTGGACTCGAACCGACTAAAACCGCACACCGACTGTGGGTCGTGGTGTTAGGCCGGAGGTGAGGTTGTCATCGACACATCCCTCGCACCCCGGCTGACGGAGGAGGAGGGCCATCCCTTACGGTCTGGCCCTCCTCAGGAGGGGGGACAACGGTGTCCCCAACTCGCCCCCGGAATGGGGAGGAACTTTAGATTACCTACCCATATTTGAATTATAATTTATCGTTCTATTTTAATAATTTGGACATAATATACATACTTATTAAAGATTGACTTTAAATTTGATTTTAATTTTCTCTAATACCAAACCTCTCCGCTTACGACAGGGTCTCGTTTCAGGGTCACGATATATGCCGGCAACGATATAATAATTTTAGATTCTATACCTACTGAACAATCTTGGAAAACTGCTCTACATTGATTTTGTATTGTTTGTACAAGTGGTCTGTCGTGAATTGTATTTGGTTAAAGAATTTACGTTACACAAATATTGGCACTAAAATTTACTATATAGCACAAGCTTACCTAAAAGCGTCTATAATCAACATCTGAACGAATTTGATACTTTAACGATATGAACAACTACTCGTAAAACAATTTTATATCACTTGTTCAAGTTCAAGTCTCGCTTGAGCATTTCATTTTTCCGATGTTTTTCGAACTTAAAAGTTAGCATAATAAATGCTATAATAAATTCATTCAAATTTTATATCACATTCACAAGTGCACTATCGATTTATTTAATGTTTTATCAAATCACAGCTAAAGTCTCTTCCTTCCTAATAAAACAAGGTAACTAATTTAATATCTCTCATAATGTAGGCTATCAAGGAATTAACCTGCCGGCAGAACCAATATATTCTGATAAACTAAACATATAACATTATTATAGAGATACAGATAAGATACTTTGGTATTGTACCTAGCATCCATCCATACTAATCCATACTTTCATATCCATATCCATAGTAATCCATACTAATATTATAAATGCGAAAGTAACTCTGTCTGTCTGAACGGTCAACGGGTGATCTTTTGGCTTACGTCACACACCTGTGGGGTGAGGCTATGGACAGGCATGGCGAATCATTGGCTATCAGTCTTGATATCGCCAAAGCCTTTGATAGAGTCTGGCACAGTTCGCTACTTTCCAAGCTTTCGGCCTATGGTCTGCCTGATCGACTGTGCGACTGGGTTGCCAGCTTCCTGCATGAGCGTAGTATCCGAGTTCTCTGTGACGGCCGGGCCTCAGAGTTCATGCAGGTTAATGCTGGCGTGCCCCAGGGGTCCGTCTTATCGCCCACTCTCTTTCTTCTGCATATAAATGATATGCTAGCAGTAGGCAGTATCCATTGCTATGCAGATGATAGCACTTTACATGGGCGATACTTCGGGCACCCCGCGGCCAAGCGGGCTGACACTGACGCAAATAGACAGCGGCTTATCGTTGAGCTCGACCGTGTCCTGACGTGCATCTCCCAATGGGGATCAGAGAATCTGGTCGAGTTCAATGCCAAAAAAACACAAGCGTGCGCGTTCACAGCCAAGACCTCCCCCTTCCTTCCTCTCCCTACCTCCAGAATACACCGCTAGCTCTACAGGATCACATTGACATGCTCGGAATGGATGTTCGCTGCAACCTGAACAACAAGAATTACATCGAGAGCGTCATCAAAACAGCGTCGCGCAAACTCGGCATCTTGAACAGGGCGAAGCGGTTTTTCACGCCGGAGCAGCGGTGTCTTCTGTACAAGACACAGATTCGCTCTTGTGTGGAATACTGTTCTCATCTCTGGGATGGTTCCGCGCAATACCTGTTAGACGCTCTTGACAGAATGCAGCGACGTGCAGTTCGTATCATAGGTGACCCTGAGGTTACCAACACCTTGGAACCTCTGCAGTTGCGTAGAGACGTTGCCTCTCTGGCCGTTTTCTACCGCCTCTACCACGGCGAGTGTTCTGAGGAGTTATTTCAACTGATCCCACCCTCTCCCTTCCTATCCAGAACAACACGTGCTGGTCTGCGGTGCCATCCACACACGGTGGAATCCATACCATCTCGCACTAAACGGTTTGGGGGCTCTTTCCTCTGCCGCACGATAAAGAGCTGGAATGCTCTGCCCGCATACGTGTTTCCCTCTTCTTACAGTCCCGGGTTCTTCAAGCGGGGCGTGAAAAGGCATCTATCAAGGCCGTCAAGTTAGGGACCACCATTTTACGTCCAATTGGCACCGGGAATGGTGGTCTGTATCTTCTGGACTGCACTTCAGCTTTGTTGCCATCTAGCGGGGTGCAGTCAATTGACGGACCAAATATAAAAAAAAAAAAAAAACCGATTTTGATGAAATTTGGTATAACGATAGATTAGACCTTGAGAAAGGATATAGGCTATGTTTGGGCGCGATAACCGACATCATCAGCTATGGAGAGGGCTATGCTCGGTATTTCCCTACGTGATCGCGTCAGAAGTGATGATATCCGTAAGAGAACAAAAGTAACCGAGGTAGCCCAGCGGATTAGCTCGTTGAAGCGGCAGTGGGCGGGACACAGAGCGCGCAGAGCAGATGGCCGATGGAGAAAAAAGTTCTGGAATGGCAACCGCGTACGGGCAAGCGCAGTGTACGACGCCCAACGGCCAGGTAGATGGACGACCTCATCAAGGTCGCCGGGAAGCGCTAGATGCGGGCTGCTTCCACGGGGAAAACGGTCCTGGTTGATCATTAGGTACCTAACTGCTCGAAGAGTTGGTGTATGGCCAGTCCAACAGAATCATTCTTGTTCTGTTATCTTCTCCCAAATTCTGTTCACTCGGCTCTTATCTTCATGGTCGTAAATTCAAAATTACGACAGACTCTCATCCATTGATTTTACATATTCATTATGCGAAAGTATGCGAGACTAATACAAGAGCATAAGATATTGCCGAATACATGAAGGTGAGCCCTTTATTATATGCCGTGACGCAGCTGTTTAGGTATGCATTGTCTCAGACTTCTTTTACGTCACAGAAACTAATAAAAAATAAATTTAAAAAAATAAATTTGATTTAAAAATAAATAACGCAAAATTTCTTTCAGTGCGGATTGAAAATGACCTCAAAAGAAATTTTTGACCTCTAATTTATTAGGTACTTCCTACTAAATAACTTCAAATTAACCATTTCTTTCAGTGCTGGCTGGCACTGACCTCAAAAGTTTTTGGCCTTTAATATATTCTATTACTATACTTTCTACTGTACATTGGGAAGTTTTTTAGATTAGTCAACGCTAAAACGATGGAACGGATCTGACTGAAATTTCGTACCTACAGAGCTAGTTTGGAATAACATATAGGCTTCTATCCCTGGAATGCGGTTTCAATGAGTTGTGGGTATGAAAACAGTTTCATAGGTTTGAGCATATTATTAATCTAATGGTTTGAGTTATTTCTGTTTAAAATCATCACTACATCACTACACAGTATAAAGCTTTCCGCGTCTGTCCGTCTCCTATGTATGCTTATATCTTCAAAACCTTGGCAAAACGAAGAAATTGGCGATAAGTACGAAGTTAGCCGGGTCAGCTTAAGTAACTTATTTACTGTAATTAAATATAGGTAAAAATGAATCTATTTGATAAATAAATTATTCTCTATGGTGAAGTCAGAAAGTATGAGTAACTGACAGTGGATATATTATGTACCTTGATGTCCACTGCCCAGAGCTCAGACTGCAAGATTAAGATTACAGATATTTCCATATGATATGGTTTCTAATCGCAGCAGGTCCGTTCAGCCGAATGATATCAGAAGTCATATAAAATCGAGAGAAACCGTAGAACCTTTGGTTTATAGAGAATAATTAATTCAGCTGGATTTCACCAGAGAAAATAGATTTACTGACTGAAGAAATTCGTTGTTTATACTTTATGTGATAAACGTGAAAACATAGCTCTTCACTCCATAATTACAATTGAGGGGATTTTATCAGTCCTAGCAACCATAATTAAGGCGAGTAGGTACTTAACTGAAATGTTTTTTTATGTACAAAATAATTTTACAAATTTATATTTATTCCAATTTCCCATTATTTATTATTGCTGCAGGTCGCATTGATGTCTTTTAATAAGTTATTTATTTTGTTTTTTGAACGGTTTTTATTCTGGTAAAAATCAGCCAGAAAAATATGGAAATGCCTTTTGTTATATAAAAAATAAGATGAGGAATGTATAATGAATTCCAATTTCTAAATTTATTATTGACGCAGGTCGCATTGATGTCTTTTAAGGGATTAATTAATGAATAATATGAATATTTGAAATTTTTACTAATATATTTATTTTAATTATTTTATTGTCTCAGCCTATCCCGGAGGGAAAAATGTGTGAGCTTAGGTAGTCTATTGTTTATTATCAACGCGAGCTACATGCCACATGATTCATGATTTAAATATTTATTGTATAAATTAGATCCCATCGGTAGCATTCAAAGTTTGCACTTCGGAGCCTTCATTTTCATCATCATCATCCACATAAAGACGTTAGTTCAGATTGAATCCAAGGCCACGGTGCCCTCGGAGCTCAGGGTCCACCTTGCGGCTCTTACTCCTCCACTTCGCACGATCTTGGGCGTCCAAGGTAGTGAGATTGTTTGCACGCATGTCACCCTCCACCTGCCAGCACTTTTTAGGCCTACCCCTTCTACCCGGTGGGGGCGCCCTTGCCAGGTATTTGTTACCCACGTAGCTGGGCGGTTGCCGCACCATCGGAGGCGGCTCTCTTGCATTTTATCTGCGATGTCACGGACATGAAGGCTGCCGCGGATGCGAGATTTCCTCAGGCGATCGGAGCCTTCATTTTCGTATGACAGTGAAAAGGGTGTCGTACCCTGCTGGTTGTTAAGAATCCGGATGGATTGGATGATAAGGTTCCGTACCTCATAAGGAAAAAACGTAACCCTTATTTATGAGATGTTGAGAGGGGTTCTGCTCCACTGTACCCCTGGTTTATGCCACTGATGGTAGAACGGGTAAAATTGGTATTCTCCATGGTTCCCCTCAGGGGTACAGTGGAGCATAGTATTTTTTATTTAATAAAAAAAAAAATTAAGAGGGTACCTTTGAAATTGTCTCGCAAACAGAATTTAGGCTATTGTTAAATCGTCAAGGCTTGTTGAAGTAAGTAGATGTAAGTCCATACGAAAACATAATTTTGGTGTTTTCACGACTCTTGGTGATGTGTTTGAGTAAAACGTATAAATGTTTATAAACTTCAGATTAATTCAGATGATTATATTCCAATCAATCAATAAATCTTAATATGCTTAAAACGGTATATTCGTTAGCTGTGGACATAAATACCTTAACTTAAAATAATATTGTTATACTTCGTCCGTTATGTTATTGTATTTTAGACAGATGGAAGTAGTGATGGTTCAAAAATTTTAAATTTCGACTGTTAATATTTTTTATTAAAAAACCTTAATCGATAAATGAATCTATAGGTATCATATTTTTATTGGGAATTATTATTTAATATATATGTATACATAACAATCATCATATCATCATCATATCAGCCACACATAGTCCACTGCTGAACATAGGCCTCTCCCATAGACCTCCAGAATGACCGATCTGAAGCAGCCCGCATCCAGCGCTTCCCGGCGACCTTGACGAGGTCGTCCTTCCACCTGGCCGTTGGGCGTCCCACACTACGTTTGCCCGTACGCGGTCGCCATTCCAGAACTTTTTTGCTCCATCGGCCATCAGTTCTGCGCGCTATGTGTCCCGCCCACTGCCACTTCAACGAGCTAATCCGCTGGGCTACGTCGGTTACTTTTGTTCTCCTACGGATATCATCATTTCTGACGCGATCACGTAGGGAAATACCGAGCATAGCCCTCTCCATAGCTCGTTGAGCGACTCTGAGCTTTTGTAGGAGACCTATAGTGAGGGACCACGTTTCAGATCCGTAAGTCATCACTGGTAACACACATTGGTTAAAGACTTTCGTAACAATCAAGCAGTAGACATTTCTTGTTTGTACAATTTATAAATCTATACAAATAAATAAAATTGGAGTGTCTGTTTGTAATATTAAAATAACCGCTTTCTACTACATGCATATGAATGTATATACGGTACACATACCAAAATATATATTTTTAAATTTTTTGTCTGTCTGTCTGTCTGTTTGTTTTGGCTAATCTCTGGAACGGCTGGACCGATTTGGACGGGACTTTCACTGGCAGATAGCTTATGTAATAAGGAGTAACTTAGGCTAAAAAAAAAAATGATATTTTATTAAGTACATTCCACGCGGACGAAGTCGTGGGCACAGCTAGTTTATTATAAAACGGTTGTGTAACGCACACGCTAATTTCCAAAACAAAACAACTGCCTTCTAGAATTAGCTGATTGCCTGCTAGATATATATTGAAGAGTTCCGTGGTCTGTCTCTGAAACGCATTATCAGATCTTTATGAAATTAAAATGGGACTATATCGGAATAAACCTCTTTCAAACAAAATATAATTGTGTAAATCCGTCGACATACGACGGTGTTACATGTTTATTGCGCGCACCTTTGTTACCATCCGAATTGAGAACTAACTCCTTGTTTAGAAGTCGGTAAAAAACCACCGGTCATGTACCTATTTTTTTAAATACTATTTTCTGTCGTCGATATCGTTATTAAAATAAAAAAAAAACAGTCGATCGACTAACCACATCCCTAAAATTGCTTTCTGGCTGACGTGACGTTGGCAATGAAATATGACGTATTTAGGGGAAGACGCTTGTATCTACTACTGTTGTATCTACTACTGTCAGTGAGCTATCTAAAATACAATAATATAGTGGACGTAGCATAGATAATTTATGAGCCTTCCCAACTATACTTAGATATTTTTAAAAGCAATTGTTACAAATTATAAGGCTCATTTAGGTTTTTGTATAATTGATATTGTTAATAAAAATTTTACATGACCTCGCAACTCAGTACCTATTTGTTTTGCTATCGAAGGCTGTGCTCGCTTTGTCGTCATTAGGTACTTCTGTCACATAATAAGTTATCTAGCAAAGTAATGTAAATATTTACCATGCGGTAATAGGTTATTTTTTATCGTGCGATAAATCCCCACGGATACCACCCCCACGGAGCCGGTGGAGGTGGTTATGTCGGACTCGAACCGACTAAAATGCATCCCGTCTTGGGTCCTTGGTTGCAAGAGGTGAGATTGCCAAAAGCATATCCCTCGCACCCCGGCAGACCCAGGACCATCTCTTTCGAGATGGCCCCCTTCGGGTTGTGGGGACCACAGTGTCCCCATCTAGCCACGGTTACGGGGAGGCGCATTTTGCGCCGCCGCCGCGACCTGCTTCTGCTAGGGTGACAGGCGGCTCTACCGGTCACCCCCAGGCCAGCGCTCATGGAGGAATGCGGTAATAGGTTAGTCGCGATTCCTCCCTTTCTCGATGATTTTTAGGGTTCAGTACCTGGAAAGGAAAAAACAGAGCCATTTGTAGTCCGTCTGTCTGTCTGTCCGTCTATCTGTCAAGTCCTTTTTCTCGGGAATGTTTAGACGGATCGAGTTGAACTTTATACCGAATACTCAAGTCTGCAACCTCTTACAACTGCGAAAAAACCGAACTTCTAGGTCAACGCAATAAAATGATATTGCCGTTTATGTAACATAGCCACACACATTTATGTTGACAGCCTCCGTGGCGTGGTGGTAGTGAACGCGACTGCCACGCAGGAGGCGCGGGTTCAATTCCCGCTCAGTGCAAATATTTGTATGCATGAATATGGCTATTTGCATTGGTCTGGGTGTTTCTATGTATAATATGTATGTATTTACAAAAAAATGTATTTAAGTATGTTTATCCACATTCTAGATTCCATAACACAAGCTAGTTAAGCTATGCTTACCATGGGTCTAGATAGCGTTGTGTAGAATGTTAGGAAATATATTTATTATATAAATAAGTTCATCCCTCGATTCAGTTTTGTACGGAACCCTCAGTGTGCGAGTCCAACTCGCAGTGGTTTTTTAGTCTAGAATAGTGTGATAAAACGCTATTGTGAAACCGATAATTTCCAAAAAGAAAAATCGAGGAGTCGCGCCTAACCCACTGTAAAAATCCTACATATATTTTTACACAATATTTTTCATGTTAATAAGCTTTTATTCTCAGACTTAAAGAATAATATAGATGGAACGTATAGAACTAGCAAGTAAAGCCGCAAAAAGGAATACTAAAGTAGTGCTATCTTGTTCGCACTCATTGTGACTACGCATGAGTGCGAGCGAGATTTTATTCTGGATAGAGATATTTTCCTTTTTGTGGCTACACTTGCTAGTTCTATTCGTCCCACCGAGGAGGGTCAGATCGTAAGGGATGGCCCTGGGTCAGCCGGGGTGCGAGGGATATGTCGATGACAACCTCACCTCCAGCCTAGCACCACGACCCACAGTCGGCGTGCGGTTTTAGTCGGTTCGAGTCCGACATAACCTCCCCTTCCGGCTCCGGCAGGGGAGGTATCCGAGGGGATTTTCGCACGAAAAAAAAAGTTCTATACGTCCCGTCTATACTTTTAGTCAGAGCTCTTATTAGCTTCGTATGTTGTAGGTTTGTACATTTATTTGTAACGGAATCATCGATTTCGATTTTGGTCAAAGCCCTACGCTCGACGATATTATTGTTAGTACCTATCCAAAACTTTTCAATAATAAAATAATTATTATTACTTAATCTATTTTCTAATCTCAAATTTATTGATAATTGTTTTTTTTACTTTAGTCTTTTATTTTTTAATCTAAGTGGGTATTATTTGTAGTACAGAAATACGAAAGTAAAAAAAATAAAGTTTTAATGAACGTAATTCAATAACAGAGCCCACTCCAGGCTGATCGGTTTCCCTATTTTAAAAAAGGAAATCTAATTGGCCCCTCTTATTTAGAAAGAAAAAACACTTAAAATGGGAACCCCCAAAAATTAAATCACATTTGTGCACAAAACTTTAGAATTTTTGTGGATTCCAGATTCTTTTTGCTTATTCAAATTCACATGAATTTCATGGTTCAGCTTTACTATAAACAGGAACCTTCTACCCTTATCAGAGGCATATCTCCTTAAAATATCTGAGTTTGTGAGAATTGAGTACATAAATTGAATATCAACGTGCTTAGAGGAATCTAAATTACATTAAAAGTTCCGTAATAAAGTTGTGTATTCAGTAAGTACCTATATTATCATATCACAGATTCTTATCATGACGTAGATATTAGATCAGTGCCAGTAGCGATTTCATTTTGTGTGTTCAAGTGGCATATACTGTCAATAGTCAATATATTTTATTTTTGTGGAATTTAGGTAGGTACTAAACAATATAGGTAGATACAACTAAGCACCAGTAAGTTGTTAAAGTACAGCGTTAATAGTAAAGAGATAAATAGGTAAATGTGATTGAGTTTATGACTTGAAAACTATTTACTCACCTTAAATAAGGCATAATTAACGTTTGATTAAAACGATTTGATTACTAAAACAGCCGAAGATGCCACCACACTTGAACACGGTTACGGTAATAGTAACGTTTCACAGTCACAGGCCTTGTTGTGAATGAATTCAATACTAAACCCTCTGAAAATGACTTAGTATGAAGTTCGTCTAGTTGCTGGCCTTATGAAACATGTAAGCAAGATAGCACTACAGAGTGGAGTGTCTCGTGGAGAGAAGGAAGACCGGGGTCGGGTGGAGGCTGCGCGCATGCGTCCGAGGCTCAGAGTACTTAGGCGTCCCTTGACAGCCCCGATGAACTTACACGTGTACAACCTATAGTATTATTATAAATATTACCTACCTATATAGATTAGATTTATGACAGATAGCCATATGATTTGTTGGTCATTACCTACTTAACTTAAAGTTTAAAGGTAAAAGTATTCTTACTTATATTGATTACGAAAGATAATGTGGTTTGTTGAGTTTTGTAACAGTTAATACGAGTGCAATGTTTTAGAGAGAATTCATTTGTGAGGCGAATGTTGTATACATCCTCAACTTTACGACTTCTCTAACTTCTCTTAACTTAATTTAACAATATTAATCCAAGATTTGCACTTTTATTGTAAGGAAATGCATGCATATATTCTACTTCTGGACTCAGCTGAAGACCATCGGTGTAGGGCGGCGTACGCGTACGGGTAACGGGCGGGCAGATTTTTTTTAAGAATATTAGAACTAGAAATTACTAGTTTTCTCCTACCTCCCCTAGGTAATCTAAATTACTTGTCAGCACAACTATGTTCACGTACTTAATCAGCAGTGTGGTCAATCAGTATTCGACCTTCGATTACCTTCTGTATCAAGCCTACGTCTAGCTATACGGAGTGTCAACTCGAAAGAGGTTTTTATTCCTAGAGATTAAATAAAAGGTTTTTAAAAAAAAGTTCAGGCATTGAATTATTGATAAATTAAATGAGTTACACATTATCTTTTATTTATGCGCAGTAACAAAAAAGTCTTATATAATTATTTCCAACACAGTAGTTTTTGGAAATAGCATTTAAGCGCTTTACAGGGTTTACGAGCGTCCATCCCTTGTTGTGATGTAGTATTGCTTCAAAAATACCACCTCCAGGCATCGTCCTTACTATGATCATAAACGTACGCCATTCTAAATTCTTTTCATATCCAGGTTGTAGCTCATACGCCTTAAGTATTTTTACTATGGTGAGCTTGAAACAACGCGGATAGGGTTTCAGTTGTTCATTTATCCGCCAAGACAAGAATCCAACAGCTCTAGCTATTAGTATGTCATTCACTGATACACGAACATTTTTATAACAACTGCACCATTTTTTATGAATTCCAGCCATTGCACAGGTTCTGTTTAAGGGAACTTTTAAAAAGAGACTGATAGCTCTTTCACGACTGTAAGGTTGTACACTTCTCTTTATTATTTCACTGTTCGTTATACCAGTCAAATCAAGAAGATCAATCAAAGTACTATGTAAATCAAATGGTGTTGTTAGACGGTCGCCATTCAAGCGTAAGTTATGATACGCTAGTCTGAATTTCTCCCTAAAGTTATTGGGGAATAAGATATTAACTAAAGGAAGTCTTTGTTCCAGGCGACCTTGTTTAGTTGAGATAATTTTGCCAATGTTCATTCCATGGTCACTTAAAAGTATTAGCATGGTTTTATTGAGATATCCAGATGAATGTAGTTGCTCAATTAATTTGACATAGGCATTATCCATTATCTCAGGATGCTTCAAATTGTTATAGCTCATAGATTTCTCCCAAAATAAACCAAATAACTTTGAAGTACTCAGTGTCGTTGTAAGACTATCGATATAGTTTAACAGGACCTCGAAATAATATTTATCTCCCATACATGAAAAGGGGCCTTTTTGTTTTTTCAATATTTCAGACTGGCGAATAAATGGATGGATATAGTAGTCAGTGGGTGTGCCTCTATAACCAAAGTTATTCAAATTAAAAATACCAAGATTTGCACTGTCTTCAGCAAGAGCTGTATAGTATCCAATATCTTTGAACCTTTCCCATATAAAAGGGCAACTATCCAAAGTGGCTAATCGATTGGGCAAGCAAATGTTTTCAAGTTGTGTAATATTCACACCTGTAAGAAAGGCCATCAAGTTATTGAAAGTATTTGACGCTACAGTACTGTATCCTTTTAATTCCACCGCTCCAAAATGGGTCAACAATTTCCGTGTTTTGGGCATAGTTCTGTAGAAGTTCTTTCTGGATATAGATCCTAATCCCATAACTATTATGTTGTATAGTGATTGATTATTTGCGAAAGGATCCTCCCTGTATGTAGTAAATGATTTTTTCGGTGTAAATGCGAAAAGATTAGCATATATATGTGCGTTTTTATAAAAACAAGTGACTTCAACAAATTCATGTTTCACTTCCACAATATCTTTAAAGGTTTTGCATGGTGTGTATCTAATTCTCTCGTCCAATGTTTTGTTAGAGATTCCAATAGATGACCTTGGCCGGTAAAATGATTTGTAACAACATGTAAAATTTTCTTTGTATATTTTACCATAGAATTTAAAGTTTTCATCCACTGTCATTATGTGTGTCTCATTAGTCGTAATTAAAGGATGTTTATAATTTCGACAAACTGGAAGGTTGTTTTCTGCACGAAAATATCTTGTCCTCAATGTATCGTTTCCATTCACAAGTGGAATCATACAGCCTTCAGTATTGATAGTGAATCTTTCATCCATGTTGTTGATATCGTCATTAATTAACGTTTCGTTAAAAAGATCTTCAATTTGTAATATATCTGCACCGTATTTAGATGATAAGGCAACACTTTTAAATGTTAATATTAGAAAAAGAACAGAATGACTTCTTACTGTTCTTTTAGTCACTTTCTGCGGACTCATTTTGAATGAAGTTCAAAATTCGTCTTGAACAGGAAGGCTTTGTGTACATTGTTTGATAACATTCGAAATTGTTTGAAAACATCTCCCTTGAATGCTAGATGCAAAAGCAACATGTGATTATTTTCGACATATAAGTAGGTGTTATTTCTAAAAATAGGTAGGTGCTTCTGTGTATGGCTTTTTATTGTTATTTGTATTTTTGCAAAACGTACGTAAGAACTTATGGTCAAAAGGTCGGTCCAATATGGTATGGTAATCGTTAAATCATAACGAATACAATAATCAAAAACATTTTTACAGGTTTTGTAGATTATTATCCGCAAACACAATTTGATTATTCAAAAACATTCCTCCAGACCTCCGTCTCTCGCAACCCAGGGTTGATATATACGTGGTACCACACTTTTTTCTAGCATTTTGCCCCACCTCCAAAAAGGCGTATAATCTTAAACATTTTGATAGTTACGATCTCTAATAAAGATGAGAACTTTTATATTGCGTCGCAAAGAAAACTTTAATTAGACAGGTTATACGTTATGTAGTATAGATTTTATTATGCATTTACCTACTATCTATCTACCTATATAAAAATAAGAAAGATGTAGGCAGGCATACGTTTCTTTTAATCAGATTATTCAATCTTAAAAAGTTCAAACCTGTTCTAACACATATTTAGCTCAAAAGTAACTTACTAAAACTATAGTTCAAAAAGCAGTAAGTATATACCTAATTATATATCTATCGGTCTCTAAAAAGTACCTACCTACTACTACAGCACTATAATCTGTTTAATTAAATACTTTCTATTGGTGCCCTACATTTTCGCCGCGTTTTAAGAATTTCCAATATGTATATCTAGTTTTTGGAAATAATTCCTGGCATCCTATTTTACATAGCTCATGAAATTTTTGTAGTATTCTATTCATTGTTAATTATTACCCAATATTGTACGGAATATAAGCACATATATACCTACTGAAGTAGATAAAAAATCCGAGAAAGATAGGAAAAATTTAATCGGTTCAAGCGTGATTCTTACCCGCAACCCTTCTCTCATATGAATAGTTAGCTTAATAAAACCTTTCAATTCTCTCAAAAATTTAATTTCATTGAATTAAAAAAAAATGCAAATCATAGAGGTACCCTACAACCTATAGGTGGAAGTAAGTGATACTGTGTGCTATGATATTGAAGTGACTAATTACTGACCTGTTAATCTGTCTGTCAATGTTAGAAGAGTTCTGCTATAAACAGTGCCGTGAGCTGTGCCGAATGTTACGGCAGGTACGGTGGACGGCGCGCGCTGATTGTTTTAACAACTGTTATCAAACAAAACTAGGTATGTTTTGATCTCCTAATTGGCGTTTTATTGGTTTGTTAGTTCTCAAACTTCTTTACTTCCTAGTGAGCGTTTTTTAAACGAACACCGCGTGATTGCATTAGCAACTAACAGCGGTTTGCTTACTTCTGATAAGCTGCAGGTCTAAATACTACCTTTAAGAACATGAAAGCCATCAACGTGAACTCGACGTGGTGGCGGCGCGTGTTTTATATAGTAACTGGGTCATGCTTATTTAACCACTTATGTTAATACATTTTTCTACACGAGTCTGTAAAGTAGGTGGGTACTTAATTTTTATGGTTCAGTATCTCAAGAAACCTTCCAAGGGCAAGCATTAGATGCGCTCCCTTTGTCCTAGTTTTATAGTTGACGTGATTGTGGATGGCGTATGGGACAAAGGGCTCCACCGAGACGTACGGATCCCCAGCCAAACTTGCCGACAAGCCTGCTAATTAACGGACGAGCTCTAGTAGAGAAAGCCTACTTTGTTTTCGGGGTGGGGGAATCCCCTAACTCAGATCTACAACAATCAAATCAGACGGAGTAGTTTTCGTAATAGCCAAAGACAGGAAATTATTGAGAGGAAAAAGGGCGTTCACTGTGCTCCTAAGTGCAAGTTTTTAAATGCAACTGGAATTAAGGTTTGGATGAAGAACAAGGTGTAGACGTATCCTTGCATCTGAAGCTTTCATCTCGGAGTCCAGGGTCCGCATATTCTAGTCTACCTGCGTGTGCCATCTGACCTGATATCGAAGTACTGCACAGTTAGACTAGTTGTTGGACTTTTTAGGGCTCTAACTACCCGTAACTACCCCGCAATAGATCTTTGTATGACAACTGGACCGGCTTAACGTACTCTTTGAGGCATGGAAATACCCAGCCAATGCAAGACACTGAGCGGGCATTAAATCCGCGCCGCCCGCGTATTATTGACTACAGCCACGCCATAGAGGCTGTTATCTGTTGCCGTAATTCAAATTTAACTTTCTGTATTTACTAAGAAAATTTACAACTAAAATGTCTTCGTTTCCGTAGTAAGTATTACTCTATGAATTATCAATAGAATACCTCTAAGTAACCGTAGGATAATAAAGAGGGGAGTCCGCAGGAACCCCGAAATATGGCTCCTACGTGCATTAGGGTAGATTTTGCCCCTTAGGTTAGAGGGTGTGTGTAATAACAAATCACGGGTATATTATTATTTATTGTATCTACCTATTATATGATTTACAACTGATGTTCTGTTAGTATTAAGCTAAAAGGACTTTTTAATATTAGCCGGTATTAGGTTATTCTGGTACCTATTTAATAAAGAACGAAGTGCCTATAATTAAATGCTATAAATACCTATTTGCAAAACGCAATGATTACTACGAATAGGTACTTATTATAACGTGAACGTAAGTAGGTAAAGCTGAACAGTTTTAAGGTCACAGTAATTACAATTCATGTTCTCACGAGAAGGGGTAGTCCGGGTAGCCAGTACGCATGCGCGAGAAGGACCCGTGATGGCAACGCACATACAGGCTCACTTTCTTTATGTAATAATCTAGTAATTTAAAAACTATCTACAAAGTTTTATTGACCATTTGCCGCATAAGAGATATGAATGAGGACCACTTCGTTCTCCCTCGAGGTAAGCCAACGTGTGCACTTTTACTTGTAAGGTTAGGACTGCGTTGAAGAAAATCGATAGTTAAATAACACAAGCATAACCTAAATTCTAAGTAAAATTTCTCATTTAAGGCGTCTTTGGGGTTGTTTTATGTGGTTTATCTTATTTTTGTTCTTGAAGAATGTACTCTACCTAATAAGGTGAATGATAAATGAAGATATTGCCTGACTACGAGGGAGTATTTTTATGACTTTTATTTATTTTAGTTTCGATATTTTCGGTATATCATTCTCTGGGAAAGGCAGAGAGAACATTCTACCGGTTACCTCTATAATTACAAGCTTCATAAGCAATACGTAGTCACCGCGGTAATCGGGTGTCGTGTGTGTAATGTACATTATCTTTTTCATAATACGAGTATTGAATACTTATCGGCACTATATGAGCTCTATATCTTCAGAATGATCGTTTAACAGCGTTACTTTATACTTAAACCCTTTTGAATTTTTGTACCTATTTTTATATCTAATCTAAGTAGTTATATGCACGTTTATTTACGTGTCGGTAACAGAAACAGCCCGCCATCTAGGGCTACTTCTGCTGTCGTTAATACTTTTTGCGAGCCGAAGTCGTAAGGCTTCGAGAGCTTTTTGTCAATTATATTTATTTTTCTTTATTTTTACATTTACAGGTCCTGGCCTTACTCTTCCTCACACTGATACCTTGGCCGGGGCCGTCAGTCTTCAAAATCACCTGTTCACGTGACAACTCCAAAATTGTGAGAAAAGTTATACAGAACAAATGGCTTCCAGTGTTGGAGAGGTTTCAGGTAAGTTAAATTGAAATAATAAGTTCTATTATTCCTCTGGACTCGAAGACAAAGTGATTTTCTACGAGTATTTGTAATAATGCTAGTGGAAATGGATCCAGCTGTTAGGACTCCGGTACGCCCACGAAAGTTATTAAAACATAAACATGTTCCAAACTTAACTGATTACTCTTCTGACATTCCAAGCGGCAATTCAAGGCCTTCGAGGGCCAAGCTAATCTCACCTGCTTTTAAGTTGTCAGTACACCTGCTGATAGTGCAGATCGAGACAGTCGAGGCTCTAGCGCAAGTATTCCGTCGGGATTGTCATCACAAGGTTGTCAATCGTGAAAACCTAATAAACTAAATCATGGGAAGGAGGAATAGAAGTATGGCCATGGACCCCGGTGTCACATCGGATGAAGAAGAAGTTTCCAAGCAATTCCATATTTATGTTTATGTATTATCATCTGAACACCAATCGCTGTTGCATCCATCTTGAGCTTTGGATCTGAGGGTCTGCTCTCTTACAGCTTACGACTCCTTTCCACGATTTGGAATATTTTTAGCTTTTAAGGGAGCAATTTACGTTTGACCCTTGAACCTAAGAGCAAAACCAGCTCCAGAGTTCATCTTTCAATCACCAGGTTAGATCAACTAGGGCCACGAAGCAAGATCTTATAAAATACAGCCTTATTGCGGTGAAAACCACGTGCCATATTTTTATGAGTAATTTATGTTTTAAAGGTCAAACTACCACTGGAGTGTCCGTTCCACCCTGCGAGAGACATATTCGCGCCACAGCATGCGGCCAAGCTGCAGCACCGGCCGTCTCAGTGGACGTGTGCCTTTTGTGGCAAGTCCTTCTACGAAGAACGACACCTAGACACGCATTTCGACCACCGACACAAGAACCAGATTAACATAGTGAGTTATTGAACGTGAAAACTTCTTTAAGCGCGTTGGACATTTTTTGAGATAGGAAAAGCAATTCGAACTCGAGACACTATTAACTTTACTGACACCTTTGTGTGCAACATAAGTATAATTTATTGACAAACAAAGTGCCTCGGTTCTTTTGTTAATTTGTCAGTTTCAATAACAATTGACTACGCGCGGTCCAAGGCAAGCTTCATAAGCAATACGTAGTCACGGCGGTAATCGGGTGTCGTGTGTGTAATGTACATTATCTTTTTCATAATGCGAGTATCGAATACTTATAGGTACTATAGGAGCTCTATATCTTATATATATACTAGTGAGACTATTAGCACGCTAAGCCAGCAATTCTTGGGTTTACCCTTGGCGATTTTCCGGCATTTTATATAAACGCGTTATTTTATTAGTTATCACTCGGGTAATTTCGTTTCGATAACTGGAGAGGCAGGCTTGTACAATATCCGTGCTCTCGGTGTACTACTACGGAACTATTACGAAAATACATGGAGTGCGTATCAATCCAATTCGTCTATGATGGACAATCCGTAGAACAATGGTGGTCATGCAACAACAAGTACGCGGGTAAATAAGATCACTTACCGGATGATGCTTTCTTCCGACTTGATGCTGGAGGCCTCCATCTGTTCCAGTTGTCAGGATACGTAACGTATTTTTTTATATTTCTTTTTAATATAGGATACGTCAATTTGACTTCACCTCGCTGATGTTAAGCAAAGGCAAAGTCTCGGAAAGAGGGTCACCATCGGAAACATGTATAATATTCTATATATATGTAGGTATCATGTATAACATGTGTAATATTCTTTCACTAGCAGTAATTGCTTGTGAGTGCGGCGAGCTGCTCTGGAGTTCAAAATGAGACTGGTTTGTCACTAGAGATGGCGCACGCGGGACGGCCAGTCTCCTGTGATCGGTCTACACGCATCCATGTCATTACGCAAGTATCCCAAAGTTCACCAAGAGTTGCCCAGCCAAATTATTGGATCGATTCCCGCCACAACAATAATATTCATTCTAGCGAAGACGCTCTGGTAGTCTTTGCTTTCATCGGCGTGAGGTCAAAGGAGAAGTGTATGGACCTCGAGGTCCGAGGTGAACTACCTACACGTTCAAGTATTCGAATAATTACCTAAATCGGCTTTCTGTTTAATAATCTCCCTATTTTTTATATTCATTGACTCGTTAATTTGATTGCACCTCGTATAATGATAATCTAAGGCCAAATCACAAAGCCAAAGGCTACTCAAAGGCCACAAAGGCTGTCCGTCTCATCGTCAAAAAGTAAAAAGAAATGAGTAGGCACTCAATCTGATTTGAGAATAGTTTGTTTTAATTATATTTTACTGGAAGTTTAAATTACCTTAGTGGTGCAACGTTAAAGAGTTCAACTGACGTGTCTGTGGTACGATTACCGGGTTGTTTAAATTTGTTCCTATTGTCAACTATAGGCTGTATATTTTGATTGTGAATAATGATGGGATGTGACGGAATATTCATAGTTTTATTTCGCCTTCAGGCAGAGGACGCAGTATGTCTGGCAGACTACTGCGACATAATGCGGTGTCAGGTGCTGGTGGCGCATGGCTTACTCAGCGGCGCTGGTGGTCCCGTCACCGATATCGAGGTAATTTATTTATCTATACACATACAAATACTTGTCCTGACTATAGTTCATTAACGCAGGCTAAACCACCGAGTCAACAAGACAGTGAATATTATTAGGGGTTGAAAATATATATGGAAAGTTCATCACTTCTGAAGAATGGTGATGAAATTTCGATTTAGTCTCTGGGGTGGTTAAGCAGTTGCCAACAAATAAAGTATTTATAGTCGGGTGACGTTGCACCGTCTAATGTTTTCTTTCAATAGGTATGGCAAGATGTAGAAGCAGTAAAGAAAGCGTTGGCCCCGGCAGCAACCCGGAGTGTGGCGCGAGTGAGTGCGCGGCGCAGACACAGGCCGAGGGGTCAGGCGTCTACGCCTATCACAGACTGTCCCAAACCTGATCCTGATAGTGCACAACCCGGTATGCGCTCCCTACAAAGAAATAACTAGTTCTTGACGATATTACCGCGATATTTCCTCTGAATTTGAAACTGATGAGGACTCACTTTTGGCTATTTTACTTAGAAGGAATGTAAAGCGAATATAAAACTGTAATACAGTAATGTTTTAGGGAAGTTTGTATGCCTTTTGGAGTGAATATACCTAGCAAATACTAGAGTCAAGGAATTTTCCCTAAACATTTTAACAGAGGCCCTATAATTCAACTTTCCAAATGACATGACATACAAGGATATTAATGTCGAGATGATTTAAAAATATATCGCCGTAGTCAAGCGCATTTTGCAATTGATTGCAGTCTGAATATAAAGTAAATATCTTTTTACCATTTTCTATTCTAAATTGTAAAACGTATACTTTAAGAGCCAGAAGAGAAAAGAACGGAAGATAGTGAGGGCGATACTAATCAGACAGCAGAATTATGCGACGCTGACACGGTAGATTCAGCGCTACCGCCCGACAGCCGGCAGAAGCGCCTGGCGGACCTACAGGCTGAGCGAGCGGCCTGTGATCCGACACGACTTCAAACACTGAAGGTAAACTTGCACTGCATTTTCAAAAAGAGTATCAGTATCGGTAGGGCAAACTTTCATACTCGATCCCGTGACGAAACATTATCGTTGAAACAATATCTATTTCAATATCTTGTTACTTTGCTGAGATGGAGAGTTATCCGTGTGAAGAAAGTGATGAGTGTTAAACTACATTGCACAAATATCTAATAATCAAATCTAATAATTTAACCTATTTCTCCTCTAGGTGTGATATCGATAAAATCAATTTTACATTTTGAATAAGTAGTAGTATGGCGGTGAAGTACCGTATTTACGAATTTGAAACTCATGAAGGAGCATTGTGTAATTATTTATTATTAATAGTAATAATGTTGATTGCAGGTCCGCTGTGAAAGAATAGTTCACTCCTGTATAGCAACGCTTCTACTTCATCTTACGCAACATCAGTTTACAGAACTTGAAGGTACATATAACTGTGTATCTATTCATAACATCAGAAATAAAGGCCTGATATCCTTGAATTAATTCTACCGCACAAATGATTGCAGTTATAATACCTTCATATTAACTCCTTCTACCTTATCTTTACTAACACTTCTAGAGGAAATGCAGCGCGCGGTATGTTGGTACCTGAGCTGCGACCGTTACTGGGAGGACACGGCCCCCACGACCAGGGCCTTCCCGTGGCCCCTACTGCTGGCCCTCGCCACGGGCCTCGCACTTGCTCTCTGCATGTGCTACTACATCATTTGGATTGTGTTCGAGTAAGTGGGTTTAGCTAGACCCCATCATTTTTCATATTTGTTTTTTAGATTTACATAAAGTTGTAAACGTTTGTCTGTACATTGGTGATTTTTAAAAAAAAGCTTGAATTAAGTGATTTTTTTTTCTGTTTGTTCGCAATGGTCGCAGAAACTATTGAAAGGATTATAAAGCGGTTTCGTTAGTTTCAAAGGATTTTTTAGACTTGCCATCATCTTTGATCTCAATTGCTTGAGTAAAACCGGATATGTGATCAAAAGTCGCGCAAGTCACGGGCAAATAACATAGTAGTAGAGTAAATGTTACTTACCTCTGATATACAATTGTCAACCGCAGTTCCGAAGAAGGCTCTGTAGCGGGCAGTGCATCAGTATCCATGACAACGCATTCGTCTCCAACGCGCGGAGAGCGCCTGGTGCCCGACGACGCCATGTTAGACGACCCGGACCACGACGACCACTACATCTACGTCACTTACCCACCAGAACTCAAGCGGCGGCTGCTAGAGAGGTACGGCTCTAACAAACTCACGCTCATCATACTCTCACCTTTCATCAGGCAGACCAGGGTAGACTGACTTCTATAATGCATGCTTAATTTGCTGACAGATAAATCTTAAGCATGTTTGTATCATTATTGAGATGGTAGGTTACAGAATCAATTGTAATTTTTGAAAACTAAGGTCATATGAAAAGTGATACGATGATGTTCAGTTTCTTATAAAGCGTGAATGGTGATCTTGTTTTTCTTTTTCGCTATAAAACGTTGCTTCTGTCACAGTTTAGTTTAGATATTCGGATTAGGGTACTAACCATAAAAGTTGTTTCTATAACGATATACTGAGTTATTCGTTCCAAAAATAAAATGTTAGTTGCACCCGTGTGTAATAGAAGAATTATCTTGGTCTCTTTAGCGTGATTGCTATTTACATAATTTTAACATATTAAGCGGTATTGGACTGAATTTTTATTCGGTACCTATTACATGATCCAACTTACTCAAATAAAAAAAAAACTTCGTTATCTTATACCTTTAAATGAGCAATTCTTGTATATAGATAATTGGAATCTCGGAATCAGCTCCAACGATTTTCATGAAATTTAGTATACAGGGGGTTTCGGGGGCGATAAATCGATCTAGCTAGGAGTAATTTTAAGAAAATTTATAAAAAAAAAATAGTTTAACATTTGACTACACTTTTTTCCTCTTAGGCTGCTCTCTCTCTCGGTAGGTAACGTTGGAAATTCAAAGATACCACATATATCCTCGACTGAAATGTCGGTGACCAGTATTTTCCTATTCCTTTTTCGACTTAGTAGTACCGTGGTAGTAAAAAGCTTAAAAACTAGATTTTTTAAAATCTCTTTCCCCCTGCCCCTAATAATTTACTTGCCTTAGGAGTAGGTTATGCCGGTGGTGTAATGGATGGGTTTGAAACCGTAAGCTCTCGATTGCGAGTCTAATACCTGAGCCATTACACTGCTGTCGCTGTAATTTATTGTTGATAATTAATAAGGGTTTCTTGTTTTAGCTGCTACAATAGAACGACTCGGCTATGAGACCCGCATCCATGCCATTGCGTCGCGCATGATTGTGTACTTTGTACCTACCACTACAAGTAGATTTAATACTTAGAATTAGTGGCAACTTCAAGAGTTTTTGATATAGAAAACCAATACTGGTACGTTTTCTGTTCCTTATATCAATAACAGGCTCGATATCTACTAATAACCGTTATAAAGGCCATGATCGTTGCAAGTGTTATCTTTGTGTACCTAGATATAAGGGCCATTTCTTTATCTTGAGATTAAAGCTTAACTAACTCATATGAGCAAGAAATATTTATCAGTGTTATTGGTATTTCGTCCTAACAGCCATGTTATTTAAATACATTACCTACTAATCTGATGGTCCAATCATTGGTATTAGCCCAATTTATTGCCATCTTTGAGTTTAAAGTGAAAAAGTATGGTTGTCATTGTTATGAATTTTTAACAATGGCAACCTTCCATTTGTATACCTTGCTTTATTCACTTTTTTTTCACTTCAAACTTAAAGTGCCAAGATCTGGACCGGTGCCAATAATAGGACGTTGTATCTAATAAAGTTTTACTATTTACCTAAAGTTAAACCTAAATGCTACAGCCGCGTAATATTACTATTGTACATAATATTTTTAAAGATGATATAAGGTTCAGAATTCTAACACAATTTAATATTTTCACAAATTTTCAAGTAGATATTAGTAACCAGTTATCAAAAGAATCTTTTTAATTTGATGATTATTAATGTGATAATGTTATTTTTGTTGTATTTTTAGTTCAAATTTTAATATCTTTTAGATGTAGTTCGCTTGAAACAATCGGTGCCTAAAACTTTTTATGTTGTATTTATGAATAAGTATCATTTCTCATTTTAAGTAGTCTTCTCTGAGAAAAAAAGAGAAAGGAGAAGAGAGATTTTAAGTAGTTTTACTATTGCAGTAAGTAATATTGTATATAAGAGAAGCGTTGTGTTTATTCAAAGCACATCGGTACATTGAGACCAATAGTTACCTGATTTAAGGTTGGATTTCACCAGTGAAAATAATTTGTTCAAGTTCAACTAAACTGGGTTCTTACGAAATTTCATTAATAATAAAAATAAAAAATTGTATTAATCGCAAAGTTGTGTTACCTAAATATTAACATTTATGTTTTAACATTTAATGCAAATATTACATCTTTTTTGTAGAGTTTCAATCATAAATTGATTGTTACGGTTTGTACCATCAATATCTGTAGTTTTTCATTTAGCATCCAGATTATTAAACGTCCCGAAGTACACCATTTAGTAAAGTATGATTATTTTCACTGCCGAAATTCGATCTGAATACGTTATTTTAATATTAAACCGCGTCTGTTATTATTAATGTTTATAAGCTGCCTCGCAAACTAATTCAACTAAAATATTATAAAATTTGGTCTAAGACAGGTTATGGGCGATTAAAACTGATTTCGCATAGACGAGCACCTATACCATAGACGGAACGCATAGAAAACGTTGAAGCCAATAACGCGTGAAGTAATACTAAAGTAGTACCATTTCGGTTGCACTCGTTTATGTCATAAAGAGTGCGAGTGAAATGGTACTACATATTTGAATGACATTTTTGTAGCATTTATTATGCTAACTTTTTAAATTCGAAATACATAGGGAAAAAGAAGCGCTCAAGTAGGACTTGAACCCACGACCTTGCTGTTACAAGGGGAATGCTCTTTCAACTGAGCTAAACCTGATTTTCCATTTTTTCCAATGTTTTTCGAACTTAAAAGTTAGTATAATAAATGCTATAAAAAAAACCAGAAACACTTCAAATTTCCCTTCTCTTTATATCCGTCTTTAAGCGGCTTTCTATCCGGCGACCGTGGAGCCAACTACCAACAATGATTCATTCGGCGGCTCCTGAGACCTATGCGTAATCAGTCTTCAAAAATTTGTCAAGACATCAGTGTCAATCAGCTTGTGAAATAAAACACAAGTTTGGAAACTATACTACCTACAGAAAAAAATTGGGGCGCCTTTTAAAACACTCTTCTCAACTTTAAAATTTTTGTCAGTGATGCAGGCAATGCTTGGCGATATGTAATAAACCTTCGAATAGGTACTACTTTTGTACGAGTTAAGATGAAGTAACATAAAAAATACACTCGACTTGACCAGATACATGTATTTATTAAGTTTATACGAAATGGTATTTTTATTTTGGCTATGCCAATAATAGATATTAGTAGCGGATCTCGTTATATTGTTCAGTTGATACTCTCGTTTGTAGGTAGGGAACTAATTCTTAGTTTTCAATTTGCATCGACCATCACAGGTCGTGAGTTTGAAAAGAACTTAGATATAAAGATTTTTTATTAAGTAATATTTTCTGATGGTTGGAATTTTAATGTAAAAAATCAGATCGCATTTTAAATAAATAATATAAACTGTTTATACTGGAGATTGATGGCGCTTGGTGGAATCTGCTTCACATATTGAATGTAAATATTGTAGTGTTTCGGACTTACAATACTTGAAACATCAATGTAAACCTTTGAGAATGCCGTAAGGCGAAACCGGTCAGGTTCAGAAGTAAAATAAACTCAGTGGAAAAGTACAAGTGTGTTATTCAAAATAAATAAAGATATTTTATGAAAACGATTAGTGGAGACAGCTACAATTTGCTTGTTCTTCTCAGCTATTACAGCTTTTATATGTATGTAGCGCAAATAAAACTTGTATTCTCTACTAGATCAAAGAACTGCGCTAAACACCGCCAGTATGTTCATTTATTCGGGACAGAACCCAATTGTTCATCGTTTCCGATATGCCTTATGTAAGTACAATGATCTCACGACTAATGATAGATCATGTTTCAGTTGTATTTAATATGCAGAGATTAGATAGTTATTATATATCGCGATCCTGTCAATATAAAATTTATATTTATTTTTTGAAGAATATTAGCAACTGACATTACTAATATTACCTCTAACCCCTCTAACTAAGCTGAATTGCTAGGAGTGGGTTCACGTTGGTAGTTTATTGGCCAGGATTCGAACCCAGGACTTATCGATCGTAAGGCCGACTCTTTGCCTACTAAGCCACCGACGCTTTACCGACGGATGTGCAAATGTGTTTCGTCCCCTATTGACACCATATCACGATATTATATTGACCGTCTAATCCCTGTTGTATTAATTATTTAATCGTCTATTGTTTAAGTATGACTACGATTTACTGTACTACTTATTACTGTAACATATACTGCTTTTACAATATGCGTAAGTAAATGCTTCAAAGACTGAAGTAAAGCATTCTATTATTGTACAAGAAACGTAATACTTTTAGTGTAAAGTCACAAGATTTGCGATAATTAAGAGCACCTTTACGTTGGTTTGTTTTTAAAATTTGTAATAAAAAAAGTTTGTTAAATAAAATTCTTAATAAAACTCCTTCGTTTATTTTTATTACAATAATTATATAAAATAGGCAGTCTTCACATGTATACAAATATTATACTTATATTATTTATTATGATATACAACTTGAATACAAATCTAAAAATTATCTAGTATTCATGCATATTAAATCAAGTGTTTTATGACCATTTACAAATAGCATAAACCAACTCTGAACTAAACTACCAACTCTTACCATCACCAAGCAAATACAGAGAGGAGGTGTATTTAGATGATAAAGATAGAACGCGTGACGTTGCGGGTATACTAGGCGGGGTTGGTGGAGGGGTTTGACCCCACCTGCTTCTATATTTTCTATCTACCAGTCTATAGAAAAGCTGCTCCCTTCATTATATGCCAATGTTACTACGTGGTATTATCTCCTATATCACATGAGATATCTCTAACTGTATGTAATGTAACTAGAATGATTTAGGAATAAAGTATCGTCATCTAAAGTAGAGTAAAATTATATTGAGAGACACAGGACGAACGCCGAGAGCACACTAAAGTCATGCATACTGTGATGAAGTCATAGTACCTACGTCCGAGTGCACAGTTAGACTACCTCCTCTCTGTGTTGCTCTGTACTTGTACTAATTATTTGGGATCGACGCAACATATCAATCTCTTCTATACATTTCTGTCAGGTTAATCTTATCTTTGCTATGCTATGGTAAGATATCATCCATCTCTTTGGATCTATCTATGATACTGAAGTCCATTTACCTTTTGAACCTTTTTAACAATATTACTTTCATTTCTTTTCATATTATGGGAGCCACCCGCTTGTACTATTCTCATTATCTCACTCTCACATAATTATTTATTTTTCTGCTCACTCTTTTCACCCACACACCACCCATTCACCAAAACATTTGCACCTCCATTCAATGCAGACGTCATTCATATGTCACTTTTAATGACACACCATAAACAATAGCAGGTCTTAGATAAGCTTATAAATTACAAATTTAGTAAAAACTAAACGTAGGTAACTTTGTCATACACAATATAAACTCAACTTTCTGTTTGCCAATAAATATAAGCAGTGATTCTAAGAAATACGTAGAACTAATATATTTCTGGTAGGAATATTTCATTGTAACATGAAATCACAAAAATGGTTTTAACTACTCTAGATTAATATGAAGAGAAAAGAAAATAAACTATTTCGATACATTTCTAGAGTAGTTACAACTGTCTATGTTTCTAAAAGAGACTCAACCTGATGTCCGATTAAGATCAGGGAGGAAGGCCTTTAGAAATCCGAAGCAAGCCGATTTTACCCGGACTTTTATTCTTCGTCCAAGTGCTAAATCACAAGATGAACTGTGTATTACAGTAATTAAAATTGGTATGTAATCAGAAACAAATAAATCACTTGAAACGTGTTCCTGTATTTATAAGGCAAACTTAAGTAAAGGTATATTGTCACAGTGAGACACTCCTCATACTATATACATATTTAGCTACTTATAATACATAAACAATGCTTACATAGCTTTTTATCGGTTCAAACATATTTGACGCCTTTCCAAACGGCATTACCCTCCATGATGCACTTGCAGCCGCAACCCGTCGGACACGTGTCGTGTTGGGAGAACCTGCAACAAAAATGTTTCGCTCGTTATGATGATATTTAAATAGTGATACCACAGTATAACGAGGGATCTTACAGTAGTTCATCGCGTTTGATGTTTGCGGAAATGCCGCCTTTTGCAGTTTTGTCAGGGTTGTCACTTCAGATTTTATTTATATTGAATTTTTCTGTAACATTTTATATATAACCCCTATTTTGATCTCTTTGTTCTGTCAAGGCACATCAACTCACGCTAATATAAATTACTAGCTGATGCCCACGCCTCCGCTCGCATGGATGTCGACTATTGCGACTTTTGGTTATATCTCCGGTTCTACTCAACCAATTATGATCAAGCAAACGTAATATATTAACTCTTGAGTTTTTGGATTTCGATTTCGGTTTCGATTTCAATTTTTGATTCGGGTTCAGGTTCGAGTTCGGGTTCTAATTTCGATGAAATTTCGCAAATCGCCTATCCACGATCAGTCCGCCTGCAGTTTCAGAGCGTATCGGGCGGCCTGCAGTCCTAAATTGACAGCGACCACAAACGAAAGCGATTTTGGCCTGCCGGCCATTCCCTGCTGTCAGTTTTGCGGCTACACACGATCAGTTGGGAGTCGACAGTTTCCCATCGTATGATTGCCTGCCGGCAATTGTCTGATATCGGAATTGATGACCATTTTAACGACGATCAACGATCGATCGATGTCGGACTTGAAATTAAAATAAAAAGTCTAAGTGTTCGGGGTGACTAATAATAAAATCCATTTAGTGGTCCAAGATGGTGCACTTGAAATTTCCCAAAATGTCAACATAGGTATCGTTTATGAGCTTTTCGGGGTTGCTTATTACGAATATATCATCCATCCAGTCATCTTGGATCGCTACATGAAAAATATATTTGTAATCAGCAAGTTCAGCAACCTGAGTACCCTGAAAACGATACCCATATCGATTTTAGTGAAAATTTCGAGTCCGCCATCTTGGATTGCTAAATTGATGATATATTCGTAATTAGCGACCCCAAAAACCATGAAAACGATACCCATATCGATTTTGGTGAAGATTTCGAGTCCGCCATCTTGGATCGCGAAATGGATGTTATATTCACAATCAGCGACCCCAAAAACCCTGAAAGCGATACCCATATCGATTTTGGTAAAAATTTCGAGTTCGCCATCTTGGATTGCTAAATTGATGATATATTCGTAATTACCGACCCCAAAAACGCTGAAAACGATACCCATATCGATTTTGGTGAAGATTTCGAGTCCGCCATCTTGGATCGCGAAATAGATGTTATATTCACAATCAGCGACCCCAAAAACCCTGAAAGCGATACCCATATCGATTTTGGTGAAAAATTCGAGGTCGCCATCTTGGATGATATATTCGTAATTGGCGACCCCTAAAACCCTGAAAACGATACCGATATCGATTTTTGTGAAAATGTCGTGTCCGTCCTCTTGGATCGCTAAATATAGAAAACGAAAAAAAAACAATTTCATAAACAAAACAATTAATGAATGATTAACTTAACAGTTAGCATAATAAATGCTATAAAAAAATTCATTCAAACGATTAATGAAATAAAATTAAACACGTGATTAGTGTGATTACAAATAAGACAGCCCTGAATCCTTAGTACCGTACCGAGTAAAATGTATGGGCGTACCGAGTAATACCCCGTCCCGTCCGCACGATTGCTCTGTCTAGACGGCTTCGTTGACAGACTTTATGTAGTATGAATCGTTAGACTGTGGTGATACCATAAACATAAATATGTGCTAAAGTTTTGATGCATCTGCTAAACAACAGACTATGCTCGTATCGTTCCCAGAAAAGTGGACATACTGAAAAGAAAAAAATAGTGGGTCTCGACTTTTAATCCAGGATGGCCACCGAACAAATTATTGTCAAAGCGGGCTTCTTGAATATTATCTAGGTATGGCTCAACAAGTTGAGAAAAAAAAAGAGGTGTACTCACCACTGCATCATGTGCATGGCGTGGCCGGCGTGCGCGCAGTAGTGGCAGGCGGCGGCCAGGCCGCGCACGGGGCGCGCGCACACGCAGCAGCGCAGCGCCGCCCGGCCGCAGGTGCCGCACGCCGCGCCGCGCGCGATGCCGCCGCAGCGCCCGCACTCCGCCGCCAGCTCGGGGCCCGCCCAGCGCGCGCCGCCCTCGCCCTTCACCAGCTTCATCACCTACGAAGAGACCATAACTTTGTCATGCGCAAGTCCCCACGGATACTCAAATCGACTAAAAATTTGAGTCGGTTCAACTATCTCTGGCAATTAAACCTACAAGAGACTATAATCCGACTACCAAAATAAAAGACAGGCAGAATAGAGATCGCAGTACAGAACAGACGTAATCAAAAATCAGCTTTTGCAATTTTCAATTAGCCCGTTAAGGCGAATGAAATTCGTAATGAGTTCATCCGACAAGGAGCTAAAGTTAAAAACCAATATAGCCAAAATATAGCTTAGAAAATAAGCAGAACGTAATAGAAGTACCGAAATATATTTTGGAAACTGTGAATCTGCAAATGGAAGGTGGAGACGCCCTCAGACAGATGGACAGAAACGTAATGAAAATTATTTAATAACAATTTTTTTTTAAATGCTATTAAATCCTTTAGTGGGATTTGATGAACTTATCAACGGAATATAATTATTTAAATATGTATTTATTATTATATTTTGCCATTACTTAATCTCATGTGTGTGTGGACTAAAGTTGTCTTTAAACAGATACCTATAAATGGATTGAAAATTGAAATTACCTCAGTTTTCTTATAAATTAGTTGCCACCGATGTAAAATATCTGCGTAAACTCTTTTGAAGCAGTGATACAGGTGCACAGTCGCTTCGTCTAGTACGCATGACGAAGCTCGCTCAGATTTGGAGACACTCGAGTCCGTATAAAAATTCTCTGCCTCGGAACACGAGTTGCTTCGGAATACGGCCGCGTCTACCGGCGTCCACCCGTCCGCACTCATCTCGCTGTATTGATTAACCGTGCTGTACGGAGATGTACCGTTGCCCTGGTAGATGACAGATATATTAAAATTTTAGAAACCAACTGCAAGAAACTGAAAAAACTCTATAACTTCCAGTCCAGATATTTTTCAGATGTGAGACACCTACATTTCGCGAACTATGATTTTCGGTCCCTTTTTTTTCGCGCAGCAATCTCGGATACCTCCCCCACCAGATCCGAGGGGGGTGATGTCGGACTAGAACAGACTAAAACCGCATGCCGACTGAGGGTCGCGGTGCTAGGCCGGAGGTGAGGTTGTTTTCGACATATCCCTCGCACCCCGGCTGACCCAGGGCCATCCTTTACGGTCTAGCCCTTCTTGGGAGGGGGGACAACAGTATCCCCGACTCGCCCCTTATAATAAAAGTAAAAGAGATTCTTGTGTCAGCAACCTTACATTCTATAGGGCTATCATGAAACGAGACTTTAGGCTATTCCTACAATGTACGGTGTTAATCCACCAACAAATGGTGCCGAAATAAATAGGTACCTAACATTAAAAATAGGTAAACATACATAGCTAGAAGTGCTGATAGTTGACTGTGAACTAGAATTGCTAGTGTTGTTGAAGACGGAAAAGGCACAAGCCAGCATTGCTGCCATCTGGAGATTTGATGCTTTAGCATAATGCGATATTCTGAAAGAAAAATACATATGTACTTAATGTTTATTATACAGGGTGATTTTATAGTCGTTTAGGATAAAAAGAATTTGGGCGCCAACGAAATTTTTTTTTTAAAACCCCCATACATTTTTCCTTTCACCTGAACATCCATACATTACCAATTTTTTTTTTCTTTCGCCAAATTAATACTTCCTGATGATTTTGCTATCGAAACTGTGCCCAAATTCTTTCCCTTATTCGCATAATATTAGATTCTCAAAATATTAGAGTCTTAAAATATTAGATTATCAAAATAGCAGATTTTCAATATAACCGAAATAGGACATTCAACGTGAAAAATTAATTTCATTTATTACAATTGTACACATTACATATTGATGTTGCTAGAGCCAACGACACGATTGATTTCGTTCCTATTGTGTTCGTTTTACTGCCAAATAAGCACCAGAATACTTACATGCTATTATTCAGTATACTGAAAGAACAATTTCAGTTGAGTATCCGTACATATAAATGTGACTACGAAATCGCAGCCATTAACGCAATAAGAAAGGTGTTTCCGGATATTAGTATTAAAGGATGCTATTATCATTTCATGAATGCTGTATTCAGGAAGAGCAAAAAGTTGGGTTATGTTTTTTTCCTTGATTGTACTTTGGCTTTATTGAGAATCTGCTATTTTGATAATCTAATATTTTAAGAATCTCATATTTTGAGAATCTAATATTATGCGAATAAGGGAATTCTTTTTATCCGAAACGACTATAAAATCACCCAGTATCTATCTATGGAGAAGGGACTAGTGATTCACTGGTCAGGTTCAGGCATTTCGTAGTTAGATAGAGTCAATTAATTCAGCGAGGCTGGATGTCTATGGGGATTAAAAACGAAGGCACTTACAAAGATTGCAGTAAGTTGCAGCACAGCGGGTGACCCACCCAGCCCATGCTCTCTTCACTGGATGCGAGATGGTCAGAGACACGAGCGCGCAGTGACCGCGCCGTCAACGCTGCTAAATTCCACGCATGCGCAAGCTCGGTTTCATCTTCTTCTGTAGCCAGTTTCGCGTTTTTCTCACACATTTCTGTAAAAATAAAATACAGTGAAAGCTAGAGAATGTTAAGGTGAAAGGAATTAATGTAAAGGGGAGCAGTAGAGCGGACCGTACGCTTCATGTATAATCCCTTTTTTCCCTGTATCATAATTCAATTTGATTTCGAATTACTTGTTGAAATTTTAAAGCATTTAGTATGTTAATTATTCAAAGCAATGGTAGCTCAAAGCATACTTCTCCCTGTAAGAGAAGGATGGCGGGTTCAAATCCCGCCTGAACCGATCAAAAAACAATTCCTTTCGTAAATCCATTCGAATTACTTTTTTTATATCAGATCCTTAGCAAGGACACAGCCCGCTTGATTCATTGCGGACCATTTCGCCGAAATACCCACGGCCAGTGGGTGTGATTGCACCCCATCTGACCTTAAAAAAAAAAAAAAAAAAAAAAAATATATTTTTATTCTCTCAAGCAATTAAATACAGATTCTTATTAAATAAAACAATAATATTATTATTTTCTTAGTGTGTCATAATGGCTATACAAAAACACTGTAATTGTGAGACTGGTGCCTAAACTAGATACAACAATTTGTATCTGTATTTATACGAGGGTCAAACTGAAAGTTCTTAGAAAATCAAAAACTGATTACATTAGCCAGTTATTAGTTTTATTATATCTTTTCAAAATATTGTCCATTCACGTCAATACACCGCTGCATGCGATGGAACCACTGGGAAAAGCACTTTGCCCACTCGTCCTTAGGGGTCTCTTCAATGGCATCGCGATACGCAGCCACCGCTTCTTCAGCATTCATAAACCGCTTTCCTTTAAGTTTTTCTTTAATTTTTGGAAATAAATAAAAATCACAAGGCGCGAGGTCCGGGCTATACGGCGGGTGACCCAGTAATTCAACGTTTGATGTCGCCAAATAGTCGATCGTTCGCTTGGCGGTGTGCGACGAGGCGTTGTCGTGGTGAAGGAGGATCCTACTGCGAGGTCGTTTCTCTCGAACTTTTTCCAAGACAAGTGGCAAACAATTGGTAGTGTACCATTCTGCAGAAACTGTTTTTTGATCCCCTAACACAATTGTTGCGAAATGACCTATCCTTCCAAAGAACGAGGCCACCATTTTTTTTCCCGCACTTCGATCTCTCTTCACTTTAGTTGGCAACTCCTCGAAAGGAAACACCCACTGAGCAGATTGTCTTTTGGTTTCAGGATCATAACAGTAAATCCAGCTTTCGTCACCTGTTATTATGTCGAACACAGCATTAGAGTCACCTCCGTTAAATCTTTCAATCATTTTACGGCACCAATCCACACGATGGAGTTTTTGAGCCTCAGTCAAATTATGAGGTATCCACCGGGCGCAAAGCTTCCTGACCGCTAAATGTTCGTGGAGGATTTTGTGCACTTGACTCATACCGATGCCTAAGCTTGTCCGAATCTGCTGATAGGTCACTCTTTTGTCAGTCTCTATCATACGCCGCACAACACAGATGTTATTTTCAGTCGTCGCCGTAGAAGGCCGTCCCTCACGTAAATCATCAGTGAGATTAGTGCGACCACGTTTAAACTCATTAAACCAGTTGTAAACAGTCGCACGAGATGGGGCTTCATCGTGAAAGGCCAATCGTAGTCTATCATAACTTTCTTGTTGACTTAAATGACATCGAAAGTCATAAAAAATCATTGCACGAAAATTTTCTCGTGTTAAATTCATGTTAAAGTGACACAGACAATTTTCAATTTGCCGCCAAATCGTAAAACAAATGATAAATGAATGAAATATATACTCAGTAATATTGGCAAAGAGTTCTATTTTCAAATTTTAGAATTATTTTTTTATTATATTGTTTATAAGTGGCCAGTTCTAAGAACTTTCAGTTTGACCCTCGTAGGTCACCAGGAAACCCACGTAACCAGTAAACTGATGTAAAATGAGTACAATTAATTAATTTATTATATTTTATTACGACTAATTATTTAAACAAAAGCAAACTACATTAAGGATTTATTATACCTAGCTATTTTATAGATTACATTTAACATAGAACCTCAAGTAAATACTCCGTTTCATCATAATTTAGATGTTGCAACCAATTTGTAAGCATTTTTTTGCATTCGTATCTAGATTTAGTGTACAAACTTATGCTTCTACTAGCTCTATTGTAAAGTCTTGGACCCAGGACGTAACACTGGCGAGCCGCGAACGAGGTTCTGTGCACAACCGGCTCGCATATCGCATGCTTTCTACGGGCTAAGGCGTAGGCGATAGGATCATACTCAAGAGTTGTATGAGTATGGTGAATTGCTTTAAGCATAAAAAGTTGACGAACTGTCAGAACTTTGTAATCGCGAAAAAGTTGTTCGGTTGGGTATCTAAGAGGCTTCCTATTTATAACCTTAATTACAGCTCTTTGTGCTCTTTCCAGTGGTAGCAGGATCGTTTTGTGTACTCCTCCCCACGCCAGTATACAATACGTTAGTATTGACTGTGCAAGGCTAAAGTACACAGTTTTTAAGACGGCTGCATTCGCAGAGCCTCGTAATGTTTTAAATATGTAAATTAACTTGCGAGTGCGAGATTTTAATGTTTCAATTTGTTTTTTCCAAGAGAGCGTTTCGTCTATGTATACCCCTAAGTATTTAGTCAAGGAAGTTCTCACTAATTCCATGCCTGTGTAGTCATTTGAGTCAGTCAAGTTAGCAGGGGCCCTGATGCAGATTGAGTCTGGCTGAGGTAAGTAGCTAGAGATTGTCGCGAATGTTACGTAAACTGTCTTTGATATATTTAGGGTGAGTAGATTGTTTGAAAGCCAGATAGACACTAGTTTCATAATCTTGGCAGCCTCCATTTGGACCTCCTGCCACGTCGTTCCCTCTACTATTAGAGCAGTATCGTCTGCATAAGTAATTACGGAACACCCAGCAGAACCTTGGGCCATCTACTAGACTTAGCTATCCTCTGAAAGAGCTGAACCGATTTTGATGGGACTTTAAGATTTCGCAGATTTCAGATTCAAATACATAGCTGATATTGTAACTTAGGCTACTTTCATTTTAGAAAAATAATTTTCCCGTACAATGTCGGGACTGGCCGTTAGTTACAATAAAATTCTTGATATCACATATGTACCTATCTACCTAATACATACCGCCGTTTAGGTATTTTAAAGGCCTCACGCAAACACGGATTTATATGTAGCCAATGCTGTTGTCTCTATGGCGATAGCGTTGTGGAATGACATCATCAACATGAATCGATGAATCAGTATGCGAGAAAAAAACCTACTTCACTTCATTCACAGCCGTAGACACAATAACATCGACTCTATAAGTAGTATTTGGTGAATACTTAAGATAGTTATGATGTTTTCTGCGTGCGAAGCAAATATGTTTAAGTATGTTTAAAATCACAATAGAGATGTCAATGTACGTATTTGTAACATGTTTTCCCTATTTATAAATTCTTTAGTTCGCGTCAAATAATCCCATAAAAATACATTATACTGTATAAAAAGTAGAAGTTTAGGTAGGTATATAATACATATCATGTAAAATAACATTAATTGTCAGGTTATGCAGGCATCGAACCCGTAATACACGGCTCATTACATAGCAGCAACGAGTTACTTAATTGCTATTAAATCTACTCAATGTGACGAAATCTAAGTTATATTGATACACAATTTCTACCAAATACATTTTTATATAGTAGAATCATATTGCGGTAACCCTGAAAAATAATATTACATAACATTTATGACCGGTTAGTAATGTATTAATAGCGTTGGTGTTTAGACGTGTGAGGTAGGGATGCACGATTTTTCTCTTTGAATCGATTTTTTGGATCGTAATGGACCGTAAGCCCTTGAATCGATCTTCACAAAAATCACATCGTAACGTGCATCCCTAGTGTGAGGTGAAAACACATGTTTGATATTTGTATTGCGATTAAATTTCAACTGAATATAATCTGAGTAAGTACAGATAAGCATTGCAATTTTTGTATGAAGTTAATATTTATGAATTCAAACCTCTGTAGTAATTATGGGTTGATAGTGATTTTAGTTGAATAAGCGCGGTGAAATTTGAAGTCGAGTAGTATGTTTTAAAGCGGCCTTGGCAGATGTTTGTTTATTTATTTGTATATCTTCATAATTATTATATGAGCTGAGTGAGTTTTGACACTGAATTACACCGGCAATAAATATATTTCCTAAAATACACAGTGCTAGTACGATAGATACATAAATTGCTAGAGAAAGATGTCAGGACTTTTTTTATAATGACAGATAGAATAATATAGATAAGATTTTGCAATATCAGACATTTTTTATGTGTTTATAAGGTTATCGTGATTCAGCACTTTTTTTGGCAAGCATTAAGCCTTCTTATCTAATACCTAACAAGGACAAAAGGGACGATCATGACGATGATGACTTGATGAGTGACGAATAGGAGTATAAAAAAAACATTGTTATTTAATCGAATGTCAAAATGTTTACTCTACCATGATATCTTCTAATATATCTCGAACCGGATATTGATATGAACAGATTTTTTGTTTAATAACCAACTGATTTCCGGGGCTTCACCCGCATGGAACTCTATTTCCTTTCCCATGACCCATGGGAACCTTTTTCATTATCAAAATCTTCAATGGAACTGAAGGGACATAGGAAAAAGAAACTGAATTCGTCGAGCGGTTCTGAATACGATAGGTAGAGTTTAGACTAACATAGACAGTTATTCGCGTAATCTATACTTAGATGATTACAATTAACTACGCGGGCAATTATTTTCCTTATGTACCTAGTATACCTATTAATGGCTGTTAAATTGAAGAAGTAGGAACCTACCTATGTATAATGGGATTACCTATTCATGTTTACAGAGATTTCTGACTGGCTAAGTTATATGGACCACCACAATGAACATGTAATCTAAAGGGGAAATCCCGTGTGAAGTACTGAGTGCTAAGCTGTTTATTGTAAAATGTCTCTCAATAAAAACAATTCAATGTCATTGATGGTCTAAGTTGCGAACTTTTGTGTTAGGTATATTTTGTTTACAATTGAAATAAGAATAGCATTTTTAATGATGAAACTTTTAAAGATGTATCTTGAATTATATTTAAAATTCCAAATGTTGACCTCGAAACGATTTCTTTTTTTGGATGTCTGCACACTGGTAAAATGACTTCATCTTTATTGCGAACATTTATATTTTGAATCAGAGAAAATCAAGTATGCTATTTTAAGACTCGGTCTAGCTTTTGAGTTCAAGATCTAATTCTGTATTCTGTTAACTGTCCCATGGAAAGTGTAAATTTGTTCAGCCATTCGTCGTAAAAAAACATATCTCGTACTTGGCAATTACTTCACGTGAATTCATAAGTTATAAATTTATATTACCTTAGGGTAGGTACATCGATACAACTAACGCCACTCCCATAAACATTTATCAATTTATGACATTAATAGTTGTTGAGGAAGTTCTTCCAGAATACTCTAGTTGGAGTATTTTAGGTTCCAAACTCTTTGTAGCGTTTCAGTTCATGATTACAATATGCTTTCTTATTCATTCACAGATAGATATCGGCACGTATACAAAAATGCCACAACTTAAAAGACCTGGAGAAGGTAGCGAGATTAAAAGGGGCCCAGGGTCTTACTACCGACCTATTGAAACTAAAGATATGTATTACAATATGAATCATAAGCGCAGAGGTTTAGCGCTTATATTCAATCATGAAAATTACGACAACGGAAATCCTTCTAAGCGCCGTGGTACGAATAAAGACAGAGATAGACTAGAGAAAATACTTACAAACTTGGGGTTCGAAGTGCGAGTACACAATGATTTAAATTACAAAGAAATTTTTAATCAGATCCAAGCTGCATCGAAAATGGACCATTCTAATAACGACTGTTTATTAATTACTGTGCTAACTCACGGCGAACTCGGAGTGTTACACGCAAAAGATACACATTATAAATTCAGATATATATGGTGTTATTTCACTGAACAAAAATGCCCTACACTTGCTGGAAAACCGAAGATATTTTTCATTCAAGCTTGCCGTGGTGCAAAATATGATAACGGTATCACATTGAGAACTGATGGACCATCTGCACTGAGTGAAAACCCAACTAATCCTGACTTTGTTGTTGCATTTTCTACAGTGCCTGGATATTACTCTTGGAGGAATAGTACAAATGGATCCTGGTTCATTCAAGCTCTGTGTGACATATTGACTGATTGTGCGACTGATACAAATATCTTGACAATGCTAACATACGTTTGTCATAAAGTAGCTTTGGACTTTGAATCTTATACACCTGATGATTTAGAAAGTCACGAGATGAAGGCAATTCCTAGTATTCATAGCACGCTAACTCGCCTTCTAATTTTTAATAGTAATAATAAAAACAAGAAGAAGAGGAATGACTGTTGCATTCAGTCGTGATTTAAAGAAAATATTAAACTTTTCATATTATTTTTATACTGTTCACTGATGGCACTTGTGGAACTTGCTACACCTATACAAATCGAATACGGGAAAAATAAATCTTCTTGGGCGGGACTCGAACCCGCAGTCTTTCCCTTACAGGGGGAATGCCTAGACCACTTTGGCCGAATTGGTCAAGACATTCCCCCTGTAAGGGAAAGACTGCGGGTTTGAGTCCCGCCCGAGAAGATTTATTTTTCCCTGTGTATTCGATTTGTATAGGTAAACCTGAGGTATGTTATAATAACTGTTGAAACACCGTGAGGCGGAACCGGTCAGGTTTAACAAACAAATATTATGAAATACTTAGTACAAGTTAGTGACATAATTCAATATAACTGTTGGCGATCGAGTCACAGATTTTCGATCAGGCGCCTGGCGACAAACAAATCAAATATATTTCTCATTTTGACTAATGCTCTTGGAGGCAACTTCGCAAATTTCCTACTTAGCATTCAGATATAAACGGAATCTATTTCGCATTTCATCTAAGTACTTTTCATTGGATTACTTCGTACTATTTTTTTCTTTATTAGACTGTTGCGTGTGCTGGTGTAACATTGTTTGTTACAACGGAATATAGAATCAAGAATACGTGTCCACCAGCTATCGCTTGCGTCCCACTATACTGTGAAATTATCTCAATTTTAGGGTGTTCTTTAATCATAATATATAATAGCTAGGTAAAACCCAAAAATACAACATATAATATATTATTAGATATGTAATTATTTCTGGTTTAAAACGGCGTTTACAAGGCTTCCCAATGTGTAATTTTAAGTATTATAAATTGTAAGATCAGGATTTGATGGAGCATGGCGATTTACACCAAAAGCTCTTGTATAAAATTAGATTAATAAAAATGTATTATCAATATTATAATAAATATGTAGATTTAAAAAACATAATGAGCGTATGTCTTTGATGTTTGCTTACAATCTGAAACTCTGAGGATGCTTTGAACAGGAATAAAATTCAGCAATTTTTCTACAAATAAAATGTACCTACCTTTTTTATCATTTAAATATAAAACTAATTGTATAATTATTTTTTTCCCTAAATACCCACACCCGAATAGGTACTGTAAACATCTAGTGGAAATAACTTTTTGACAAAAAAAGTCCAACAATACACTGTATGTACCTTGATTGGGAAATATAGCACGTTTACTATTGGACCTGACGTCTATGCAGATGTAACGTCATCGACGTCAGTTCCAAACTTAAGGTTAACGGTAGTAGATCCGGTAGACAGTGCACTTGCTCGGTGCCTGTGAGTGAACATAGCGACGAGTATTTCGTACAGTCAGCATCAGAAAAATGTTGACGAGTAGAGTACTCAAAATAATCTTAAAACCAAAATTTCAATATTATATTGATAATTGTACTCAAAAAGTTGTAAGCATCCAGAGTAGTCAAACTATCTTAACAATCGATCTTCCAGAAACATGTTAGTAAGCAGAGTGTTCATTTTCATATACACAATCACGCTACTCAATGGTATCTAATCAAACAAAGTGTTCAAAATATCTGGACAATGTCATTTAATCGCATTTTGCATCCCTTTTTTACTTATGTAGCCATCCTTTACAATGATGATGGGATAATGTGAGATAGATGTATAAGTTAGAAAAGGATAGAAAATCTGTCAAATTAATGACAATTTCTTTTGTATTTTTTATAGTTGCCAGTTGCTTAAGCCATAAACTATCCACTTGAATTGGTGAGAAAAGAGTATGAATACTTACGTAAAAAATAAAGGGTCCTGCAACGCAAGATACACCTATGTACTTAAAAATCCACTTCTCGTATTCTCTAATACGCATTATGACTACATTGACATGACATAGATGCAAAATGTCTACTCTTTGAAAATAGGTACAGTTAGATACGAAACTATTGTACAAACATTTTATAATAGAGTGTTTTTTTATAATAGATTATAATTTATAATAGAAGATTTTTTTATACGTCATAAACCGCAATTTTCACCTTTTCTTCCTTTCTCTTTTTCTTTCTCTCTGAAATAGTTAACTTATTTCGGTCTTTTCAGGAGCAGTCGTGTTTTTTATTTTTAATAATTATTCAATCGACAGAAAGATTTAGAAATACGGAACCCTATTCCATACTATGATTTATATTAATACTAGCTGTGCCTGTGACTTAGTCCGCGTGGACTTATATCTTCTTATGTAGGTTTCAAGTAATTTACACATCATACGAGTATTTATTTCTTACGTATTCATACTCTTTTCACACCAATGCAAGGGTATAGTTTATGGCTTACAACTGGCAACTATAAAAAATACAAAAGAAATTGTCATTAATTTGACAGATTTTCTATCCTGTTCTAACTTATACACCTATCTCATATCATCCCATCATCATGTGTAAAGGATGGCTACATAAGTAAAAAAGGGATGCAAAATGCGATTAAATGACATTGTCCAGATATTTTGAACACTTTGTTTGACTAGATACCATTGAGTAGCGTGATTGTGTATATGAAAATGAACACTCTGCTTACTTACATGTTTCTGGAAGACCGGTTGTTAAAATAGTTTCGACTACTCTGGATGCTTACAACTTTTTGAGTACTCTAATTATCAATATAATATTGAAATTTTGGTTTTAAGATTATTTTGAGTACTCTACTCGTCAACATTTTTCTGATGCTGACTGTACATCGCACTCGGCCGACAGCACTATCTCCCCATTCCACTCAGTCCTTGTGATCAATCCTACCCAATCATGTTTATAGATATAAAGTGATACATACCTACAGGATCGTCAGCATTGATGAGGTATTTCTCAGCGAGGTTGCGACTGAGCGGGAAGAGGTCGGGCGCCGCGTACAGCACCACGCGGGGCGCTACGCACCCCGATATACTGCCGCGACTGCGCATGCTGCCAGCACGGCGACCTTGCGCTTTCTGGTTAAAACACATACACACAATAAAATAATCAGTATAGCTATCTACAAAAACCCCCGTCACAAAAACATGTCCAAAAAGTTGAAAAGAAATTGTGTTTGCCCTTTAACTTTGATATACCTATTAATATTTTGTTTCAACCGTTGCCATGTCAGGAGATTCTAGCTGTTAAAGCACTCCGTCATATTATCGCCACAGTGTGTTATAGAAGCCGATTTGCGGTCATCTCCGTTTTATAAACTCTTCGTAAAGAGAATTTTAAGACAAACTAGTTAAAAAAACTTTCGTTGATGTACGTCTCATACTTTTGAGAAATTAAAAAATTCGAGAAAAATCCATAGAAATCAGAAAAACTTTATGGCAGATTTCCTTATAAAATCATAAGGAAATCTGCTATAAAGTAACCATAGTAGTAACCATAATTTATATATAAACATGATGAATGTTGACCTAAAGAACAAATGTACACATAAATAATTAATGACTGGAGTACTAAAAAAAAGAAAAAAAATTTCTATGATAACTTAAAATTTTTTTTTCGAAAACTATTGCATTGTAGCATTTGTTTTAAATTGAATTATATGTATAATGTTAATATGTATTGCCACAAAAAAAAACCAGACGCGAAAAACACGCGTTTCGTAAGATATAATTTTTTTTAAATCTTGCTTAGGGTTGTCAAAAGTTAAGTTATTGTGTGAAATGTACCATTTATGATCCGCAAAGTTCTTACTGATGACTCATAATTGACGTCATAGGTAAATATTATGTACTTATTGTAAATATGCTATTGTCATGGCAAAAGACATGCTACTGAAATCAGACAAAAATTGGTCTACTTGTGGATATTGTACGGCCAAATGCAGGCACTACAAATGATGGTAATACTGCCCGCACCGCGTTATCAGACACCAATCGCAAAACTTTTGCCAACATTTTAGGCATCAAGGAATGGCTAGTAGAGGACCTACTTACTATTCTCGTGGCACTATCAAGTGGTTTGGAAATAGATTCTAAAAAGTTTAAAGTATTTTGCTATGATCTCGCCACTAGATATGTGGAATCCTATAAGTGGTTTTATATGTCAGTCACCTTGCATAAAATACTGATACATCGTGCAAACATTATAGAATCGATTTCCTTGCCGATTGGTATGCTTTGAACAAGCCGGTGAATCGAGAAATAAGTTTGGGCGTTATGACCGCGAGCATCATACGCGAAAATTAAATAATCGCCAAACTACCATTCTCGATTTATTTCACCGAGCTTTGGAATCCTCAGATCCACTCATAACAGCCATGTCCTTTGACTTGCGAAAGAATAAAAATAAACGCACAGCCCTACCCGAGAGAGTCCTTTCTCTGTTAAAACCCTCAACAGAAAATGTTACGCTTCGTAGAATTGATGAGACACTTTCTTTGTCATCAGAATAAGTATTAATTCACTCTGATGAGGAGTCCTAAAAATGAAACACAAAAAACTTATTATTAGTATTTATTTAATTTTGGAATTATTTACCACGTCAACATGGAGTTGGCGCAACAATCTACATAAACCTCTCTCCTTCCTTAATCTCTTCTCAAACTTAATGTCCTAAAAACTTTGATTTTAATATTTGTAATTAATTAAATGTTGACAACCCTATTTCCATAGAAATTTCTAAAAACCTTAGAAACGCTTTTTCTCCTTTAACGTACGTTTGTAGTTTGTGAAATTTTAGGATATTGTAGACGACACTATTGTGCATAGTAATAACCAAAAATAAAATGCTACAACGCTAATGTACAATTATCAAAAATATAATTGTGAAAAACTGAAAATCTATTCTATACATATAATAAATCTGTAAACGATCGATGTCTGTACATGGAAAGGAAATGAGAAAAACTGTTATATAGCCAAATCAACGTTTTTTAGAATTTTTGTCTGTTTGTCTGTTTATCTGTTTCTCTGTTTCTCTGTTTGTCTGTGAGTTTGTGCACGCTAATCTCAGAATCGGCTGAACGGATTTGGTTGCGGTTTTCACTAATATATTGTGGTAGGCTCCACTTAACATTTAGTGCTTGTTTTATTGAAATCGGTTCATAAATAAAAAAGTTATGTCAATAATAGCAAATCACGGCTAACAATTTGTGATTGTGTGAATACATCGAACCAATAAAGAAGCAACAATGCTTATAAGAAGATATTATTTCGGTCATAGGAATCTGCAGAACTTCGAGAGGTAAGAGTTACTACATCTCAGCCAAGTCAGGTCAGGTTACTGCAGAATCTTCGGCACAGCAAGAGTATCGACAGAATTCACATTGTTCTCGAACGATGTTCTCTCGAATCCGACAGATTAGTGAGCAGCTGGTTCGGAAAAATACTCATAAGTCTTTCATAATTAATATCATCACGCTATAATGAGGAATGGGGCAGAATGATTTTATGACATATACCTATGTAACCTTTAGTCGCATTATGTCCAATTCGGAAAATGTCCAACTGTCCAGTTCGCAGTAGGTCCAGTTCGCAATTGGTCCAGTTCGCGATTGGTCCAGTTAAACGTCTATTTCACACTATGATTTCATGGTAACTGTGGCTCAATATGTCTGCGGTGGACTTACAACTTAGCTGAGTCGCGTTCAAATCCATCTGAATTGTTGCAATTTTGTTTATTTTTTTATTTTATTGTATTTAGGGTTTTATTGGAAGTAAAAATAAAATAGTCCCATATTTGACTATTTTTTTTTACTTTCGAAAAATGACCACTTTGTAATAATATAATGAACTAAAAAGTAAAAGTAGTAAAAGTAAAATGTTCGTACTATAAATAGTTTTCAAGATATTTGATTTTGAAATATTGAATTTGTCGCGCCGCCCGAAAACGCACCTTCTCTGAAGCACATTTCGTATTCTGGGAGATAGTTGTCAATATCGTATTACCGTCTCCACCATGGTGAATGTTCTGATGAGCTCTTCCAATCAGTTGCACCCTCTCCCTTCCTACAAAAGACAATGCGTGCAGGGCTCAAATGTCACCCGATCAGAATATTCCATCAAGAACCATATGGTTTGGTGACTCATTCCTATGCCGCACCATTAAGACCTGAAAATCTCTGCCAGCTCACGAGTTTACTTCTTCCTACAGTCCCGGGTCCTTTAAGCGGGGCGTGCAAAGGCTTCTGATGATGCCCATCAAGCTGAGTACAACCATTGTTAAGATGGTACATGTTTATAATGGTGACCCTATTTCTAAGTCTTTGCCTTTAGCTTACCATCAGGCGAGGGGAAGTTAAATTGAAACAAAAATTCCGGATCTTAAAAAGAAGAAAACACATGTGTGGGTAGAGCAATACAGTTCTTAACCGCCTTATAAAGAAATGAAGTTCCGAACCGCTTGGTTTGAGGTGGCATTGTTTCTACCGTATGTGAGTACCGGAAGGAAGGAGAAATTAGTTGAAAGACTCCTAATAGCCTCTTTCACTCGCCATGGTGCGGTAGAAATGGTAAAATACAGCCAGAGAGACAAAGTCTCTATGCAACTGCAGACGTTATACACCTGATGACTACCAACGCACGCCGCCGCTGCGATCTTATCAATTCCGTCTAATATGTATGTAATAGTAAATACGTAAACCTTTCCCAGAAATGATAACAGTATGTCAGGAGAAGCCAACCTATGTATTAGGTATATAAAAGATACCGCTGCATTATATAAAAGAGACCGAATTTGGGCAGAGAAACAGTCAGTTCCGGTAAATTTCATCAGACCAAAAAATTGACACGGCGTGGACATCAACTCCAGTGTCAATTTGGAAGTATCTACATCATCTGCTGGACACAAGCTTACCAATACAAGGAATATATAGCAAAATGAGGTTAAATATGACCCCATCACAGTCAATGCTGTATTTGCTGTCTTGCCCACTGCGCCCCTCTTCTCTACCTGTAAGGGAATGAACAACGATGTGACAGTGGTTTATGAAATTTATCATAAAACTGGAAGTACCAATGGTAATTGGCTCAGCAAAGAAGAGGACCACTGCTCACTACTCAAGGCGTGCAAGGCTCCGGGTTTTCTTGAAACTATTTTGTATGATAATACTTGATGTATTTTAATTTGTTCAGTTCGTAAGTGGTGGCAGCATGTTTTAAGAATTTGGGAGGAAGGAAGAATATTAAAGCATTAAAACTGATGAATATTGTTAAGTCCACATTTAGCAATGTTCATCCAGATACTTGATAATGATTTCGCCCGCAAAATGTTGAATTTTTCAAAATCCTTTCGCAGTATTTGCCAAGCCCATAGAAGAAGCCTGTCAATTAACGTAGTTTTCAGTAGTTCAGCCCTGTTAAGTCAGTCACTCAAAAATGACTGCCTTCATAATATGTAATTGAAAAATACAGGGTGGAAGATGTCAAGCGAGTTTTCGAAATGATTTGAATATAGTTTTGTTTCTTTTTTTAAAAAAAAGAAAGTTTCCTTTGTGTAAAATTCAATATTTCCAGTATTTCGAGTACTTCCGTTCCAGTTGGGATGAAATTTCCACCATGTATAATGATGAGTTTGAACTATTCCGAACTTAACGCGGACGAAGTCGCGGACAACAGCTAGTATTTAATATTTCTCAGACTACTAAAGCTACTGTCTTCTACTTTTTAATATAAATATATAGCATACAGTTACACTACTCTGAGTGCTAATAAAGTGTAATGGGGTCATAATTTTCCCAATAAAAATATAAATAAAGATTTTCTTAAGGTCATTGCCCTGTCATAGAAAAATTAATAATATCTCTAAAACTAGAGAAGATTGTCGTATCGGGATTTCTGCCAATTCTTCATCACGATGGTGCCCATCAAATAGACATATAAACCAAACATGACCGCAAGTCAGCTTCTATAACACACTGTATCGGAACGATACATGGTCCCCCCCGCCTGAGTACATTGTCTTCATTATGTTGGAAGTTTATGTGAAAATTACATCAATCAGTCAATAAGCCTGTTGCAGTCCACTGCTGGAAGTAGGCATCTGCCAATATTACATATTCAATTAAAATTATTTATAACGAATTTTATTGCTAGTGTAAATAATAAATATGCACTAATTAAATCACTATGCAACATTCCGACTTAAATTTTTCCAAATTTAATCATAAGAATATCATAGTACTAAGTACATAATTATATTCAATAATACACTTACCCATCTATCTTGGAAGTAGAAAGTTGTTATTGAATTCGACTGGTGTCGATGATGCAGCTGCGGGAAACCACTTGCATTTGTCGGTGAGGGAGTGGTAGTCGCATGTGGAGACACCGAGTTATACCCAGTGCCAAACAACCCTGGTGTTAGAGACAGCGACGACATTGATCGAGGCGTTCCTGTTTCGTGTTTGAGAGACAGTCTCCTCGCGTTCGGAGGCCGATTGAACACCACAAGAGTGCTCACTCCGCACCATTTGGCTCCACATGTTCGTGGGAACGGGATACATGAGTCACCGGCGTTTTCGCTTTCTGACTGGCTTCTTTGACTAGATTTCATTGAGTCAGTGTCGTCGCTCGACTTCACAGGAATCTGATAAAATAATTGAAAGGTATATTTTGAGCCACTCCAATGAGTATTATTAAAAAATTCGATACACAATAAAAGCAAAGAACTTTTTGGAGGAGTTTTTAGGAGGAACTTTATCCCGAAATTATTAAAGATAAGATAAGAACTTATTATTGAAGAGGGTTACACAATATTTTAATGGTTTCTTTTCTCGTTTATGGTTTCTTTGCTCGTCGTGGGTAAGGGACATAGGTAGGTTATTATGCAATAAGCCAGCCTCAATAGTTATTTGCGAGGATAGATTTAAGGAGGATGAAATTTTAAATTAACTTACACATACATAAGTACTTAGGTTACAGAGTCAGTAAACATAAAACTATAGTAAGAACAAATAAGTTTCATACCTCATCAATGGATGTTGCTAAAGTTTTCACACAGTGCAATAAGCATCTGTTTCCTTCTTTCTTCTTTCTATAAGCTGTTCTATTAATAGCCTGCAGTATTTTGATAGTTGTAGGACTATCAACATTGGTGCCCGACAGCCAGGAGAACTTTGGTATGGTCTGTTCATTGTTTGTGTTCCTAGGAAATGTCACTTGTAGGTTGGCTATGTAGCCATTACGCTCAGAATGTATCTGGCATGTGCGTGTCTCATTGTTTGTATCAGTTACTTCGATGTTAGCCATCTCGCGGATTGATTCAAACTCTTCATTGATGGAGGCATTGCTTTTGTGCGGCAGTTTATTCTGAAAGAAAATCTTGTGGTGATAATTTATATTTGATTGATTTATATTGATTGTTAATCTTTAAACCACTCTAGAAGTCATTCCTGCAAGTCTGCGGTAGCAGCCTGGTGGGTAATTTTTTTAAGTGCGGAAATTCCTTCAGAATACACCTTTTTACGCTTTTAAATTTGACGTGCACGATTTTGGATCATGTAATGGTAACGATTATATAATTATCGAAATATCTAATTACAGAAATAACTAATTCTCTATATCTTACACACAACTCACAACTGACATTGTGTAAAATTTGTATTAAGAATAAATAAATATTGATTCTCTATTACTAATATCTCATATGCAAACATATATCTATTGCACATATTGAGAATACTTGTACTTTTTCCACAGTATTAAAATTTATTCTATTAAACCTGACCGGTTTTGCCTTATGGCAAGCTCAAAGGTTTACATTTACTTTGGATGTTCTAGAACATCTAGAACGGTCAGAATAAATACTGTGGAAAAAGTACAAGAAAGTGTTCTCAAACAATGAATTCCACCAAGTGCCTTTAATTAACAGTATACATAGTATATATCTATTGTATTGAAATAATGGTCAAGCATATATTGTAGATTACTGTCTTACCAATAGAATATCTTGACTTTTTTCAATCCCAGAAATATCATTATTAGATCCAGCTGTTGATGCATAGCTCACATCTGGAACAATGGTATAGGAAATAAAGAATGAACTTTGTATTAATAGTACTACACTTGATCAATACAATAATGCAATACCTACTTTAGCTGTAATATTTAATGAAAACCTTCCAATCATAAAAATAGACTAGAATGGATTTGGATTGGATATTATGGTCACAGTCATAAAGAAAAATGTCAAGGATGAATCAATGAACACATGTTTGTTTTGTAGAGGCAAGCGAGGCTTATTTGACAAGATGAGATGTTGATTTTTTCTTACCAAAGTCAAAATTAAATGGTAAATTGAAAATACTTACTATCACTGCTATTTTCCTCATCGTTATCACCATCATCTGGTAAATAGTGATTGCACATCTTCAATAATGTTGGATGCATTGTCCAGACTCTCAGTGACTGATCTCTAGCCCATGTAACCAGCTGATAATTTGATGGTGACGTATTTGGTCTCCAAACCATAGTTTGGACAGTATCAGTGTGACCTACAAGCCTATGTGCTAGCGCTCCACCTACCCAAATGCCAATCACACCAGCCTGTTCCACTCGAGGCATTCCACCCCAGCCTACTCCAATAGTCAGTAAACCATTTCCAAATGGCGTATATATCGCTCGCCACACAGGGAAATTCGTCATGATTACGTTTTCAGGTCTTCTTGCATTATTTATATCAAAATACTTGATGCTACCATCATGACTTGAGGTTACAAGTTGATATTCATGATGTGGACTCCAATCGACTCCGTGAATTTTGCAAAGATGTGCAGAAATGTACTGGATAGGGGCTGAGTTTTTCCGATAGTCCCAAATTTTTATGTCGCCATCGTGAGCTGTGGCCACAATGTGGGATGCAACTTTGTTCCATTGTACTTGTGATGCTCCAGCTGGAATTGATCATAAAAAATATTAAGTAAACTAACTCGGTGTAAAACAAATGTTTTAACATTATTGTTTATCAATATGTAGTAGAATTCCTTGACACAATATTTTTTTATACTGCATAATTATTTAGGTTACCAATAACTTAAGAATTGTAAAGTGTAAGTATTAGATTTGTAAATAATTATACAATCATATTTTGTCAAATTTTTGTGACAAACAAGCACCTGATTTAGCTGGTAATTACTACAGATATTGTGCATTTTACTAATTCGGGAAAATTCAGTTCTATGTTGGTTATTATTGCATATTATAGTTGTAAAGAACATAAATAGAGTCTCATTGACAGCATTGAACTTCTTAATGAGCTTAGGAGACCTGAGGTACAGTCAGCATCATATAGATAGCAGCTATTAAAATCCGCAAAAATGTCTCAACAATAAGAATTGACATTTATTTCAGCTAACAATTTGTCATTTTTATTGAAGCAGCTAAAGTGCCAAAAGTAACTCAGCAGCCACTGCTAAATTATTTAAGCATTCAGTTATATAATTTGTTCTCCACATCCAATCATTCATATATCGCCGCATTCAATAGTAGCAATATATATATATTATGAATATGTATTATCTACGCAGTCATGGTTGAAAAAGAAATTTTATTGATTGTTTATTGTTTTTGATTGCGGGACACTGTGTGCGTGTAGCTAAAACATTCATCTACACGCTCCCATAACGCCGATCACGAGTACAGTGCGTGATTTTAAAACAAACAGTATGAAATCTGATGACGAGTCCCACTCGTGATCGGCGACTTGGATTAAATAAACTATGCCGAGCCCATCCCCAGAGCCAACCCCTATCAGCATTTATAACGTCTAGAAGACGTTGTCTCATAGAGCGGACACAATTAAAAGAGAAATTACTAGATCGCAGAGTCTCCCAGTTGTCAAAAACGTGACGTCTCAAGTTGTCTATGGTTCGAGCTTGTTGGCTGTCTCAGTTCTGAATCATTTTACCCCACACATTTTCGATGGGGTTCAAGTCCGGACTTTTAGGCGGCAAATTATTAAATTCAGCTTCGAATTTTGAGAAATATAATTTTGTACTACCCTTGAATTATGGATAGAACATCCATCTTGCACGAAGGTAATTACACTGTTTGGATATAAAATTTGAGCGGTGGGCAACAGCACTTCATCTAGAATTTCTTTATAACCTAGTCCGTTCAATCGACCGTCTATCTCAACTAATTCTCCAGCCCCAAAATCCAAGAGAATTCCTACCGCTTCTATTATTTGGCAAAATATTAGGTTCTTCATAACAAGTGTTGTTCAACGGCCATAAAGAAAGCCTTCCGTGAGCCGAAGAAGTGAAGACATTTTCGTCAACGAAAACCACATTTTCAAAGTTGTAATTTAGGTATGTCCGAACAAATTATAGCCTCATGGCTTTGTGTCTAGCTGTCAACATAGGTTTTTTGGCCGTTACACGGTGATGATAACCAGCTTCTTTTAATAGACGGCATATGGTAGTATGTGAGACATTGTAGATTAATGATAGTTTTGAGGTGTTCACAAATCTATCTTCACGCACCTGCTGAACAATACGTCTATCTTGAGCAGCACTACTTGTTCGGAGTCTGCCTGTGGTAACATGACGTGTTACATCTCCCTTAGTAGACCATCCACAGGTAAACAGTGTTAAATGTCAATAGATAAATTTTGTGACGTATAGAAGAAAGCATTTGCATTTTGATCTTTGATAACCTTCTCTAACATTAAAGAGCTTTTGTTACCACCGTGCGTCATGTCAAATGACATTATTTTTAACACCATGACTGCGTAGATATATTGCTACTATTGGATGCGGCGATATATAATGAATGATTGGATGTGGAGAACAAATAAAATATCAAGCATGAAGCGTCAGAATGTTTATGGCTGGATCTGAGGTGTTGGAAACAGAAAATTTCTTTTATGTGGATTATACCGAGGACAGGACTCAACATTGGATCAGGACAATATCTTACTGACCCATCTAACCAATGTGTCTGAAACTAACACAGTAGTTATAATGGGAGATTTTAACTTTCGTGGGGTGAAGTGGCCACTGGATGTGAGTGGATACCTCACCCCAAAAGAGGATAACTTTGTACAATGGTATGAAAGCAGCAACCTTGAGTAATTGGTGGACAAACACACCAGATTTCGGCAGGGAAATCAACCATCATTTTTGGATTTGATCTTAACCAATGATACACCATTAATAGCTAATATTGACCATCAAGCAGCTATTGGAAAGAGCGATCACACATGTCTAGTGACCACCATACACCTTCAGGCACCTAGTCAGAATCGCAAACTAACACATAGATTTGATTACAAAAGAGCAGACTTTCATAAAATCAATGAACAGTTACACACTTTGTCGTCTGGAAGCCAGTATGGATTGTGCCAAAGGTCAATACGAAACTCTTCATGATGTACTTAAAGAAGCAATCAATCTGCATGTTCCACGTACAATGTACAAACGTCATACTATAAATAAACCTTGGGTATCTAATGACACGAAGCAATTAATAAGATAAGTGGCACTGTGGAACAGATACACCTTGACTGGACTCCCTGAAATTTACGAAGAGTATAGGAAAACCAATAACAAACTAGTAAACCATAATAAAAAAGCACGTATAACGTATGAAAAGGGTATACTGCGGGCTGGACCGAAAAAGTTCTACTCTTACATAAGACAACAAGTTACATCAAAAATAGGCATTCCAACGATTTTGTGTAACTCCCAAGGCGAAACTGTCACAGCATCTGATGAAATAGCCAAAGCATTCGCGGATCAGTTTGCAAGTGTCTACCAAATAGAATCACTTAACCAACTGCCAACCTCGGATCCAGTACTCCGAGTTTCAGATCCCATTAACAACCTATTGTTTACAAAAGACAAAATTCTTAACGCCATTAAAGAAATGAAAACGGATTCTTCAGCGGGACCGGATGAGATCCCTGTAATTATATTACAAAAATTCGACCTTATAGATTACTTAGCAACCATTATGCAAACATCATTTATGACACGGGGGTCTTGCCTGACTTGTGGAAGACTGCAAATGTAACACCGATTTTTAAAAAGAGAAGTAAACTGAAACCCTCTAACTACAGTACCATTAGCCTGACATGTGTAGCTTGCAAGGCCATGGAAAAAATAATTGTGAAACATATAAGATACTTCTTTACCAATCATCTTGTAATCCCCGACCAGCAACTTGGTTTTTGCCCACACCGCTCCACTATATCCAGCCTGCTGTCGTGTTTGTCGTGGTGGATGAATGATTTTAATTTTATAGAGCCGACAGACGTAATCTACTTAGACTACGAAAAGGCCTTCGATAAGGTCCCGATTAAGAGACTTCTTTATAAACTAGAATTTGTAGGAATTCGTGGAAAGTTGCTAGCCTGGATCAGTGCATTCCTACAACAAAGATCCTTTCGTGTGAGAGTAGGGGAAAGCCTTTCAGATCAACGAATGATAACCAGTGGCGTGCCGCAGGGCTCCATCTTAGGCCCCCCAGTACTGAACATTATCTACACTTTTGACCTACCATACTGCTTGAAATGCAATGTCAGTATCTTTGCCGATGACACCAATCTCTATGCAAATCCACTGATCAATTATGAAGATCTTCAAGCAGACCTAGACAGAATAGCAGATTGGTCAAAGGAATGGCTCCTTAATCTAAATGCGTCGAAATGCACGGTACTACACATAGGAAATCGGAATCCTCATCATGCATACACACTAAACGACACACAACTCATGGAAGTCAAAGTTCAGACAGATCTAGGCGTGAAGATTACCGAAGACCTGAAGTGGGAGGTCCATATAACAGCAGTTACCAAGAAGTCCAACAGCCTAATCTACCTCACCAGAAAAGCTTTCGGAACCTTAACTCCAGAAATGATGCTGAAGATCCACAAAACTTTCATAAGGCCTATCCTGGAGTATGCATTTCAAGTCTGCAGTCCCTACTTCATCAAGGGATATTGATCTCCTAGAGAGAGTGCAGCGAAGATTTACGAAAGTCCCTAGGAATCTCAAACAGTGGACGTATGAAGACCATTTGTCAATGCTGAAACTCACAACTCTGGAGGAACGCAGGGACCGTGGCGACCTAATAGAAACATTTAAAATCTTGAATGGGCACTATGATATAAAGAACTTTGATACCCTATTTATTCGTAACGAGAATGCACACCTAAGAGGACACCATCTAAAGTTGTGTACTAACTTCTCTAACAACAATCTCCACAAACACTATCACTAATAGAGTAGTCAGAGCGTGGAACAAACTCCCAGAACATGTGATATCAGCTGACAGTATCAACCAGTTCAAAAACAGACTTGACACATATTACCTCAAACAAAATGAAAATGGAAAGTCGATACAGGCATTATCAGTTGCCTACGACTGCCAGCCTGATAACCTAATAATAATAATAATAAGACCCTACACAGCTTTCTACACAACATTTTACACAATCTAACACGGGAGCTAAGACCCAACCGCAGCAACGCCTTCGATGGACAACTGAATATAACGAAGCAATAATAAGATCATATTTTAAAGTAACAGAATTAGAAACTAATAAGACACTCTACAGAAAGAACCTTCATCAAGAATTTATTAGGCTATATCCAGACTTGGCACATCTGACAGAACAGAGAATAGCAGATCAAAGAAGATTAATAGAAAATAACAGATACATCAGTAAAACAAGGTTAGAGGAAATAAAAAAGGAAGTAACAGATGAGTTACTACTCACACATAGAAACAGTGATATAGGCTACGTTAACATAGAACAGACACAAACTGTACGACTAGAATCTTACGAAACAGAAAATAATTGCAACACTTTTACAAATATTGAGGTAGAACGCCTTTTGGAAGAAACCACTGAACCCACTACTCATCCTACACTCACCCTGGAGCAAAATTGTAAAATAGAAGAAACATTTTCGCAAGCTTTGCAATTCTACACAAATACGGACCCCACTGCTAGGAACTATATACCAAAACAAAAGACAGCCAAAAGCTTCACAGATACTGTAAATTACATAAACAATTTTATACTTCCAGCATACTTAAACAGTGATACAAGCTTTGAAACCTTGCAAACGATCATTTATTGTGCCGCATGGACGGCTGCAAAGCACAATGGTGCCAAACTTTCTCTCGCACCTACAGAAGTAACAGGTCAAATACAAAAAGATTACAAGCCTAAATGGCAAAGAAGGTTAGAGCGAAAAATTCTAGAATACAGAGCTAAAATAGGTAGGCTTACTCAATATATAGAAGGCAATAGAAATAGAAAATTAGTCAAGCAAGTAAATAAAACATTAGAACAATATAAAATTCATACATCACACGAAGAACCTAACACGCAACTAACACACTTTCTAGACACTCTTAAACAAAAACTTACTGTTATAAAAAGTAGGCTTAAAAGGTATACAGCTTGCACTCAACGTAAGTCACAAAACAATCAATTCTGCAATAACGAAAAGCAATTCTATCGTAAGTTAAAGCAGTCAACAACAAACAGGCACACACCTAATAACACCGGAAGCATCACAAATACGCCACAACTGGATGATTTACAAAAATTCTGGTCTGATATATGGGAAAAACCCGTTAGACATAACACTGAAGCCGAATGGATAAAAACTGAAAAGTCCAGTCAAGCTAATACAAGTGAAATGCATTTTGAATGTGTACCAATAGAAATTTTTCAAACTACTATCCAAAAATCGCACAATTGGAAAGCGCCAGGGTCTGATTACTTACATAACTACTGGTATAAAAAATTCACTAAGTCACACCCATACCTGCACAATTATATCAACAGCTTTATTATAGATTCTTCAAAAATGCCTGCATATATCACCGATGGTGTAACATATATGCTCCCGAAAGACCCCAAAGATACTGCTAATCCCGCCAAATATAGACCAATAACTTGTCTGCAAACAATTTATAAAATAATCACATCTTGCCTGACTCACATGATTTACAAACACCTAGAAACCAATAATATTTTAACAGAAGAACAAAAAGGCTGCCGAAAGTTCAGTCAAGGTTGCAAAGAACAACTTACAATAGATTCAGTAATACATCGCCAGGTCCAACGTAGTAAAAAAGATTTATGTACTATGTACATTGATTACAAAAAGGCATATGATTCAGTACCCCATACATGGCTTAAGGAAGTTCTACAAATATATAAAGTAAATCCGCAGATAATTACATTTTTAAGCAATGTTATGGAACGATGGACAACACATATACATTTGAATACCCGTACAGGAACAGTAACAACAGACTCAATTAAAATTAAGCGTGGAATATTTCAAGGAGATTCACTTAGCCCATTATGGTTCTGCATGGCTTTAAATCCTCTTTCTAAACACTTAAACTCGTTAGATTCTGGATATCTACTTGATTATTTAGAAAACCCAACTGACAGACTGACCGAAAAACGCACGTGTAAAATCAATCACCTGTTATATATGGATGATATTAAACTCTACGCAACTACACCTGATGATCTAGATATATTAGCTCAATTTACTGAAACTTTCTCCAACGATATTTCGATGGAGTTTGGTTTAGATAAATGTAAAATAAATTCAGTTATATTAGGAAAAATACATAAACATTCTTATGAGGTACAGACTGGCGAAACTATAGACTCTCTAGACGAAAACGATACTTACAAGTATTTAGGTTACAATCAGTCCAAGCAAATACACCATAAGGAAACAAAATATAAACTTACCCATCAATTTAAGCATCGATTAAATTCTATTTTAAATACACAATTAAATTCCCGAAACTTAATTAAAGCTGTGAATGCTTACGCTATTCCCATTCTCACATACTCCTTTGGTATAATTAATTGGACTAAAACAGAACTCAAAAATTTACAGCGAATTATAAACACCACTATGACTAAACACAGGAAACATCACCCTAGATCTTGTTTACAGAGACTTACATTACCCAGAGAAGAAGGTGGAAGAGGTATAATAGATGTGATTAATTTACACAACAAACAAATAACAATTCTCAAATCATACTTTAGCTCAAAAACTACTACCTCAACATTACACAAAGCAATAGCATATAATGACCAGAAACACACCCCACTAAACATGCACGACTGGACAACACAAAACAACGAAACCATTAAAAGCATACAGACTAAAATAGCAGAATGGACTCAAAAGTCTTTACACGGCAGACACCGGCAAGACTTATGTCAACCGCACGTCGACAAGAAAGCGTCGAACGAATGGCTCCGTGGTGGATATCTTTTTCCGGAGACAGAGGGATTCATGATGGCAATACAAGACCAAGTTATAGAAACACGCAACTATCAAAAACACATAATACGAAACCATCTTGTATCAGATGTTTGCAGACGGTGTAACAGTTCCTCTGAAACCATCCAACATATAACAGGAGCATGCAAAGCAATAGTGCAGACCGACTATAAACACAGACATGACCAAGTAGCCAACATTATACACCAGAAAATAGCTCTAAAATATAATCTTATTACTTCAACACCACTACCTTATTACAAATATGTTGCTGAAACCGTACTGGAAAATCAAACACACAAACTATATTTTGACCGTGCTATACTGACTGACAAAACTATACACTATAACAGACCAGATATCACTTTGATTGATAAACAAAACAATACTGCACAGTTGATAGACATTGCCGTACCTAACACCCACAACCTACAGACCACAATATCAGAAAAGCTATCCAAATATGTTGAGCTGAAAATGGAAGTGACCCGAATGTGGCGACTAAACAATGCGACCATAATACCAATCGTGCTTTCCACTACAGGAGTAATCCCGGCTCAACTACACCAGTCAATTAAAACCATAGACTTACCTTGCTCAATTTATAAGATTTTGCAGAAAGCAGTGATACTCAATACTTGTCGAATAGTACGAAAGTTTTTAAATAATGACAATACATCGAATACGCACTCACCCACACAGACTCACCAATAGGTAAACACTTGGCTTAGGCCCGTGTTTATCTGAAAAAACCGGCAGTAGCCGAGTTTCTAAAAGAATGAAAACACAATAATAATAATAAAAGAAATAATAATATAGACCGATTACATGTCTCCCAACGGTCTATAAACTTCTTACATCCATCCTGAGAGCTAAGATTAACAATCATATAAACAATAATTCTATTATGTGTGCCTCTCAGAATGGATGTAGGAATGGGGCCCGGGGTACTAAGGAGCTCCTCCTGATTGATATGGCTAATAGCCAACAAGCTCGCCGCAATCGTAAGGATCTGACAGCATGCTGGATAGATTACAAGAAAGCGTTTGACTCCGTGCCACATACGTGGCTTTTGAGGGTGCTGGAGTTGTATAAAGTCAATACAACTCTATGTACCTTCTTAAGGTTATGTATGGGGCAATGGAGGACGGTTCTTTTCTATCCAGGGTGTCGTCAGGCTTTGGGTGGTGGCGTGCCGATAACAATAGAGCGGGGTATTTTCCAGGGGGATAGTCTGAGTCCCCTTTGGTTCTGCTTAGCCCTGAATCCACTTAGTACTTTACTAGTGAATTCAGGATTAGGTTATAGGCTACGAAGAGAGGGTCAGATGGTATCCCACCTCTTTTACATGGATGATTTAAAGCTATTCGCCCACACTAACCCTCAATTAATAACTTTACTGAAGATTACTGAAACATTCAGTAATTCTATTAAAATGGCGTTTGGTGTGGACAAATGTGCAGTCATTCATGTAAAACGAGGGCGGGTGGTGGAGTCGGAGGGTATACAACTCTCTGATTCCACTAACCTAAGATCACTCCTCGTAACTGAGACCTATAAATACTTGGGTATGTCACAGGCGTTATGCATCAATGAGGTCGACATGAAACAAATGTTACAGGAACGTTTCTTTGGTCGCCTGAAAAAGGTACTTAACAGTCTTTTGTCAGGTGGTAACAAAGTGCGTGCCTGTAACAGTTGGGTCATGCCACTCTTGATGTACTCTTTTGGCATACTCAAGTGGACTCAGACTGAACTCGATACTATCGATAGGAAAGTCCGGACTCAGTTGACTGCATTCCGAATGCACCACCCACGGTCGTCAGTCATGAGATTGTACATCCCGCGGAAATGTGGGGGTCGAGGTTTTTTAAATGCCAAGACCCTTCATAATCGCGAGGTGTGCAATCTCAGAGACTACTTTCTTAAGTCGAACGTGGACATGCATCGTGATGTAGTCAACGTAGATACCGGGCTCACCCCGCTCGGTTTGGCTAAAGAGAACTGGCGCAGGCCTACAATAGTTAGCACTGACAGCTGCAGGGAGGTATGGCAGAGTAAGGAGCTACATGGCAGGTTCTATCGGGCCCTACACAGGCCCGAAGTAGATCTATTGGCGTCCGTGTCCTGGCTACGTTTCAGTGACCTTTTTGGGGAAACTGAAGGTTTTGTCTGTGCAATTGCAGACGAAGTTATTAAGACGAATAACTACCGGAAGTATATAATGAGGGATGGCACAATTGACATTCGTCGAGCGTGTCACCAACCTGGTGAATCCCTCAGGCATATTACTTCCGGTTGTTCTCGTCTTGCTAACGGCGAGTACTTGCACAGACATAATCAAGTAGCCAGGATAATCCATCAGCGACTTGCTCTGAAATACAACCTTGTGGAATTTGAGGTGCCGTACTATAGGTATGTTCCTGAGCCAGTTCTAGAAAATACCCATATCACATTGTACTGGGATCGATCTATCATCACTGATAGGACTGTTGTAGCTAACAAGCCTGACATTGTGGTGATAGACCGATCCGAACGCCGAGCATTGATTGTTGATGTCACCATTCCTCATGACGAGAATCTCGTGAAGGCTGAGAAAGATAAACAAGTTAAATACTTGGACTTGGCCCACGAGGTTGTCGACATGTGGAATGTTGACTCAGCAATCATTGTACCGATAGTCGTATCAGTCAACGGACTGATAGCAAAGAGCCTCGACCAACATCTGAAGAGGCTCGGGTTGGATGGTTGGGTCAAGGGCCAGATGCAGAAGGCAGTACTCCTTGATACGGCGCGCATCGTGAGGAAGTTCCTTTCTCTGGAGCCCTAACCACCGGTAGCTTGGTCCCTGTACTCGATGCCGGTGGGATACTATTTTTTATATTTTGTATTTTTTTTTACGATATATTTAAAAATGTAATTGATAAGTTTTATGATTGAATAAAGAGAATAATAGTAAATAAAAAAATGGGATACTATTTTTTATATTTTTAAATATATTTTGTATTTTTTTTTAGGATATATTTAAAAATGTAACTCATATGTAATATACTCAAATAAAGGAAATAATAATAAATTATATAACTGAATGCTTAAATAATTTAGCAGTGGCTGCTGAGTTACTTTTGGGACTTTAGCTGCTTCAATAAAAATGACAAATTGTTTGCTGAAATAAATTTCAATTCTTATTGTTGAGACATTTTTGCGGATTTTAAAAGCTGCTATCTATATGATGCTGACTGTACAAGGTTGCTACTGATTAAATTTTCAACTTTATGGTTTTGGTACTTAAATTCAAGATAAGGATGATGCTCTTATGACCTTATGGTCTTATCTTCCAGTCATTAGTGTTCTTACAACAAATAATACAAACATATTTAATTCTGTGTTACTAACCAACAGCACATAAAGACAAAACAGGCTTTCTCGCATCTCGTAGATCCCATAGATGAGTGAAGGTGTCTATAGAGCATGTAGCTATTAGGTTGTGGTCTTGACGGTGGAAGTGTGTGTCACTCACCACTCTAGTATGCCCACGAAGTGAACAGATACATGTAAGGTCATTACCTCCTCGCCACTCATACACATCCACCCGTTGATTACTCTGTAAATAAATGGTTACGTAGATAATGGTAATAATGTATCAAAGTACATATAAGGTAAATAAAAATATCTTATCTGATTGAGCATGCATGTAAATAATTAGAATTAGGCTTAAAATAATATAATTCTGTAATCTTAAGGCAAATATTTAAAAAATTCACTGGTCTTATAGTTGAGAGTGATTTCTATGAGACTGAAATTTGAATAGATTTATTAAATTCCTGTCTAACGAGCGCGCACTTGGGGTTAATATAACAGGAGTATTATCAGTTAGCTAATGGCGTTCTTAATAATAATTTCTATATTTTTCTACAGAGCACACCTCAAAAAATGAAAACTTGCATCTACTAACCGCAATAGCGCATAATTTTTGTCCTTGATATGACTGACACCACTCCGCACCAGCAGCGTCATATTTGCTATGACGGGGGTATTTCTTCACTATATCACCTGCATCATCATCTTGGGTGATCTGTTTGATTGCAAGCCATCTTCGTCCTGCTAATAAAACATTATTACCCGAGTAGTCCACGGACATAGCCGTCGCTTGAAGATCTCGATATTCCCATTTCATTGTTTCTGAACTCCAGTTTTTTAATAACGTGATCATTTTATAACAAAAGTAACCTAATTATCAGTTGTTTTGTAAAAGTAAAACATTGTTTTATTTATTTTTATTTTCTTCTACTGAATTGACTGATTGTGATTGATTGACCTTGACGTAAATCGACTCTTCTCTTGACACTTGACAGTTTTGACATTGATTAGTACACTGGGTAAGTTCGATGAGTAAGCTTGAAACGCAAAACTTGTATATTCAGTGTTTTATTTTACTAATCTCGTATTTTACACCAATGAAAATAATTGCCTTCCAGTTTTTCGTTTCATTAACTTTTGCATTTTTCGTGTTGTAGTAGGTTTAAAGTTTAAAAGGGTCAAAAGATATCTCACCTCTGGCTACTTGGACGCAAAATCAATATTAACAATGGCTATAAGGACATGTAACCAATGGGTGTTAAATAAAAGAAAAAAAAATATGTCAACAAATCAAATGCCGCTGCTTAGCCAAATCAATCAATATTGTTGACGCGAAACTCAAAATAATAAAATTTCAAAGTAGTGATTTCTGTATAAAACATTTATTATTTTAGGTAATAAGCTGTATATTTAATTGCAAAAGTTTATGTACCTACGGAAGAAGTTTGTTTCATGGCGCTATTATTTCGAAAATTGCGTCGAAATTTTACCAACTTGTTTTTGCAGCTATTTTTTGGTATCGTGTTTATATACGTGTACTGCGAATATTTAATTTATTACGTTACACAAATGCAGGTAAGTGCCTTAGAAAAATATATTTCATACATGTGTTTGACTTTTTTTTTCTTTATATTTAATTCAACTTTTATGTACATCATATACGTAATAATTATTATAAACGAAAATATAAAACAAGATATGTGCAAAACTGTAGGTTCAGGCGTCTAACGTTTCATAATATCATTCAGAGTGTAGTAATATAAATATAAATTAAATTGGTACAAAGAACTGTTAAAGGGGATCAAATAATCTCTTGTTTAGTGTGGCTGGTCACCTTTAAGTCGGGAGCCTGCTGATGGAGTCGATCCTGTATATGCCTTAGTAATAGCGGACACCCATCTTCTTGGATCTAGAGAAGGAGATTGGTTGGACAAGTGGCGCAGAGAGTGGCAAATGCACAGAGCTTTCCAAACCGCTATGACTCTACACCGGCCAGATGTTGTGTTTGTCCTAGGTATTATTTTCTATGCTTAAGGTCAAGGTTAAATTAGTTGCTGATTACTTTTTTAACGGGACTTTGTTACCTAACTAGCAGATTGAATTGTTAAGAAAATTATGGAAGAGGCTGCAAATTAGTTTTAGATTTTTGATAACTATTTCCTTTGATCATCCCTAGCCTGTCATCCATTTTCTGTTGCAGGTGACTTGTTTGATGAGGGCAAATGGTGTTCTGAAAAAGAGTTCAATAATTATGTAGAGCGATATTATAAAATGTTTTATGTACCTGAAGGGACAGTAATGTACAATATTGTTGGTAATCATGACATTGGATACCATTACAGGTATGTCAGAAATTATTATTACACAATAAATTATATGTGTTGGTTATTAGAAATGATAAATAAATAAATATTCTCAGATATTCGGGCACCACTTGTAACATCCGTATGTGATAATGAATAAACAATGGTTACAAAAAGTACCTACTTAGCGAATTTTGAATCAATTTTTTATTACAAAGTCACGAAAAAAGATAGCGAATTGAGAAAAAAGTTAGCAGCTAGCCATAGCTCGTACCTATATGTCCAACGCTACGCGATAGAACGACGTGCTCGCTTCGAATGATACATTACGTTACACCTGGCACTTGCCTGTAATCCTGTAAGTAAATTGAACATTTTAAAATATAACTTGAACTTAGTATAGTATGTTCAAAGGATAACACCTCAACTGGTGAAACGGTTTGAGAGTCAGTTGAAGTCACCTCCAGTGCAGCTGGTCAGCATTAGAGGAAACCACTTCATACTAATTAACTCCATGGCATTGCAAGGCGATGGGTGTACCTTGTGCTCTCGAGCCGTGGCAGAAATAGATAGAATTTCAAGTAAGTAACTTAACTATCATTTCAGAACGATTAATATGCTTTGTACATGACTTCACACTAAATTATGACACAGACAGTCTGTGATCCACTTTTTTCGTACGAAATCCCTTCGGATACCTACCCTATTTCGATTATATCTCGATTCAAATCGACTAGAACCGCACGCCTAAAAAGCACTTCTCTGGGATGACCCAAGGCCATCTCCGGTTTCGCGATGGCCCCTTCGGATCTGACAGCCTGTGACCCTAATGAGCAACAGACAAACAGGAGATCCTTGAGTTTGCGAGGTAGAAAATGACTGAAAAATAATTCTAATGCCACCCAGCCCGCCACTAACGTCTGGGACATTAGAGGAATAACAACGACACTCCTACCCACCCAGAAGAGGTAGCACGGCAGCGGCGCTTATGTCTCGCATGCAATGATTTTCTTCAAGGCGACGCGTGTGAAAAAACTTCCTTTCTTTACCTGTAATGACGTTTTAGTCGGATCAACTCCAACAAACTCGTGGGGATTTGGAGAAATTTCCTCGCATAAAAACAGATTTAAAATTTAAAACGACACAAATATTTATGTAGTTATATACTAATTAATATATATCCTTTATTTTCATAATTTAATGTGACTTCAATACAATTTATTCACTCCGATATGTTCTTACAGACATACTTAAATGTAGCAGTGGATCTAGTTTATGTAAAGGGAAGACGAAACTGCAAAGATACAGTAGGCCAATAATTATGCAGGTAAGCTGAAAATAATCTTTAAGTATGTTAGATTTGTGAAAGGATATTTTTGAGTAAAACTTCTTTACGCACGCTTCACTTGGGGAGTAAACTGGCGTATGCATGACGAGAGCTTTACGAAAAGTGTGATTGGGGATAGGGCAAGGTCAACGGAAGCTATGAGGGACATATAGGTTAGTGATGATAGAAAAAGAGAGAGAAAGAAGTGCGAGCACACATTTTCTTTCTCTAAAGCGCACTCGTTTTCTGTTGTATAACTACATTGTGTATACATTTCAGCATTATCCTCTATACCGAGAATCAGACAGTATATGCACGGAACCTGATGCTGCTCCCTTACCACATAGGAACGATATATTTGAGGAACGTTGGGATTGCTTGTCCAAAGAATCGACTGAGTATCTCGTAGAAAGCCTTCATCCCCGAGCGGCATTTGGTGGGCACACGCATCACAGTTGCGTCGTACGACATAGCTTCGTGCCTACGTCCGATCATAAAATAGAATTTGTGGAATACACTGTACCTTCGTTCTCATGGAGAAATAGGCTGGATCCCAAGTATTATTTGGTAAATATGATTAAGTATTTCTAGTTATTAATTAAGTTGGCAGTTTCTTTGCGCGTTTGGTTTCCAGGAAGTAAAATTGTTAACCCGCACTCGAAGTTAAAGCGGGTGCTTTCTAGTCTAGGTATAAAAACTTCTGATCGTCTTCCGAGTTCCCAACGACGCGACGACGGTCACATTGTTTTTATCAGGTACTTACTTTCCTATGCTTGTGTCAAGGGTAATATGGAAAAACATTCTTTGAAATTATATTTTTTTCTGTAAGTACACATATTGTTATATACATGAAACACGCCTACATACAAATATTTAGCGGGAATTGAACACGTAGAGTATGGCTTTACGCTTGACCACTACGCCACCAAGCGTAAATCCTTACTAATCCATACTTTCATACTAATATTATAAATGCGAAAGTAGCTCTGTCTGTCTGTCTGTCTGTCTGTCTATCTGTCTGTCTGTCTGTCTATCTGTCTGTCTGTATGTTACGCTTTCACGCCTAAACCACTGAACCGATTTTGATGAAATTTGGTATAGGGGTAGATTACACCGTGAGAAAGGACATAGGCTATGTTTGGTCGCGATAATCGACCCCCACGCGGGTGGAGCCGCGGGCAAAAGCTAGTACTTAATAAAAATGCGAAAGTTACTCTGTTTGTATGTCACGCCTAAATAACAGAACGGATTTTGTTGACATTTGGTATAGGAGTAGATTATAAAATAAACAACATCCTAATCATTGAACAAACGATTCATATCTAAATTAAATCGATTACTATATTCAAAAACCTTAAGATTTATAAATTTTCAGCTTACGATAACACCAGAGGAAGTGAAGGTGTCTAAGTGCGCGATGCCCCGGGAGTGGACCATGCAAATCACTGCGATACTCATGACATTGACTCTACTGGTCTACTTGAGATACTATAGTTCCAGTGTTTACACCTCTAGTCAAAGCTACAAATTCTTGTGAGTATTTAAAATACCTGTATTATGATACAAAATATATGAAAGGTAGAATCTGGTAGCTTTGGTATCTTGAACTTTAGTGATGAATGAAAATAGTGTAAAAAATTAATAATTAGTAATGCACCTTTAAATATGTAGTTATTTTTAAAATAAGTTTGACAATAAAACGCAACTAAAAACCGAAATCGAACATAATAAATGATGCATTCACACATTATAGTTACGCCTCATTTTCATTGTCGTAGGCACAGACAACCTCATAATCGTCTATCTATCTCTAACATACCTAATATCTTTGTTGCAGATCAGGGAAGAAAGTATGAAGCTTATCTCATAAAATAGTTTAATCACATTGGCATAACACTGCATGTGTTATGCCAATGTGATTAAACTAAATATAATATAATAATAATGTAATATAATAATTTATTAAATGGACATCTTTTCTGTAAGATAATGTATTTTTTATTTTAAATTTCAAGTAGACGAAAGTTGACCCGATAAAGCTACGTCATTCAGAGTTCATATTTGATAAACTTAAACATTACTTGACGGTTTTTATTAACACAATCGTGTAGTGATAACACATAAGACAGCCTTTACCTCTATTTTGATTTACTTGAACGAAACCGAACGATAGGTAACCAATGAACGGGCATGGACCAGTGTGGAGATCAAGCAAACCCAAACATAATTTAGATAAAACTGTAAATGACCAGCGGTAAAAGTAACAGAGTTGTTATAGGCAGGCTATGTAAAGTTAAATACTGTAGGTACCGGTACAGCACGACTGCAAGACATTTTATCACAATCTAGCCAGACCCGAATTACGTATAGCTTCTATTATGGGTTCCAGAAAACGAATAAACATACTTTATGAAAACACCCAGATCAATGCAAATATACAATATTCATACTTATAAATATTTGCACTGAGCGAAAATCGAACCTGTGCGTCCTGACGTAGCGCTGCCTCCATGCCACAGTTGCTGTCAAATATGCTCATACCGCGTGAGTAAAGTCCTTATTTTAATTGAAATGTAATGATTTTCTATTCAAAACAGGCATTATTAACTGAATCGGCATTGATTTAAAAACGCCTTATATTTAACAGATGGCAATACGGTGATTATTAAGTGCTCTTGCTTTTTGGGCTTTTTCCATCAATTTCATGAACTACCATCTTGACTTTAGTAATAGTTAATCACAATTTACGTTATATTTAATCGTAACGATATTCCGAAGAATAACTTATATAAAAATATATCAATTACTATATCAGGCAGCATGTTGTACAGACCATTTAACCTACTTACAATCAATTAATCACTTTATTGCTTAACATGGTATCTACATATTGATGTATAACATGTCCTGCCGATCTATACATACCAATTCAAAACATTACCTAGTCACGTCTTTTGCAATGGGGCAGGTAGAGAGCACATGTTTCCACTTACTATGATTCTTGCATATTCCTTTTGCTTGTTCTACTTTCATAATTATTGTTTTTAAACATGTTTTCCGTTTTCGGGAACCAAATATATAAGAGATAAAAATTTGTGGACCCAACATACTTCCCTGCGGTACACCATATTTAGTATAGTAGAGCAAGCAATTCAATTTCAAGCTAGTATATCATCCAAATTTTCTTAAATTCAATGGAGATTTTAGCTAATATTTGTTTGAACTATCTAGTTATGTAATCTTCTAAATTCTGAATGAATCAATGTCTAATTTAATTAGATTTACACTGACGGACTCATAAACTGCATCAAAGTAATAGACGACTTTGAAATAAATATTTTAACCAAGTATGCATACTTTCTATACAGATTTAAATTGAAACCTCTAGATTGGTTCGTGAACTTTAAAACAGCGTAGGGTCATATCTTTAAGTTTAAGTTTATGTACTGGAAAGGACCTTAAGACTTTTTTTGAAGAAAAAACAGAAATTTAAGAAAAATTGGTTTAATTAAAAAATTGGTTTTAACAATAGACACAAACTTTATGCAAGGGTTTATTTGTGTTTTAATAAGGTGTATTACCCCCACGTGCCCTTATTACGGATTCTAATCGGTTCCGCATAGATTTTATAAGGGTTTTTAAAAGATCTTGCGGAATATTGTCCCATTCTTCTGAAAGTGCTGTTCTTAGTGCTGCCACTGTCGTGGGCGAAGGGTTTCTCGCATATACAGCTCTTTTTAAATTGTCCCAAACATGCTCGATGGGATTAAGATCCGGGCTGCGTGCTGGCCAATTCATTGTACGTATCCCAACCTCTTCGCAATAATGTTGAACTTGTGCAGCTGCATGCGGCCGGGCATTATCCTGCATTAAAGTAAAATTTTCGCCTATGAATCCCATGTAAGGCACCACGTGATCTTCTAATATCTCTGTTATGTAGCGATGTGCTGTCAAACCCCCTCTATTACCGTTTTGACGGACCATGTCTATGAACACAAGTTCTGTTCGCCCGTTCATCGATATGCCACCCCAGACCATACATGAACCGCCTCCAAAAGGAACACGCTCCTCAATGCAACTTTGAGCATATCGCTCCCCACGTCGACGATAGACTCTTCTGCGACCATCTGCACCATATAAACATGTCCTACACTCGTCCGTGAACAATACAGAGGCCCACTGCTCTTCTGTCCAATTCAGGTGATGACGCGCAAATCTTAAGCGAGCTTGTCTGTGAGCTGTAGACAACTTTGGACCATTTGCTGGTCTAAAAGGGGTGATATCCGCTTCCTTTAACCTTCTTCTTATTGTTCGTGCACACACGTTTACTCCACGCACTTCATTAAGCTCGGTTTTGATGTTAACTGACGTGAGGAAACGATTTCGCAGGGAAGTTATAACAATAAATCGGTCATCACGACCTGTGGTTGCTCGAGTTCTGCCTGTACCACGTCTCCTCCTGTAAGAACCTGTCTCTACAAACCTTCTGTATATTCTAGAAACCGTAGACTGGTTTAAATTTAAATTTCTACCAATCGTTCGTTGATCCAAGCCGTCCCGCACCAATGCTACAATTTGTGCCGCTTGTTCGGACGAAGTATCCATATTATGGTTCAAAAACTCTCGATGTGTTAAAAAACTAACCCAACAATTATGCTGGTAACAATAATTCAATTGACAAAACAAAAAAAATCAATGAGAATCAATTTAAAACTTTGCTATAAATAACACGCAAATCTGATACTACAAGTAAATTTTCTTTTCCCGGCTATATTCATTTGTTTTACTGCAGTTCTATTTTTAAATTTAATTTTTTTTTTTAAGATTAAGAGCCAGTCTTTCCATATTTATATAATTTAATCTAAAAAGTTTGCATACTTATTATAAAAAATCCTTTTAGAGTAAACCTGAACTTTGATGCAGTTTATGAGTCCGTCAGTGTATATAGGTACTTGCACCAATGTCGATTCTTGATGTGTATACCAAGATACGTCTTTAAACCAGCTTCCAAAGCGGGAGTCAAGTTTTTATGAAAACTTACTATACGTTCCTTTCGGTCAAGATTTAATTTTCAACGTTATAAACTTATAACTTAGTAGTAGTTACCTATCTATTACATAAGTTTCTTCCTCGTAGTCTGAAGAAAAGAGTCAGCGCTCGTGTCCTTTATTGGCAATATCTTGTCCGTCGCTCCGCAATAATTGTGCAGTCCCCATCCCAGAAGAATATTCACCCGAAAACAGTTGTCAAAGGAAAAGTTATCGTTGCTTCGATCATCGCAGGCGGTCGACGACGCGGGGGCTTGCAGGTATCCACCATCCCATTCATTGAGTAAGTAATTAATAATTCATTGACTAATGTATGTAAGTATAGGTATCCTAAATATGCTGATAATTTAGATATTAGTTGTCTCTTTCACACCCTCTTTAATCTATTGTTTATTTTATCGTTATTGGTAGGTATCATAAGCACGTAGGTAGGTACTTTTGATCTATTGAAATACTTCACATGCCTTTTTGATTGTGCCAGCATGGTCTTTAGTGGTATCTGATCGGCAATCCCGCTTCCATCCAACTCTTTCTTTATCCATGTCCTACGACTCTTACTTTATTATTTTATTTTTACTTTTTCGGCAGTGACTGCTATTAGACTCCTAACCTGAATTGTTTTTTTTTCTCTTATGAGTACTAATTACAATAGGGGAGAAACAGTTGGTTAGCAACTATTTCTCCGTCATTTATAGATCTAGATGCACTAAAATTCATAAACCTGTGTCTTTTAAGAAATAAATGAACACGTGTATCAGCGTTTTTGAAAATTTAACTACTAAGAGGGTAAAATAAGCATAAACTTTTATGTGGCAAGTTCGTCATTTTCAAAGTTAGAAGCAGGAAACTTCGTACACCTACGTCTTTTGATAAATGTTTTGTCGCGATAACCGACATCCCCGCGAGCAAAAGTTAGTAATAGGTATAGTTCTAATAGTATTATGAAGGATTCGGGGATCCAGGACCTCACAATCACATGTAGATCTCTCTTTAACATGCGTCATATGCATTGTAGCTAGTTCTAAGCTTGCTCTAAATTGGATAAATTTATTGGTGAAAGGAATAAAATACGTTGTGTAGGTAACTAAATATTTATTTTACTTTTTAACTATTTTTTAACAATTATTATAGGAACATAGGGGTGAACAAAGTATCGCCGCTAATTTAATACTGTTCAATCTAAAGATGCAATCCAAACAAAGAATAGTTCAGCTTCTTCAGAATATAAGGTCGTTGGCATTAAAAAATAAGTTTGTTCAAGGTTGTGTCTTAGATAAATGCTTACCAACAACCCGCTGAACTTACCTACATTCATTATCTGTTTTGCCAAATTATTACATAACAAATAGCTATATGTATAAATGCAAATACATACAATACTTAAAGTATCCACTGGGTAGGTATCATAGCAACAGATATTTCACTTGTGAAAATAATACAATACATGTTCTTGTTAGGTACCTATCAATGTTGACACGACCGCGCTATCGAAGCTCCTGACATTATTACTCAGTGAGGTTAACAGTGAAGGATAGCAACAACTCGGTTCAAATATTCGGATAAGCAAGTTATTGTAAGCAAAATTAATTTATCGCTGATGTTGCTTATACACTCTATAATAATAAGAGTTTTTTTTTACTATAAAGAATTGAATAAATAACTAATTAATTATTTTAGATAAAGCTCATAGGTAACTTAAAAGTAATTTAAAATCCAATATGAATTGGAGGAATAAATATTCTATAGAAAGTTTAAAATTATAGGGAACTTCTTACACAACTAAATTTTTACTTAAACTATTGTCTTCGTTGAACAGAATGCTTGTTCTTCCTAGTCAGGTATGTCGCTAAGTCGAATGCCGCCCGGGCGCCGGTACATGCGCTCTTGCATGGGCAGCTCTCCGACAAGGAATCTTTCCAATGCTTTATTCGCTAAACGCGAGTGACCGGAACTTCTGAAGGCAGTGCTCGCATCTGTACCCGCGTACTCGAACATGATGTCGGCTCCACCGGGGTGCTGTAACAATAGATATCAACTGATTAGCATTTTGTTCAAATAAAATAGGCATTAGGTACGTTTACGCTCGTTACTTTGTTTACGTTCGTCCTTGGGTAATAAGGAAGTAGGATATTTTAACAATATTCTTTTTCATGAGGGAGAACTAGTTTCAGAGAGAGCTACGTTATATAATTATGATTTAGTTCTAGTTCTGTAACTGAAAATAACCGTGTAAAGTTTGTCTCAAATAAAGGCTCTGGACTGACTAGGTCTAGGTACTGTTTTAAGTATTTTTTACGAACTGATTATTTTGTGAACTCACCTCATCAAAGAACGTGGTGATATCGTATACACGATCGTAAATCACTACCCAGCAGTCTTGCGGCGAGTCATGTCGACTTACTTCTGCTAAGGTGATAATGCGATCTTTGGCTTCGGGGGAGCCGGGTTCTACTTGGGACTGCCAGTGGCTCGCCTTCGAGTCCACCGTCCAAGGGTTTACAAAACGAAGCGCTGCCATTGTAAGCGCCATTAGGTCGATTTCAGATTGTTCTTGCTGGGCGGGTCGAGCCGCTGACGCCAGGCTCATCTCAGGGTGGGTCTGTACAGTTGCCATTTCGATAGTCAAACTCGTTATTCTGTTGCTTCTTTCGAACGTCTGGTCTCCTTGCTGCCAACACGTTAGTCCGATCCACTGATCTAGACACAACTGACAGATCAACCGCTTGTCACTGTAAAGAAATTATGAAACCTTATTAGTCTCCACATTGTAACTGAATCTTAGGGCTGCTATGGAAGTGTGGACCTGTATCGTAATATAGTCACTAGCCAGGTGATTTTGATGTCGGTATGTAGTGAAAACCATTCAAAACAGTATTACTGCGTGGTAGCCCTGAGCCTGAGCATCAGAGCGTGAAAAGTTTAATACGATACTTTGAGCATAGATCCAGTTACATCTAGACCAGCTAGGAATTGGCAACACTGTCTAATATAAGGCCTGGACATTCAATAAGGCTTTCCAGTTACGAATTTTAACACTTGCGTTCGCTACGTTGGTTTGTGACCGCTAATATTGATAAGTGCTAACGTTTCTGATAAAGTAAAAAAATGTCAAATTAAGTTTATCACTATTTGACGTCTCTTATAAATGAAAACATCTCAGCCGTTGACCTCTAATGTATAAACCGATAAAAATAATATTAAAGTAATTCATTAAAATCGCAAAAACATGTGTTTACTTGTATCAATCTAATCTAGATCAAATGCAAAAACGTAAAACGATAGATCGAAAAAACAACAATATTTACCTTATCGATGCACTCGATCTGATGAGTTAGGGTTATCTCTGCTGATGTTCGAACCTTGGGGGATGACTATTACACCAATTGTCACTGTGCCACAGTTGTTCGTAATTCAGTTTATTATTCACGACAGTAGTATAATGCATGAGAGCGTAGAACATTGCCACAAACTAATATCGTCCTGTCATCTATTACTTGCGATTTGTGAATGAGCAGTATTTGTAGACGCGGCTACTTATATAGTGAACTTGTAAGCGTGCGCACGCGCCAAGTTGACCGGCCGCGATCTGATGTAATGTGGTTCTTATCTTGCGACGCGCGCGTAGCACGAGGCTCGCGTAAACGAATGCCATGGACGCGATTCCAGAACCTGAAATTTTGAACATCTTTCTCAGGTGGAGGTGCTAAAAAATATTATAATTTAAGCCTTATACCTGGGTACTGTGTCATTTAAGGTCTATTTCAGTTAGTTTTTGCTCAGAAATATTTTAATACTTAACAACATTTAAATAAATATTGACAATCAAGGGGTTTTCTGAGGACTTCACCGTGGTATGGTGAGAGTAGGTTCTAGTTACGTGGTCAATATTACTAACTCTTAAATTATTCTTTATTTTTTTATCCATACTAATATATAAATGCGAAAGTGGCTCTGTCTGTCTGTCTGTATGTATGTTACGCTTTCACGCCTAAACCACTGAACCGATTTTGATGAAATTTGGTATGGGGTAGATTAGACCTTGAGAAAGGACATAGGCTATGTTTGGTCGCGATAACCGACATCCACGAGGGTGGAGCCGCGTGCAAAAGCTAGTTATTTATAAATAGTAGTCCTATATTCTTTTTCAATGTAGCATCATATGACGTTCAAAAACTTGTTTATTGTTTGCCTTTTTGCCAATTTCAGTAGATGTTCCCGATGACGTACGTTGTGACGAACCTTCGTCGTTTCATTTTGTTATCTCAGTTATTATTGCAGATTTTGTATCTAAATATTATATGTAGTAAATTAAACGAGGTCATCGTTTCACTACTCCTTTAGATATGAATATATGGCTATATCAAACAGACTGTATGGTCATAGTACCTACGTATTTACTGGTAGGGTTAACACTAGTACGTAAAGTATATTGGCAGGTATTATATTTCAATATTAAATTTGGTGCCTTTAAGTACCCGCCTATAGTTAATGTATTGCAGTGAACCATTTTTCCATCGACGTATAATGCGGGCGCATCCAAAGCTTATACTTCTTTGGAGCTGGGGTTCTCTTTTACTCTTCCAATGGAGATTTTGTTTAAATTGACTGGCTTGAGGGGCAACATCTGACTCCCCAAATCCAAGAGGAAAAACTGCGTCTGAGCCTCGTTCGTCAGGTGTAGGAACCGTATTGCAGTCGATGTGGATATCTGAATCTTATTAGGACCTTATTATATTCACATAACATTAATTACATTTCTTAACTTATGAAGACTTTTTATTCGTAACTGTTAGTATTTCAATAAACACTAATACCAAATACCTACTAATAAATTAACACTAATACATAAATATACCTAATAATAGTATCTGTAAGTACTAAAATTATATTATTACATTAAATAATACAGAATTTACAAAAAAATACCTAAAAAGTAAGTACTCTAATTAGCACAACAAAGTAAAACTGGTTCTTCTAATCTGATCAATGAAAAAATAATAATATAGGCAAATAACACCATATGTAATCAAATTAGTCTTACGAGAAAAAGCTGCTGCGGTAAAAAGCGGATATGCTAATTAAAACATCATCCAAATAATATATTTTTTGTATGATTATATTAGCTTGTATTGAAACAAATATAATTTTATCTGTGCTTGTATATAAACAATGACGCAATACGTTATGATGTTGCTACTTAATGGATTAGCTGCCGTGCTAATGTTTTATATTTGGTAAGTTCTTTTTTGGCACAACGGGCTGTCTTATTAAAATATAGAGACACATAACTTCAATACTACAATATTCTCCACCCTACATCTCTACAGTTCTCCACTGTACATAATTAACCATAGTTTTTCATTCTACATATAACCAGTTTTCCAACTTTTGTTTAATCATAGTTGTACAATCATTGTAATTTTGTGTATCAACTGTAAGGTTACCAGAACGGGCGTTGTGGGCATCAGGCGATTGATACAACAGTTCCAAATTTTATATAGACGATGATGCAATACTTTCTTATGTTTCTACTCCATGCTTCAGTTGAGCGTGCTATTATATGAATGAACGTTTTGTATTAGGCCTTTTTTCAGAGCTCGTAAGGCATAATGGTATTTTTCTTCCTAATTCGTATACCGTTGCATTAACTAATATGTATCCTGTAGACGTACCTTAAATAAATAAATAAAATAAAAATAAAAGCTAACTCCTCCTTACACATACCTAACAACAACTTCCTGCTATAATTTCACCCTACACAGGTGTGTTAGTATTTTTGTATTACTGTTGAGCATGATCTGCAAGGTTGCCATCACGGGTGTCGTAGACAAGGCAACATGCGTGTGATGCAACAGTTGCAAGTTGTATATAGACGATGATGCAATACTTTCTGATGTTTCTATTTCGTGCTTAAGTTAAGCGCGCGTTTGTTTCAAGCATTGTTCTGTTTAAGAGCAGGTAGGGCATTACGGTATGTCTCGTTGAATTAGTTTAAATTCGTATGCCATTAGGTAACTAACTCCTCCTTACTTATAACCACAGTTTTGTACCCTACATAATAGAAACACACGGTTATTTATGCTTAAAGTGTTATGCATCATCTGCAAGAGTGCCATAGTGGGTGTCATAGGCAAAGCAACATGCGTGTGATACAACAGTACAGCAAGTTGTATGTAGACGATGATGCAATACTTTCTGATGTTTCTATTTAATGCTTAAGTTAAGCGTGCGTTTGTTTTAAGTATTTTTCTGTTTAAGAGCAGGTAGGGCATTACGGTTTATCTCGTTGAATTCGTGTGCCAGTAGGTAACTAAGTCAACTCTACATATTTTTATAACCACGATGAACATTTTATAATATTATGCTTAGTCTGCAAGGGCGCCAGAGTGGCTGCCGTTGGCAACATGCGAGTGTATGTAATACATAAGTTGCAAGTTGTATGTAGACGAGCGATGATGCAATACTTTCTGATTTTTCTATTTCATGCTTAAGTTGAGCGTGCGTTTGTGCTGGGCATTGTTATTTTTAAGAGCAGGTAGGGCATAACAGCATGTCTCGTTGAATTCGTGTGCCCTTAGGTAACTAAGTCAACTCTACATTTTATAACCACGTGGAACATTTTATAATATTGTGCATCGTCTGCAAGGTCGCCAGAGCGGCTGCCACATGCCGTAGGCAACAGCGAGTGATACAACAGACACAAATACTTTCTTATGTTGGTACTTCATGGTTTAGTTAAGAGTGCAGGCGTGGGCGTTTTGTGTTAGACACTATATTTTTTTGAAGCAGGTAGGGAATTACAGGATAGACTTCCCTTTATTTTAAAAGGGTCAAGAGACCCTTTTAAAATAAAGGGAAGTGTGCTATGGAACTGTGTTTATCACCCTTATAGAACAAAAAGTACTAAGTAGGTAGGCAGATACTTATCTAACATAGGTAGGTACATACCTACGTAATTTATATACCACAAGTGACTAGTTGAAAAGTAGGACTTTGGGTTTACATGCTAGAAGTTGTCATTTATTTGGTGCCTAAACATCTTTAATTGCATTAGATATTTTGTAGGTATATGATGCATGGCGCGCGCATCCTGCTATAAATATGCCCAGAAATCAATAAGAGAATAATGCTTATTAACTAACCAATATTGCAGCCTTATTGCAGCTTGGTTGTGTTAAAGAATATAGGTGTTATTTTCTTTGGCTAAACAATGACCCAACACTTTATTATGTTGCTATGCTACTTTAGTTGAGTATGAAATGGATGTATTACCTAGTTGCCTGCCTAATGACCCACTGTCAGAGGCTTCGATTAGGTAGGTACACGGTGTAAGAGGAGATTTGTTTAGATTGCTATAGCAAGGTGTTTCTTTGCTGTGATTTTTTGTAATTAGTAAAAATCCCGTTGTGCCTAAAGGGATTTCTTGTCATTTTTGGTAGTTCCCTACATGGGGTAATAACGGATTAAAAATCGTGCGTATAAAATCACATTTCACATCCTATTGGCGGTAACATAATACGAGTATTACCCCACGTGACGGCATCTTGTTAATAAGCACGTGAGTAATGATAAAAGTTGATAGATAATAATGTAAGTAGTTTTTAATTCCAGTACTTTGCACACGGGTTGCGCCCGCGCCGTCGACTAAAAACCCGGCACCCGGCGCTCTGTTATGATGAGTATGATGAGTAACTCCAAAAGTCAATCATAGAACATGTTTATAAACAAAAACGTGATTGTGGCAAATGTTTACCTACATAACGAATTACGTTTTATATATTGGTTCGGTTTATTAATTTGATAACACGCTATACATTAGAATATTTACCTGTAAAGTATGATGAAAAAAGTTTTTTGGATTGCGAGGTTGCTAATAAAAATTATTTAAAAAATTATCTTCGGTTGTATATAAACAATGATGCAATATTTTTATTATGTTGCTATTTCTAGTTTAGTGACAACCTGATGCTGATTAGGTACCCAAGTAGCAAAATCTTGTCTTATAAAGGATTATAAAGGCAAAAAAAATACACTTATAAAGGTCATATTAACGATAATAAGGGTGGGTTTGGGCCCAATTTATAAGAAACTAAACCTTATAGTAGCTATATTGTGGTCATATAAAAAGCAAATGTTTCTTGTAGTAGGTTTATAAGAGCATTTTACAAGATCTTTACACTTATACTTATTACATAGAAGATGTTTACAAGAACAATATCCTTATAGTTGCATTATCTAACTCATCTATAAGGAGAAATTATTCTTTTAAAAGTCGCCGTCGCAGCTTTTCGCTATTGTTGTTTTCAAGTTATTGTACCGGATTTTTAGAAGACATTTTATTTTTATTCGCAATTGAGTTGTCAAAAGCAAGTACTACTATGCTTAGAGTTAGTCGTTTTAGGTAGTAAGTAGTAAAAAACTAATGCAAATTATTATTTACGGTAAAGTGTGGTATGATATTTGATGTATTTTTAAGGGGCCCATTGAATTATTCGTTTATATGCATTTCAAAATATATTATTATTTGCCATGTCTTGGTTACTGCTGTTACAAGTGTAAAAGCATTTTTTACAACACCTATAAGGGGGTTATAAAACCAACATTATGTCTAATATTAATGTCGTCTCCATATTGAGTAATTTTGGAGTTCCCTAAAGTAACTGAGAAAACCATAACCACTCTATAATTTTTCTTCAGTAGCATCGCTCTAAATAGGGTTGTTTTCATGGCCGTGGACCGTTTTCTCAAAAGAGATGATTTTAATCTGCAACAGTCAAAATGGCCTTGCCTGCAATGTTCTAAATCTAAACCATTGTGTAAAACTTGCCATTCTTGCCAATAAATATGCACAAGTTGGGCCTTTGTTAGTTTTGTATATTTTGTTTGAAGAGGTTAATATTAAGTTTTTTATTCTTTATATTTTATTGTAAACCAGTAAACTACAGTGAAAAATATTATTTTCATATATAATATTAATGTAAATTGATCTCCAATAAATAGGTCGGAAAAGTGGCTCTGATAGTTTAATAGTTATATTTAAGTTTAAAATAAATACATATCGATTAAAATTATGTCTTTTACTTGGTATTTCAAAAAGGTTTTTTAAATATTTAGATAACTGATTAATTAAGCCAATAAGGACCAGTCCCCATTTCAATAATGTGTAATTGGCCATTGGATGTCCCAGGACTCCCATAAGACCTACGGCTACAATTGCGGCCTCGCCTTGGGGGTGGTTCGAGTGCTATCCCGCGTCTATGGGGGGTTTTCGGGTGTTATCCCGCTTCTTAGGGGGGGGGGGGGGCGTGCGTGAATCCCTCACGTCACGCTGCCGTCATGGGCCTGCTTCTGTAAGGACGGTGAGCAGCCAACTCACCGTCCTGATATTGTCACGGATATTATAACATTTTTCTTCATCATCAGCACTGCCATCAGCAGTATCACTTTCATTATTCTCTGCCGTATTGTATTCATGTTCAAGTTTTTGTGAAGAGGAGGATTGTGGTAAACTAAACATTTCTCTAATATTTTTATTTGGTACGGAACCACTAATATTTTCCTCTTTAATTATTTCTAGTGTAGAAAATGCAATACTTGATGTACGCGTTTTTATCATACATAGCCTTATTTTTTTTCCACCCTCTTTCTATAGCCACCACTTTGCTTTAATCTTTTCCAGCCATCCTCATTCATTATGAATTAATATTATAATTATTAGGTACTTCTATTCTTCCACTTTTTAAAATGCCGCACTTAAGTTACATAAAACATAATAATAAAGTAATTATTAGGGTGATATTCTTATTGCGGCTAGATAATTGATCTTTACATTACTTATGCACTTTTACAAGTTATTTATGTAGCAAGTAAGCATTTGTTATATAAACACTGTACATTGTGCTTTTATAAGATTCCAAACTTTATAATTATCATATAAACCACTTTAATAAGTTTAAAAGACTTCATTTAAACCTTTATATGGCTCTCTATATTATATGACCATTTAGCCATATAATAAACGGTTAGAAGAGTAACTACTGTACGAGGTTTTATAGTTGTCATATAATTCAGCTTTATAAACGTGTACCTGACTGAGTTATAAGAATGAAAGTAGTATTAGCCAAACCCTCTTATAATATTCCTTTACATGGTATATTGTCGTAAATTTTGCTACTATATAACAATTACAAGTATTATAGCTATATAATCCGTTCGTTATAAGGGTATTTTGTTAGTTGGGTAGGTATGTGTTTAATGTTACCTAAAGGTTACCTAGTTATGTACTGTATTGCAATTTGTGGAGGAGGTAGAAAATATGAATTTGAAACCCAGAGCCTGGGGTATCAAGCCACCCTACCTAAAACCAACACCTATTTATAAGTGCCGGTAAACTGGGCGCCCTAGGCCACTCATTCTATTCAGACCAGTTTTACTTATTGCTTTCCGAAGTGTCAACTACGCCGCGATCTATTGGGTGCCATTGCCACCTAAACTTCTCTACACCAGTAATATGTTTGTCTCAAGTCCGCGTTTATGTAGAGTCAGCACTTGACGCCTATCGTCATATCACGTAGAGGGTAGAGATGGGAGCCAAAGTAAACCAAATGAATTGCTACCACCACCTACCAAGACGAAAGAGTAGGAAGCGTAGGCTTTGGATGTCACCAGTATTAACTCTAGGATAGAGAAGAAGATAGTTTGCGTAAAAAAATATATATTGTTACGGCGCGCGGCGTCTTATAGATACAACGCTGCTAAAACGACTCTAGAGTATTATTTATTAAATCGCGTATAACGCACCTAGCAAACTGCTCGTCACGCACCAGTTTCTACCTGCTGGCCATTGTTGGATTTCCTCTCGTGGCTGGGAGCCCAGACGGAATTTTAGTATCAGGGGAACCTAAACGAGGAGAAAATTTAAACGGCCAGGATCCGATGCGAAAACCTGGGACACTACTGGGAACAACGATAAGATAGTCGTGATGAATTGAATTAATGACACAATATCCAATTGCGTATCTCCATGCCTTTGAACGTCAGTAGGCACGATAACTTTGACGAAACATTTTCATAAAAATTCCAAGTATCAGGCGACCGCTGTCAGTGATCCGACTCATCATGTTATTATTATCTGAAAAAATTATATAAACTATATACTTACTTACTTACTACCTATATTATCAGTAGGTACACACTGAGTAGACTATTGAATAAGTTTCACAAGACTAAATAACTAGCTTTTTTTCATATCGATTCAAATCTCTCTAATTGATTAATTTTATTTCGTTAATACATTATAATTATATACTAAAAAACTACTAATTACAAATAAAATGAAAGAAACCAATTAAAAACTAAAACTAAGACTAAAATTAAAACGCGTCGTAGAATTGCTCCGCATCGCATGCCTCTTGTGGCAACGTTCCCAGAAGACTGGCAGCATTGCCACGTTGTATGGCAATGCTTATTTTCTGACCTAAAAAGAGGCCAGCCCTCTGGTCACGAGAAGCGTCGACCGAGGCCATGGTGTCCGAGTCGGTCAACTGCTTCTCCACAACGGCATCGATGCAGAGAAACACACGGCGCGCCTAATCCGAGCCACGTGGCGATGCGGAAAGTAGTGTCGTCTAACATAGTCCCTATGTTAGATGACGGAAGAGCTTGCAACCAAAGACCCGATTCCCACACTCCAACCGCCAGTAAACGGGCACGCTCAGCAGCATTAGAGCAAGTATTTAATAGATTCAGTCTAACTAAGCTGCAAAGCGGCCCGTCCCACTGACGCTGTGAGAAAAGGTTCCCTGGGAGATCCGTGTTTGGACATGCAATTTTCCAAGCATTCACTGCATCGGTCTTGCACAATACTTCCGAATTAACTAGTGTAGGTGCAAGAATTTTCCTAGTTAATTCTTCCGTACTGTAGACCGAAGACAGGAATGCTGGTAAGCTGACATCTGAAATTTTGCGAATACCGAGCCCACCTAAGCGAATCGGCAGAGACGCTTGTAGTGAAGCTCGGTCATTCAAAGCCACATTTAAAATTTTACTGAGTGTAGATTTTACTGATTTTTACTAGCTTTTACCGCGGCTCCACCCGCGTAGATGTCGGTTATCGCGACCAAACATAGCCTATGACCTTTCTCATGGTCTAATCTACCCCTATACCAAATTTCATCAAAATCGATTCAGTGGTTTAGGCGTGAAAGCGTAACATACAGACAGACAGAGTTACTTTTGCATTTATAATATTATAGTATGTATACTGTGCATGGCAACTTTATAACGCGTTATAGAAGGCGCAGCTTTCCATAGTTTGAGTGATTGATATGATAGTACTAGTGCTGCCATTTCTGCAGCCCATCTTTAATCTTAATTCCTGTGGAACTGACCATTTTCCGGTGCCGGTAGAAATGAATACGGTATAATCTATTATATAAAGTAAATAACAAGATAGGTCTTCGGATTTTTTGGTTTTCCTACTATGAGAAGATCTATCATGTTGTACCTTTATAGCGATAGGCAGATGATAAGAATATAGGGTAAATGAATCATAATATGCATTTGAAAATAGAATCAACATTTAAAAAAATATGCTAACTGAAATGTACAGCACTAATCGTGTAACAACCATTATCTATTGGTCTAAGTAATCAGCTAAGTGACGCTCTCGTTTCTTGTTAGCATTATTGGGCTCGCAAAAATCCCCGTAAATATTCTTATGGATCCTTATATGAATACATCAAGCTCTTGACATTCTGCTGCTTGCTTATTCACATTCTATATATCTAAGAACACTTGGGTGATGAATAACTTCAATTTCAGACATCATTCATTGAAATCCGTGCAGTACAGTAGGTAGGTAAGAATATTGCAAACATACCTACATACAAGATAGGCGCGAAAATCATAAACCTTTTCGACAGTCGGGTAAAAAACATGACGGCATTGATTTACCTACCTATACTCCATTTGTTTAGGTACTTAAAAAAAGGTAAACAAATCGTAAAAAGGGTTCTTTTGTAGGGGCATTTTTCGTTCCGAAATAAAGAGAGACCAATATAAAATCATTTTAGAACTTAAAATCCGTTTTTTCACTTATATTTTTCTATATTTAACTACTTTGTTTAATATTAAGTTGCAATTATTATTCCCTAAGCTGAAAAACTATAATAATTATATTATTTAGAATGATTTTTTAAACTATTGCACTGTGCCTACCATAAAGAAACTAAAAAGACAGATATTCAAAACAGTTTTCTCCAGATCGCGCCATACGTGCGTGACTGTCAAAGTCTATTCGCAGTTTGTAATTGTTATTGTTCGGTACCTTATTGAGCCGCGAAGAGCATGTACTGAAAGAAGTGGAGCCCTAGATAAGATTATTGACGAAACCTATGACCTTTTTTGTAATTAGTGTTGGTGATAGTTCTTCGGACTCGAGACTAAAATTTTATTCAGTGATTGAATTTGAAATCACTTTGATTGTTATTATAATTTGTGAATGTGTTGAACGTGTCAGTTTAATATTATAAATTTTAAAATTATTTAATAAGGTAAATATAGTCTTTATGTTGCCCATAATCATGCACAAAAATACTTTTGTCATTGAAGGTTGACAATCTCTGAAATCCACCATTTTTCTTGTTTACCTTTTTTTAATTACCTAAACAAATGGAGTATAGGTACGTTATTTGACAGGTGGCAAAATCTGTATGTGTCCTTGAGGATATCCTTCCACGGTTCCTGATTGGGTATAGGTATACCCAATCGGGAACCGTGGAAGGATAAGGTAGGTACCTACACTCCCCCGTCTCCATTATAGAATATGATGAATACCACTAATACCAGTGACGAGTTGTCTCTATAACCCGATTCCACCCGGCTTCCCAATGAGTCGCATGATGTATGAAAAACTAGGTCGAGATGGTTGGTTTTCGATCGACTTCCCTTTTGAAAGTTTTCACCCTTCACCTGTGTATAGGTATCATGGTGGTTGTATGAACCCCAACTCATTTAACGTCACCACAGACGATATATACCTTCCAAGTTCCAAGTTTATACCTAATTCGCGAGGAACGCAAAAGGTATTGTAAAAATGGTATCTAAGTCTGAAGTTTTCTTACACATTTTCCTCTAATGTGTCTTGAACTTATGATATACCTATACATAACAAAAATATTTTTGATTCAATGTATGAGTACCTACGTCATTTATTATGGCAATCTATGTAACAGGCAAACAAGACAATGCGTACGCCTATGACTCATGGTTCAAATGTCAGGCATAAATGTTATCATGGAAAGTACTTACATATCTCTTGCCATAAATATTGATACGAACAAGGAAAAGAGTTTTTTTCGGTAGCTTTGTCTGTGGCTTTGTGGTTAAGGTACCTACGAACTTAATAATTACCTTACTCGACTTGAGCCCCTTTTTTTTTTTTTTTTTAAGTGGTGGAATGCTTTTAAGCACTTCGCTCACCCCCCACGGGGGCAGGGAGCGGGCTTCGTGTGGGACTCCTAGCCTCGGAGGAGGCCAGACTACCCACTAAACCACCACGGTGTCCGTCGTCACCACATATCGACGATGGCGGGAACAACATCTTCCGCCATCGCCGTGTGGGTCGCCCGCCACTGATCAGCGGCAGGCCCGTCTCTGGTGCGGCAGAAGAGGAGTCCTCCTGCCACCCGCCTAGGCAAGGCACACGCGGCACGACGTGCGCCTTCAACCTCGAGGCCTAAGTAAGGGCAGCAGACGCCCCCGCGTCTACTGCCCGGCCCGGTTAGGGGGGGAGGAGTTGGTGGTACCGCCTCCTCCGAGCCCCGGTTCTCTTGCGGCGCTGTGGGAGGGAAAGTGGGTCACATTCCCTCTCCCTCTCCGCCGCCTCCTTCCGCGAGATAACCGTCTCGCAGTCGACTTGAACGCTGTCCTAACACCAGCTTGCAAGCGGCTTGAACAGAATTACTAATGATTCCAGCAGAGGAGAAATTCCATCTCCATCCATCTCTTCCAATGTGGTATCGTACAACTAAGGTATAGGGCGGTTACTAAACTATCAATAGGCTCACTCCCTGTTACTTGGGACGGAAACCAATGATTAAGTAGTAAAATGTGAATAGGAATAAAGGCGTCATTATACATGTAATATGTACAGTCAACAAAGGAGATATGGTTCCACCTTGACATACAACTTTATATGAAAAAGTGGAACCTTATCTCCTTTGTCGACTGTACATTATATGTACAAGGGGATTTTATAGTTATTTCGGAAAATAAGATTTGGGCACAGTGTTTCGATAGCAAAATTATCTGGAAGTAATACTTTGGCGAAAAAAAAAAATAATAATATTGTAGGGGAATAAAGTTCAGGTGAAAGGCAAAAAGTTATGGGGGTCGTAAACATTTTTTTTCATAAATGAGGGGAATAAAGTTCAGGTGAAAGGCAAAAAGGTATGGGGGTCGTAAACATTTTTTTTCATAAATGAGGGGAATAAAGTTCAGGTGAAAGGTAAAAAGTTATGGGGGTCGTAAACATTTTTTTTCATAAATGAGGGGAATAAAGTTCAGGTGAAAGGAAAAAAGTTATGGGGGTCGTAAACATTTTTTTTCATAAATGAGGGGAATAAAGTTCAGGTGAAAGGCAAAAAGGTATGGGGGTCGTAAACATTTTTTTTCATAAATGAGGGGAATAAAGTTCAGGTGAAAGGTAAAAAGTTATGGGGGTCGTAAACATTTTTTTTCATAAATGAGGGGAATAAAGTTCAGGTGAAAGGAAAAAAGTTATGGGGGTCGTAAACATTTTTTTTCATAAATGAGGGGAATAAAGTTCAGGTGAAAGGCAAAAAGGTATGGGGGTCGTAAACATTTTTTTTCATAAATGAGGGGAATAAAGTTCAGGTGAAAGGTAAAAAGTTATGGGGGTCGTAAACATTTTTTTTCATAAATGAGGGGAATAAAGTTCAGGTGAAAGGCAAAAAGTTATGGGGGTCGTAAACATTTTTTTTCATAAATGAGGGGAATACAGTTCAGGTGAAAGGAAAAATGTATGGGGGTCGTAAACATTTTTTTTTGCTTTCACCAAATTAATACTTCCAGATGATTTTGCTATCGAAACTGTGACCAAATTCTTTTATTAATAAAAGCAATGAAATCACCTTGTATACTAATAGGTACAGTAAGCTTCAGAGAAAAGGAACCCCCCTTGATAATGGTTTTATACTCAAGGGGGGTTCCTTTTCTCTGAAGCTTACTGTACATACAAACTATGTTTGCTATAAATATATCAGAATACGAACTTTCTCCTTAGGAAAATTCTTCACTGCCAATTTTATAGATTGCTATTGGCCTTGGCCAAATGATTGGGTCTAAAATTGACCCTTAATTGACCATATAAATCTTAAGCGGATTACGATCAGTACTATACGGTCAGTTTTTAGCTCTGGACTTTTGGAATGATGTATTCAGGACTGCTGTTCGTTTGCATCCAAACTTGTGAAGATCGAACTTTATAATCAATCAATTAGCCCACTGCTGTACATAGGCCTCTCCCAATGTTGGAAGGCTTGAACTTTATAAATTACTTGATAAAAGGATTATTCTTGGGAAAAAATATATTTAACCACCTTATGAATCGTACTTATTTCATAAATGTATTAATGTTTATTGTAGATATCTTTCTCAGAAAATGTACCTCAGTCTTAACAACCACTCATTTTTTTACAAGATAAATTAAAAGTGAAGGGCAATTTTAACAGAAATATTGAAACGTAAAGTGCAAGCCAAAGATAACAGTGTTTACTTCTACTTGCTATTCTGTTTTATGACGTTAAATAATGATAAAACTATACACGTTATACAAAAACAAAATTATATACGAAAAATATAAATTATTGATAAGATATTTGCAACCATTGCGTTCGTTCAACACAGAAATTCATATCGATTAAATTTAATTCAAATACACAAAATGAAGCGAAAACTCATTGTGCCTTTTAATAAATAAATAAATATTTCACACCGTTCTACATAACGCTATCTAGACCCATGGTAAACTTTTATAGCTTGTGTTATGGAATCTAGAATGCGGATAAACATACTTATGTACTTTTTTTGTAAATACATACATATTATACATAGAGACTTGCAAATAGCCATATTCATGCATACAAATATTTGCACTGAGCGGGGATCGAACCTGCGCCTCCTGCGTAGCAGTCGTGTTCACTACCGCCACGCCACAGAGGCTGTGCCTTTTTCGTGAAACATTTTTGAGATGGTTAAAAACCATTGAACTCACAACACCGTAATAATTCTGTATACATAAGTAGGTATATCAATATGTATATTGCCCTAGCTCTCGGTTTTGTCTACACTCCTGGAATGCCACTGTCTTATTTATTCTGAATATCTGAAGAATATCTCACCTCAATACTCACACTTAACTTAGTTTAAGTATCTTTAAAAATTTAAGATCGAAGTTACGTGAGAGTGGGTAGGTAACTACAAGAGATATGCAAAGTCGCTAAATGTTAATTGTAAGTAGGTACTTTATTCCACATTAAACAAAATGAATACAACTTCATCTAAACAAGTTTGACAGGACTTGCGAAATGCGTCTCCTTCAAGCTCGATCCACACGCACCGATACTCATCGACGTTGACTCGCTAACGATTTATGTCTTTCGTGTTTACTTTGCTGTATTGTAGCGATCGTTCAGTATTCCTTTAGTTATAGACGTGTACCTATAGAATAAGTACTTATTTTCAGACAACTTCAAATTCTGTCCGCTAAAATAGCTAAATCACTGTCGTATGGACCGAACTTCAGTCTCCTCTATTTTTGTCTTGATTTGAGTCTTGTCCAACTAGTTTAGGTTTTATAACAACATTTTTTTTAGAATCTGGTGACACGTGTAGGTCATTGCACACACATTTAAACTTGAATCTCAGTAATAATCTGGATAATCTGGCAAATAATAATATGATGTTGTTCGTTTCACTGTTGTAATTTATAACCACGACTATCATAAGCCTCTATTTATTTTGTATCGATTAAAACAATTTTTTAATACTCGTCAAATTTGACTATACCTAGCCTGATGGTGAGCTGAAGAAGTCTCAGGAAGGAGGGTCTCCATTAAATACACATATCACTTTTTCCAGTCTAAATGAATCTGAATAATTAGCATACGAATTGCTTCAAAATTTCATGAAATAAACGATATCAACAAATGCAAATTGTAAAACGAAATTCAATAAGGACTTGAGTACATAGTCGGTACTATGGTATCTACTACTTTGTGTGTAGTTGTTGTAGTTGTTTTTCTTACACAGAATTTGATGATTTTTCAGATGAGCCCTATTTTTTATATTACGATCTTCTAACATACCTAATAGAACGGAAATACCAAATCGAACCGCGCGCGAACTTCAATCGCTGCAACAACCACCTTAAGCAGTGTTTAAGAATTGCAGCATAGGTTTTTCATACACAGAATTTGATGACCTTTCAGATGAGCCTGTTTTTTTTTGGTTGAACGATCGTACTGGATACCTAGTTTTAGGCGGCACTTCACAAGCTGCTGCCACTGACGAGGCCAGTTATGAAGGCTTGCAGCAATGCACTATCATATAGTCCTAACTCCCCTCTATTTCCATGTACAAGCGAAATTTGGTAGAATTAATATATTAGACATCGATATTTTTAGCTTTTTCAAAATTGGTTTTTAGTATCACGATTTCGTTAGTCATTCACATAAAAACGACAAAACTTCAAAACAACATTCGATAAACAAAACAATTATAAAAAAGATGTTAGAACGTTTTCATAAATTAATAAGTTACAATCAAGTGATGATATAGCCTATGCCTGATTCTTGCACTTCAATAAGGGCAAATACCTGCTTGCTTTTGCAAGTGGATAGATAAATCTATAATAGATATATCGATATCGCCAATTGTTTGTGGTCAGGTCAGATGACCGTCGCTTCATGGGAAATATCGAAGTTCAGCCGCGTCGCAGTTAGTCTGAAAAATACGGACCCCGGACTTTAATGCAACGACCGGGATTAACGCACGGACCAAGGATGAGGCGTGAGACTGTTATTATTGTTATACACAACAAAACGTTGACATTTTATTTTATTCTTTGTTTATTTTTTTATACCACTTAGGTGGAAGACATGCATACCTGACCTTTACAAGTAGGTGCTTACAATTTATATATCTGAGTCAAACGGAGAAAAAAATTGTGTCCAATTTAAGACTTGTGATTAATTTGGTGAATTATTTGCATAGGTATACTTATTATCATGGACCTGTAGAAAAGTACTTATTGTTATTTTGATTCGCCGTCACCTAACGTACCTACCTACCTATACACAACTATATGTATATCTACGAACTAAATTAGGTAGGTATAGAATTATCGGAAGTATCGGAAGATTTTAGAAATACAATGACGCAGTTATTTCTGGGTATGCCGGATGCCCCATCATTCTGTTATCGATATTACAGTAAGTACCTATTTATTATACTGAGAAAACATAAAAAAAACTTGACGTGCGGAGTTAATAAAATTGTGTTTTTCTCACACGATGACGCTTGCTGGGTGTGGCGTTACGTGAAACTGTGAAATTCAGTTATGCCGCTCGTATGTTGACCTATCCTACATAATACGCAAATGGTTAGAATTGTTTGTTTTGTTTCTCGTGATATTATCGTACGTCATTGCAACCTAGGGTAAGGAAAATTATTGTGAGAAATAAAATGACATATCTCATACGTACCTAAGGTATACATTTAGATACCTAATACTTACCTTTTCTGATTATTGACGACACAATCTGTGACATAGTCTTGAACTAACTGGTCCCTTTCTGCAGCATGTGCTGGTGCGGTGGGGTTAGGTTTCCGTGAGAAATTCCGCGGGCACGATTTTCTTCGTGCCGAATTTCTCAAGGAAACCTAACCGGTGGTACCTACCCACCGGCAGGTAACTACTATATCTACTACGTAAGTAAGTAACTATAATCCTAATAGACCATCACGGTGTTCAATCATATTGGCCATCATTAATTATAGAGTAGGTAACACCTCATAGACACCAGAAGTGCGCTTTGATCAAGTTTCTTACAGAAAACTGAGGTAACAACCAAGAACCGAACAATCACTTTTCTTGGGAATCGATTGTCCATATATTCACTATTATCTAAACCTGCAACACTGTTTCTGAGGTCTAAGATATACAGTACAGTTGCGTAAGCTTTTAAGATAACTTCATTGCTCATTTATGAAGAATCACTTGCTAGAATACCGTCAGAACCAATGCAGGAAAGTACCTATGTGGTGATTGCGAACCAGTCTGTTCCACGTATTATCAGACCTAAATTAAACTCAAAATGTGCTCTATTCGCACAGTAGGTAGGTACACGTTTCTTGGATGTACTTTGAAGATAACATAGGGTACTACGGCGGTGGACGAGTTCAAACTTGAAATTCATCAAGTACCTATAGATTATTACAAAACAATCTGCGCGCGCCAGGGCCTTTTATATCTCGCGATTTAGGTCCATGATAGATGGCCCGAGCAATACATTGTAAGTTACACTACATAACACGGAGGACAGATTAATTTCCTTCTCCACGGTACTTATAGTATCTATATACCTACTTACGGGAACTAACAGCTAACAGAGGTCGGATCACCGGTGTCCATGACTGTACGTCAATAGCCCCATGCAATGTGAAATCAGTTTGAAACTGTGTACTGCGCTTAAGCAAAATACTTCATCCTTTGGTGGTTTTGATGTAAGATACTTTGTGAAGGCTACATTGGGATCGCGCACAGGATAATATATGAGCAGTAGTTACAATTATTCCCTTTGTTATACACTCTGTGGTTATACACAGTCGGCGAAACCGAAGTAAGAATGAATTTTGTTGGCGTTGCATGCTCATTTCACTGTTGTCGTTGACGACCGAGTTTCTATCGAATGTATCTTTAAATTTGAATATTTTGGCCTATGCTTATAACTTATCAACATAAATAATTTTGATAACAGTATTTTATCAGTTTTAATCATAGAAATTACATTGGCATTCAAGATTTCTTGCATAAAATGTATCTAAGCTGTATCAAGTCCGGGTCATCAAAACTAGCAATTTATAAAAGAACGTTAGAACTTGGCAAGTCCACGCCGAGGAAAAATGCAGTTACAACTAGTTTTTCATAAAGTTAAGTAATAAATAGGTATATTATTAAGAACCTCTTAATCAAATATTGCACATAATGTCAGTTATCTACAGCCACAGATCAGGCGTGATCCGGATGAAATTGGAGCAAATATCAATAGGGGTTACTCAGGTCAGGAGTCACCCGAAATCGGTCATACCTACATGCGACTGTGACAACGTGTATATCTATGTTTATATGCGTCTTAATAAACCTCTAATGTCTGACTGTAATCAGTTCTCAGGGTCTTCGGTACTAATATCGAATTATAATTAGGTATATATCGTTTATATCACTGCACATCGTCGTCATATTATTCCTCACTGTATAGCGTTTTTTTATGCCATTTGGGTGGCAGAAAAGCACATGGCCCATGCACCTTATGATATGTGGTTATCAAGGCCTCTGGACGTAGGTATCCAACACCAGAGGTGTTACACTCGTGCTGCCGACCCTGAAGCTTTGGTCGGGTTGTTTCGGTTACATCCGACGCCTCTGTCAAGGAGCCCGGAGTTCGCTTACTAGAGTAGAGTAGAGTGGGAGTGACTTTCGTCTGAACACTCAACTCCGAAAAGAAAATCTGCGTCAGAGCCTCTTCCGTCAATTTATGGATGTACCGGCTTACTGGTGAGGTTGATTGACCCCTAGATCTGGTTAGTGCCTCATACCTACAGCCTTTTGATGGGGCTCCGTAAGTCCATTGTTTTAGTGAATCATTGTTTTTAATATTATGGTTATTAATGTTATTATAATTTATGTTATATTCGCTAAGTCGCTGTCAAACAAATTATCATAATAAATATCAATATGCTATGCTATCCAATAAGAATTGAATTGAATGTCAATATTTTTATGCTAAGTTACTAGTAAATATGTAGTTACTTATTTGCATATCTAATTGTGGTATAGATCATCCATCACATTATTTGTACAGCAGGTACTTACCTATACAATTATATCGGTAGTTGTTATTATTAGGTAGGTACTCAAGTCGTTTTTACACGTTATAATTTTAATAAATACCTAAACGTTCGAATATTGAAATAACTTCTCCCAAAAAAGTCATCTAGGAAAGATCCAGGTACCTACTTTAGTTGGTCAGGGCACAGAATAGATAAGGTCAGGGCGTTGGGTTGGGGTAGAAGGCATTGGTAATAGATCTATCGAGATCTATCAAGACTAGTCCTGGATGTTAAAAAGCTCTCAAAATTAGCGTTGGAGTGAAGTACACCAAACTGCAGGTTTGTAGGTAGGTACAGTCAACTACAAAGGTAGCTTAACAAATTCTAATTTATTTAACACTGTGGCCCCTAAACATAACATAAAATTGTGAAAAAAAAAACATTGAATATGTAAATTAATTTTGTCTTCTGGGAATCATAACACTACATTTACTATAAGACAGATGCATTCCAATATAAAAAAGATTTGTAAAATATTTTAGTGTTAATCAACTTATGGCGTTGACTGTACCCTTAAGTAGGTAAGGTTTTTATTTCAGTACCTACCTATTTGTTATGTCATTATTACTCATTATACTCGTTTTATATAGGTACGTAAAAAAGGCCGAGTCGTCAGGTTGCAGGCAATAAAAATGAGAATAATCATTATAAAGATTTCTATGAACCCATCCTTACACCGCCGCCGCCGGTGACGTAAACCGGCTTATTTTGTACAAGTTTTATGGTCATTGAATTGGGTTCGTTGAAACGGCTCATTTTATCGATTTGCCAATTTTTTTCATATCCTATCATAACTTATATGTTATTTCATCTGATAACGCTATATTATTATTTTTCTATTTTAACGTATCAAATATTTCATGATAAAATGCTTACGTCAAAGTAATTCCCAGAGGGCATACCTAGGTAGGTAGGTATACTTTTTGGCCTATAGCCTTAAAATTATTGAACTTTTTAAATAAATTGGCAACACGGATCTCCAAATTAGAACTATGACAAAATAAAAAGTAAATGAATAACCTAGTCGTACAAGGGGATACACTTATTAGTGAAATGGTACCAAACATAATAATTATTAATAATTCATTGCCTTCCACAAAATAAAAAACAATTTAAAAGAAAAGGAAACAATAAAGGCCTAAATTGATACAAATGCCGATAAACTAACCTTAGTAACTTTAGGTTAAATTAATTTAATTCTTCGCACAATTATATATTATTTTATTATCATATTCGTTTTTAGTGTGCCATTGACCTGAATTTTGAACGAACGACCGTAAACGAACGTTACATGATACCCCATGGCCTACTATGTGAGACTGACTGAAAACTATTCCTGTTTGCCATTGTAGCCATTGGGGGTAGTTATTTGGATTCGGACCACCCAAAATCACACATCGGCTCCAGTCTTCGGATGACAGGGTAGTATCCCCAAAGGAGTACTAGCACAGAATAAGGCAATCGTAGATCCCATGCGGCCCTCGTTAGGCAAGTGGCAATTCGTTTGTAGAATAGAATATGATATAAATAAGATTACTTTTAAAACTCCCTCAATCCCATAAAACGATTATTCTATTCCTTTCTACAAACGAATTGCCAGTTGTCTAGAAGGGCCGTGTATGTTATTGTACGTGCAAAAACCGAGATTATACCATAGGTTATGCTGATGACCTAACAATCCTTATCTCAGGAAAGGTAGCAGGTACGATTTGTAACCTAACTCAACAAGCCCTACGCATCGTAGAAAAATGGTGCAGGGAATTTGAACTATCGGTGAACCCGCACAAAACCGAACTAGTTATGTTCACAAATAAAAGGGTACTAGGCGAATAACGCCTTCCAAAACTCTTCGAAACGGAACTCCAACTGTCAAAAGAGGTCAAATACCTAGGCGTTATTCTTGACAGCAAGCTAACATGGAGTAGCCATCTAGACAATAAATTAGTAAAGGCTGAAATTACCTTCTGGCAATGCAGAAGAATGATTGGTAAAAAATGGGGGCTAGCACCGAAAATCATTCTGTGGCTTTATGAAACAGTTATCCGTCCCATGATAGCTTATGGCGCCATCGTCTGGTGGCCAAGGACCAAAAACAGCACAACATCAGCTACACTACAGAAGACCCAAAGATTAGCCTGCATGGCAACCACTGGTTGCATAAAATCCACCCCTACCGCGGCAATGGAAGCCATGCTTGGACTACCACCCTTGGATCTGTTCATCCGCCAGGAAGCAACAGCTGCGGCTATACGCCTAAGGGCACTCAACCTATGGAGCGAGAGAAACACACGACACACTTCACTGCTCACTGAGCTCACGAAGGAGATACCCATGATGGGAGCAGTAAATGATCGTGTACCTAAACAGCACGTTTTCGACAAAAAATACAAGATTCAGCTTCATGAGGATCATCGCTGTGAGGCCTTATGCCCAGCAGAATTGCGTATCTTCACAGATGGATCCAAAACAGGTACAGGCACCGGGGCCGGCATCTTCTCGGAGGACCTCAATATACACATTTCGACACCGCTGGGGACCCATAACACAGTTTTCCAAGCGGAATGTATGGGGATCACCTTGGCAGCCTCAGCGGTAATGGCCAGGAAACTGAAAGGTCACTCAATACGCATACTGTCAGACAGCATGGCTGTACTACAAGTTTTAAAATGCCATGCCATGCCAGGTGGCATTTAAAGTGCCACCTCAAATTAAATCAAATAGGTCACACCAACAACATAACACTGCAATGGATCAAAGGCCACAGCGGCTCGCGTGGTAACGATGCCGCGGACGAGCTTGCCAGGAGAGGATCAGACATGGTTGCAATGGGACCTGAACCCATAATACCGATCCCCTTTGCATACCTACGAACCATAGTGAACAAACGAACGAGAGATCAACACAACAGAGACTGGATGAACCTGGAAGTGTGCAGACAGGCCAGAGAGGCACTCCCTGTGCTTGATAGCAGACTGACCAGACGCCTTCGACAACTGGACAAACGGCAACTACGCACGGCTACGGCTGCCATCACGGGGCACGGTTCCTTCAATAAACACCTTTATATTTTAGGTATCACCGACAGCCCTCTCTGCAGAGCCTGCATGAACGAGGAAGAAACTGCGGCACACGTGCTTCTACACTGTCCTGAAACCGCCACATACAGGGCTAAGTACTTCGGAAACACAGGTACGCTCCGGGAGATCACCAGCAGTGTGAATAGCCTGCTCGCGTTCTTCAACGAGTTGGGGTGGATCGAATAAAATGCCCACCCTCACGCAAAAACCGCGCCTTGTCGTGGAGTTGCGGATAATAGCCCGTCATACCATACCATACCATACCAAGGGCCGTGTAGAAATATGTACTCCATCGGGGATACCATGAAATCATACGTCCATCAGAAGACCAGAGACGTGTGATTTTAGTCGGTCCGAGACCGATAACCACCCCCAATGGCTGACAGGGGTTTCACACGAAAAAAAGGTAGGTACCATCTGTCACAAATAAATTTAATAAATGGGTTTTCATTATTAAAAAAACCCCGTCACAAGAAAACATATTTTCTTGTGAAAGAAGAAGAAAGAAGAAAACATATTCCATAAAAAATTAAAAAAAAAAACATAATAGGCTCACAGACTGGTAGGGTAGGTTTGGGTAATACTAGGAGGCAGTCAAACAAAGACATAACAAAATCTTTCCTTCAAGTAGATGAAAATAATACCTACAAAGTGCACGCAATGAACCTAGAAATACAAAACGAATGGTTAACACTAGGTGAATTTTGTATTCCCATAGCCTTAAAATGGCGTACCTTAATATACATACGACTGGTCATCGGCTCTCCTTAAATTCTATCTCAATGCATTCCAGTTGACCCTCCCCGACCAAAGCAATCTTGTCAGATGGGGAAAAGCCACAGATAAAACATGTAAGTCATGTGGTGAAGCAATTGGTACTGCTAGGCACCTACTGGTGGGTTGTAGGACGCTATTAGACCGGGGTCATTACTCGCGCCAAAATGATAAGGTATTAGAAATCGTACGTGAGGCGGTAAGTTTGGCGGTAGCTAGAGCGAAAAAGGGTTTAACCACAAACCAAAGAAATGAAATTTGTAAAGGAAGGCTGCTCAAAAAAGACAAATCAAAAGCCGTACTCAATTTTGATAGCAGCCGCTGATTGGACATTACTCGCAGATTCGTATGAGAAACACTATAAAATACCGGAGAATGTTTGTGCCTCGTCATCCAGACCCGATATATTCCTATTTTCAAAACAGCAAAAAATAGTCCTGCCAATGGTGTGTTTGCACACAGAGCGTATAAGCTCGTATGACCAGCAGTTAGGTAGTAATGAAAAGAAAATACACATGTGACCGCTTCTATGAATGAAAACGTAAGAGAACCGGCACTGACCTGAGTTCCACCTCGTGAGGATTCAGCTGCAGACAGGCGTGGTTTCTGGCACGTGTTGGTGGGTAGGTATATTTCGACCGGCCGGTTATTTTCTTGAATTTGTCGTTTTCTTCCGATACACTTCACTTATACTGACTTGAGAATGTGGCCAAAGGAACTTATAGAATTACACAGAAAAGGAAACGAGGAGTTGAATTACTCAAACTTCCGTTTGGTGCGGTAGCGGAGTCATAGACACCTTTCGGTGCTGCGGCGGGTTACTGACTGATTAACAAATGAACGGGTTGAACGTCAGCCGTGAAGCTTGAGAGTCTCGCTCATAGAAACTTCGTTCTCAAAATATAGTTCGAAAAGATCCGTTCACAGCGCCATCCATTGGCCTTCTTCAACACTAAGTGGTCAACAAATGAGCGCCAATATTCAAACATTATTCGTTCATAAAAGCGGTTTCTTAAATTACAAAAATTGAAATACAATTAAATTATGTGGGAAATAATTAAGAAAGTACATAAGCGCTCCACCAGTACTAGTAGAACTCACAGTACCGTGGGAAACTAACATACCTAAAGACCACGCTATAAAAATAAACAAATACTTTGACCTGACCAACGAATTAACCAAAATGGCTATGTGGTTAAACTCTACGCCGTGGAAGTAGGAGCCAGGGGAATTCCAGCTAAATCCCTGTATAACTTATTTAAAGACCTCGGATTGCCAAGAGCTTCAGTAAGCTCTTTACTCAAACGAATATCTAAAACGGCGTTGATAGGATCTTACCAAATTTGGATAGGTAGAGGGGGGAACACGACTGACGGTGGAGGTGAGCGCTGATGCATCACAAGGTGGCCACCCTAAACCTACACCTGGGTCGCAAGTCCCAGGCGCTGTCACAGTGTTCCTCTCTGTACCACGCCATGGACCCGGCGACCGCACGGTGAATCCATGGAATGCTAAGAACCGGATCTCATCTCTTCATAAAAATATGTCTGCCCTTTAAATTTGATATACCTTGTTATATTTTAGATTCAAGCGTTGCCATATCGGGGGACCGTAACTGGTAAAGCACTCTATCAAATTATCGGAACGATTCAAGGTCCCTCCGACATGGCAACGGTCGTTGCAAACGTACATACGTTCTGATTACTTTGAGAGCACGAAAAATGTTGAATTACCTAATATCTAAGTATAGGTATTACACCATATTACACAATTTCTAATCAGAAATAGTTGCTACTCAACGTAAAAATCTTAGCTTATCAACAATAATGGTGAACTGTCGCTGCTGGTAGGTCATAGGTGCTGAGAAATAATCTCAAAATTTTAGTTTCTTTATTTCTGACAAAGACTCCCCATTCAATAAATAGGGCGTAACGGAAACAATAGAGAAAACCAGATTCAGAATAACCTTATTTTAGAAAAACTGGTAACACATACTATGGATCGAACCCACAACACTACTTAACATCATATTGTGTCTTTTTTATCGTGTGATAATACTTATTGGATCACTACGGCATTAGAGGTCTAATGCCGTAGTGATCCAATAAGTAAACTATTAAGGTCTTATTAACTTAATCGAAAAATGTATGTTGAGAATATGTAGGTACGAAGAGTCTCATAAGTCCACAATGTCACAAATAAAAACCGCAAGGCTCAATTCTGGGCCCAAATCTATTTATAATATTTGTCAATGACCTAGTTAATTATGTCACTGAAATATCGCCTCCGGAGGTACAGCTGGTAATGTTTGCTGATGATACTAATGCTGTGGTATCCGCGGATGACATAAACGCTCTTAGTTTAAAGGTGAACGAGGTGTTGAAGATATTCTCAACTTGGTTTTCGGTAAATAGTCTTAAACTAAATCCAAGTAAAACAAATGCTATTTTGTTTAAATCCACGGCTCAAAATAAAATGACACTTGATTGTGTGTTGGAGGGCAAACAAGTTTAAAATACGGCTGTTGTTAGGTTCTTGGGAAAACACGTGGATGAATTTCTAAATTGGAAACATGAACTCTCCTATTTGGAAGGAAATATAAGCTCGTCTTGCTATGTGTTGCGCAGTCTTCGAAATGAACTCAATCTGGAGCATTTAAAGATGGTATATTATGCTTTGGTGGAGTCAAGACTGAGATACAGTATCCTTTTTTGGGGGGGCAGCCATGGATACAACATTCAAAGAGCTTTTATTCAACAAAAAAGAGCCATAAGAACTGTAGTACGGATAAGACAGGAAGAGTCGTGTAAGACTCACTTCCAAAATTTAGGCATAGGTACTGACGGTTCCTAGTCTATACATTTTGGTACTGCTAAGCAATTTTGCTAAGCATATACACGATTATGAATCTGATGATGAGAGAAGGGTTAGAGAAAGCACTCGCAGTAAAGATTTTCAGAGCAAAATTATGCCTAGCCTGGACGTCGTAAAGCATAGTACGCTCTACAACTCCATCAGAATATTCAACAAACTGCCTCTAGACTTAAAAACCATTATTTACAAAAGAGAGTTCCATAACAAATTGAAGGCTTTTCTGTTAAAAGGGTTTTATTATTCAGTCGATGAGATATTAAATAAATAGATTTTATACTGACAGCAGAGGTATAATGTAATTACACTGTTATTTTTTACCATTGTCCGTATCATTTTACCGTGTCATGATATTTTCCACTTCTTTTGATTGTTAATTTTCTTATGATTTTTATTTATATATGCAATGTATGTGTACAAACGATGTTCAAACACGATGTAAAAATTGTTAATGAATAAATAAATACAAATACAATACAAAGCATTAAAGTACTTACATTCAAAGTTATTTTAATCATAGGTTGCATAAGGTGAGCTTAAAATAATTTAACTTACTATAGTTATCTTCAGTAGCTAAAGGTCAATTTATGTTTAAAAGAAACTAAATCGAAATCAATTTCAGTGGGATTGACAAATACCCTTAAAACACACGGCAAACTGATCGTCCTCTGTTTTGCAACAGGAATAATAGCTTCCATACTAAAATTATAAATGCGAAAGTAACTCTGTCTGTCTGTCTGTCTGTATGTTACGCTTTCACGCCTAAACCACTGAACTGATTTTGATGAAATTTGGTATAGGAATAGATTAGACCATGAGAAAGGACACATGACATAGGCAATGTTTGGTCGCGATAACCGACATCCACACGGGCGGAGCCGCGGCCAAAAACTATTTCTATATAATCGTGAATTTATCAGGAATAACAGCTTTCTATATAATCTTGAAATTTTCACTTATTCAGCATGATACTAGGTGACTAAATTCGTACAGACAGCTTCAGATCGATCTTGACACCAAAGTCTCACAATGATCTTAAGGACCGGGTCCGCGGAGCGCACGACTCAAAATCTGTCAAAATACAGACGCAGCCGTGCACGCACACATCACCGAGATGCACAGTGGGCTGCAAGACGCTCTTTACCAGTCAAAATAATGGTGAAAATTGTCTTACCAATGATGAAAAAACTATTTTAAGCCTTGTGGTTAGAGTGCATTTTTGAGTAATATGATTTATTGTGACGTATTACGTCTGTCAATTACATTTCGTATCTCTTTTCTTCTTATACATTCATCCCTGTCATATTATGTTACGTGACGTCATTGGCATGTCTTTTGTTTCAGTGTCATACATAGCATGTTCAACTTTTCACAGAGATTATGAGATTTCGAACAAAATAAGGCTGGGGACATACCTACCCACCGCGTAGACAGACCATACCTGCCAGTTACGTACAAAAGAAACGATATTTAAAAGCCCGAATTACAAAATTCCGAAGTTCAAACCTGTACGAAATATCAAACTACGAGATACCGAAGATCACATTAGTTTATATTTTATGTATAGAGCGCGCATATTAATCTAAATGTATAGGAGCCGAGCACGACAATTTGACTTCTCGTCGCCTGACTTTATCTTATAAAGGCAAAGTGTTAAGAAAGGGCCACCATTACAAACACGTACTTAGTTAACAATGGTGGCACTCAGCTTGACGACCTTACTAGATGCCGATCCGATTGTCGTTTAGTGGTAGTGGCGTGCTCTGAAGAGTGGAATGGTGTAAGAAAAGAAAATAGCTTTTTTTTTTATACAGGACACGTCAATTTGACTTCACCTCGCCTGATGTTAAGCTAAAGGCAAAGTCTCTGAAAGAGGGTCACCATCGTAAACATTTACCATGTTAACAGTGGTGGCACTCAGCTTGACGGCCTCATTAGATGCCTTTTCACGCCCCGCTTGAAGGACCCGGGACTGTAGGAAGAAGGAAACACGTGAGCTGGCAGGGAATTCTAGGTCTTAGTGGTGCGGCAGAGGAATGAATCACTGAAACGCTTGGTTCTAGCAGGTATACTCTGCACCGTAAATGGATGGCATCTTAGCCCTGCACGTGTCGTCCTGTGAAGGAAAGGGGAGGGTGGGACTAATTGGAAGAGCTCGTCAGAACATGGTAGAGACGGTAGAAAACTGCCAAAGATGCAACATCTCTACGCATCTGCAAAGGCTCGAGGGTGTTCGTGACCTCAGGATTCCCAATAATGCGGACCGCACGTCGCTGCAACTTGTCAAGAGCATCTAATAAGTACTTTGCGGAGCCGTCCCAGAGATGTGAGCAGTATTCCTCGCAGGAACGAATTTGGGTCTTGTATAGAAGACACCGCTGCTCCGGCGTGAAAAAACGTCTCACTCTGTTCAGGACTCCGAGTTTACGCGAGGCTGATTTGGTGATACTCTCGATATAGTTTTTGTTATTCAGTTTGCAGCGAACATCCATACCGAGGATAGTGAGGTGATCCTGTAGTGGCAGTGGTGTGCTCTGAAGAGTGGGAAGGGAAAGGAAAGGAGATACCTTTGCTGTAAACGCACATGCCTGGATCATCTTGGCATTGAACTCGACCAGGTTCCTAGCGCCCCATTGAGAAATGTGGTCCAGGATCCGGTCCAGCTCAGTGACAAGAAGCTGCCTTTTTTCCGCGATATCAGACTGCTTGGCCGCAGGATGTGCGTAATAACTCCCGTGTAAGGTGCTGTCGTCTGCATAGCAGTGAATGTTTCCGTTACAGAGCATGTCATTGATATGCAGAAGAAAGAGAGTGGGAGATAAGACGGAACCCTGCGGCACGCCAGCATTTACCTTTGCTGTGCCTGCGTCTTCTTAGCATTGAACTCCACCAAGTTCTCAGAGCGCCATTGCAAAATGTGATCCACGATCCGGACAATCTCAGTGACAAGAAGCTACCCTTTTTCATCGATATCAGACTGTGTAGCCGCAGGATTTCCCTGATAACTCTCGTGTAAGGTGCTATCATCTGCATAGCAATGAAAGCTGAAGAAAGAGAGTGATGGGGAGAGAGGACACGAATACGGCGATCCTGCAGGCACCTAGCAACCCAATTGCACAGTTTCAGGGTCCGTCTTGCAGCTCTTCTTCCTACATTTCCTCCCCGGCTGGAGCCGGGTAGGGAGGTTATGTCGGACTTGAACCGACTAAAACCGCACGCCGACTGAGGGTCGTGGTGCTAGGCCGGAGGTGAGGTTGTCTTTGGCATATCCCTCGCACCCCGGCTAACCATCAGGGCCATCCCTTGCGGTCTGGCCCTCTTCGGGAGGAGGCTTCTGCTGGGGTGACAGGCGGCTCTATCCGTCAGAGTTGCCTGCGCACGCGGGTGGTGTGATCTGTAAGTCTCTCTCTCTCACGCCGCCACTCCCGTTCCGCCGTCTCCTTCACGACCATTAGAAAGAAAAAAAAGGAGGACGCAGAAGGAGACGATGGCCACCCACGCGTCCGCACAGCGGACCATCGCCATGAGCGAGGTGGCGAGGATGAGAACTCTCACTCCCAGGGCCGCCACGAGCTCCCACCTTGCCGGCCACTCGGTGAGCGTGTGCAGTCCCGTGACGTCGCTCGCGTCGCAATGATGGCACTCGGACGTTCGCTCCTTATCGATCAGACGCAGATTGACGTGATCGTACCAACGAAGGCGGCTCTCTTGCGTATCTGCGACATTGCGATACATAAGGCTTCTAATCCAGTGCACCAGGTCTACTGGTGGTCGCACTAACTGATACCCGCGACTCCTGCGACTCTAGTGATGCTGCTAAATATGAATCAGTATCTTTAATATAACATAAGCCAACGAAACTTTTTTTATTACTAATATGTACGGAAACAGCTACTTTACAATATACATATGTATATACCTACTTGAAGGATTTTTTTTTACAGCATTAAGTATGCTAACTATACAAATCAAATACATAGGGAAAAAGAATCTTCTCGGGCGGGACTCGAACCCGCAGTCTTTCCCTTACAGGGGGAATGCCTGACCAATTCGGCTACCGAGACACGCGCGGTATGATTCAAATTTCCCATCTTATACGTCTTTAAGGCGACGTGGCGTCATCTACCGATTTTCTTACGAACTATCGGAATCAATGAATGATGTTACAATCATTTTTAAACATTGATTTTTTGATAACTGCGCCCAAACAATTGAAGGAATTTTTACAGCATTAAGTATGCTAACTATACAAATCAAATACATAGGGAAAAAGAATCTTCTCGGGCGGGACTCGAACCCGCAGTCTTTCCCTTACAGGGGGAATGCCTGACCAATTCGGATAGTTCGTAAGAAAATCGGTAGATGACGCCACGTCACCTTAAAGACGTATAAGATGGGAAATTTGAATCATATCGGGCGTGTCTCGGTAGCCGAATTGGTCAGGCATTCCCCCTGTAAGGGAAAGACTGCGGGTTCGAGTCCCGCCCGAGAAGATTCTTTTTCCCTATGTATTTGATTTGTATAGTTAGCATACTTAATGCTGTAAAAATTCCTTCAATTGTTTGGGCGCAGTTATCAAAAAATCAATGTTTAAAAATGATTGTAACATCATTCATTGATTCCGATAGTTCGTAAGAAAATCGGTAGATGACGCCACGTCGCCTTAAAGACGTATAAGATGGGAAATTTGAATCATATCGGGCGTGTCTCGGTAGCCGAATTGGTCAGGCATTCCCCCTGTAAGGGAAAGACTGCGGGTTCGAGTCCCGCCCGAGAAGATTCTTTTTCCCTATGTATTTGATTTATATACCTACTTACCTATACAATCATATAAAATAGACCATGAAGTTAGTATCTAATTATAATTTCATTACAACAGAACCTAAAAATATTGTTTCTACAAAAAATATTTTAACTAGGTATATCCCCAACTTTACAGTTCAAACCTTAAAGCAAGTATGTCAAAATCTGATACATTATGCTATAAATGTACCAACGAAAGTGTGAAATGGCCAAAATCGGAACTATGGTTGTCACTGTAAAATGCATACTATTTTATTGCCGTCCAAATGATTATGAAGACGGTGGCGCCATTTTTCATTTCATATATTTCTTGGTAGGCCTATTTGTGTATGCATGAACTGTCATCACGCGCCAAAGAGACGTGCTCCTGCTTCGAAGGCCCGTGGGCGACTGACGGGCGATGAGAATAAATATGGCAGAAAAAAGACACTATTTTACGCGTTTTTCAGTAACTTTGAATTGATTTTTTAGATTGATTACAAAATGTATCATCAAATAAGTTTTGTCTTCCCTATCAAGAAGTCTTTGACTTTCAAATAGATACCGGTTCATTGCTAAAATCACTCATTTTCAATATGAATTTACTCAAAAACTGGAGCCTATTTCACTTAGCCTGTATGGAGAATTTACGTAAAACATATCTAGATTTTAGGGCTTTAAAAGAGGAAGTCCTTGTTTGTAAAGGTACAAAAAACGTGCACGCTATATTTTATTGGTTTCTTCAGTGTTCAAAAAGTGTTTCTTTTTATCAAGTTGTGTTGATTTATTGGGTTAAATCTGAAAAATACGAAGGCATGTTTTTGCATTTTTTCTCAATTTTGTGCGTTTGTTGACGTTTATTGTATAACAACTATTAGGTTTTAAGAGTTTAATATAAGCATACCATAATTTTTGGTCTTTGATTGTAATATATACAAAGTATCATTGATATCAATCATATCTAAATAGGTTAAATATGAAAAATTGTAACACTCTTTTCGGTGATTTTCACGATCTGGCCCCTTAATACTAATAAGGTAGGTACTATGAGCAAGTCAAAATCTTTTATTAAAATAAATTGTACCATCGTCCGAGCTAAGGGTGTGTACCAAATTCAGAACTATCAGTCAGTCAACAAGAAGGGTGATGGGGGAATACTTATGTATTAAGATCATTTGGACCACTTTGTTAGTCTAGATTGATCTGATCCTGGCTGTACTACAAGTAGTACAAACTTACCGACTACGTGTGGCACGATTAGTACGATTTAGCAAACCCAATGGATTTGGGTTTGCTAAATGGTTAATCACACTTGGTAACACGAGGACCTTGATTTCAAAAATAGATAGGTAAATATATTGCATCTTGAGATAGTCAGATAGTCTGATTACATAACGTGATTAATAAAAAACTCGTTCGAAAAATCCTTTGAAGATAGGCTAATTGATTGTTAGCCCGTATAGTTAGACAAACCGATCTTGATATCTATTTTTGAAAATATTCAGACTAAGAAGTCGTTCTGGTACAGTTGATGTGTAAAAAAATGACAACATTGTATAGATTGTATTACGCGACATAGTATTTTTTTATTACACCTTTGAGTTCTGGTGTGGCGGCTGATGCAATGTTTTTATTCAATGTCGTCGACAGATTTTGATGATTACCAACAAATTCGCTAAGTATCCAATGTATCAAAACAACTAATTATTTATAAAACTGATATTTAAACAGGTTTAGAACTTGAAGGACAAAACAAATAGTTATATGTTTGTGTTTATGTAAACAGTATGTTGCAGTGGGTCTCTTCAAATACTGATGAGGGAGCAAAAATAAAGAACATATCATTATCCTGAAGGTTGACCCGCGTAATCTAATTCTGTTGGAATTAATAATATTATGATAAAAACCCGTGCTTTGTTACTTCTAAATAAAATAACTTTCTTTCTGGTTAAAGATTGATCAAAATCATTGCATTCGTTTAAAAATGTGTCTGATAAAAAATATTTGTACGTAGGCATGTATACCTACTATAAAAAGTGTTGAACATGATGATCAAAATTTCTTATCAGTCAAGATTTTTTTGCTAATAGGTAACCTAATATCATCGATACCCAACTTCTCTACTTAAATCAACTAGCTGATACTAGTTAACCTCGAGAACATTAGCCCCCATTGAGACCCGAGGGGCCCGGAAAAATGTAGATAGTGTATTTGTTTAAGAGTGTGTAAGGAAAGTACCTACTTAATTTCAACTGTAGTAATAATATACGTAGGTACTCGTAATGTGTCCCGGGATTAGTACATCAAATGTTGACTTAAGAATACGAGTACGTCAAAGACTTTGACGTATTCTTGGGGCAACGTGTACGTCACAGAACTGTGTATGATGTACTAGCCATTAAATCTGTAGAATTACCTACATACCGCGAAAATCGAAAATCGCACGTGGTTTTTACTCTGTGTACAAGAATCTGTCACAGAATTTCCTCTCGGGGTTAGAAGTCATTGGGTCGGGACGCTCGCTCTCCCAATAGTTAAACTAAGTATTCAAAAATACCTCTAATTTAATAGACCCTGGGTACCAAAGGGTGAACTATGACGCAACTGAGAAATCGCTAGAAGGGTGGTGAACCATATTATAATTTAATTGTGACCCACTCCACACTGCTGCACTGGTGCAATTTCATTACCCGTTTTTTCGGGAGAATTCTTTCTATGTTAAAAAGTCAAAGAAAACAGAATTTTAAATCCGTTGCTAAGTTTTGGAGATCTAATCATACAGAACGGGACGGGACCGTTCGTTCGTTCGTTTTATACTTATTGTACAAGTTTAGATTTCAGGGATGTCGAATTTTAGTCGGTTCCATTACCGTGTCTGGCAAACGAGTTTTCGAAAACTTTCGAATGCAGTTTTGTTTGTTTTAAAAATAAATTATTGTTTCCTTTGAGTGACATTCACTCGACTAGGTACTCGAAATCTTCAGTATTTCGAGTACTCGAGTGATGTAGGATCAAGGTAGGATCCTCTGAAGGTAGGATCTTATAATATTTAGAATAGGATATTTTCCACCCTGTAATGTAATGTGAAGAAGACGTAGGTACTTATTAAATCTGTGTATTGAACGTGACACACCCAAGTGTCTGGCAGTTCTAAAGTAAGTAATTAATCAAATGCGCATTTACTTGGACGATGTTTAATGAACGACTAAATAAAATTATATCGTACAGTTTATCAGCGGATAGTCTGGTGTGAATGAAAATTAATATCTCTACTACTTTGTCATCAGAACCAACCATTAATACGTCATTTACGTTAGATTATAACATAATTGGTTATAATATAGGTACATACATTCGAAGGAAGAATAAATAGACAAGCTTATCGTATATAATTATAATATATTTATAATTTAATCGTCGATATATCTATCAGTAAGTTACTGTGTGACATATGAACTATTCGGACGATTAAGGTACTTTGCTATCTACCTACCGATTTATTTTTCCGACATGGTGCCTCATATCTATATTGCGATAGATGACTTTGTCTGTAGTCAAGTTTTATATTAGGTACTAAAATTTACATTTATACATAATATTACATACTTGTATTCCAATTCTTACCTATAATGTAAACTGAAAACAGGGAATTCGTCCTCACACGTTGCATCCGGGAATAGAGCGCATAGAGAGGTATTTAGGGAACTTAATTCCACGTACGCTCATTCTTTGAAATGATCTTCCTCTTGTGTGTTCTCTAAGCGACTACAATGTGGGGTTCTATGAGGAGGGCATTAGAAAATTCTTACAGGTTCGGCAGCACGGGTGTGCGCACACAACATAGATTTGTAATCTAATAAACAAGTTGCAAAATTTATTCCTAGGTAAACAAACTTTAAACTTATAATATTATTATTATGATCAAAACCATATGTTGTATTTGCGTAAAGTTGTTATGTCAACAACATAATGTTCAATGATAGCTACTATAAATTACATAAACACTGATACAATTTTCATGACATAACAATATTGAATTTTTAAAGGTTGACAGCCTCCGTGGCGTAGCGGTAGTGAACGCGGCCGCTACGCAGGAGGCGCAGGTTCGATCCCCGCTCAGTACAAATATTTGTATGCATGAATATGGGTAATTGCATTGGTCTCGTCTGGTCGTGCCCCGGAGAGCACGTTAAGCCGTCGGTTTCGGTTGCCATACGAACATCTATAGCAGTCGATGTTCGTATAGCAACCAGGACCGACATCGCCTTTGGGTTGTGGAGGTCAGATGGCAGGCGCTTCAAGGAAAATATCGTAGTTTAGCCAAATCTAGCTGCAGATTCTGACTGGTGAAGCGGACCCCAGACTCCAAGCTGTAAGCTTCGGGTGCGACTGGGATTAACGCAAAGATGAAGAAGAGGACAGTTCAGCCCCCCTAAAAAGTAGGTGCTTTTAACGTAGATAATCCCAGTTAACAAAATCTTAGCTCTGTTTTTCTTGCTAAAATCAACAGATAAAATTGCAGCATATAAATAGCTTCATGAAAAAATTTAATTTGAAGTTGGAAAACTTAGGTAATTTTTTCCTCTATAAACCTTCGGGAGGAATAACAAATTTCAGGTATTATTGACTTCGAGCTGATAAATCTATTAGAGAGAAATTTATAACATAAAATACCTATGAAGTTTTACCTGATCCGCGAATTAGACAGTCTCGAGACTCGAGATCACGTAGGTACCTAACTGTTGCACATGCTACCACTGTACCATCAAAGCTAACACTAAGCAAAAACTTTATCATTAATAAAATATAAAGTGTAGGTAACTACTTTCACGAGAATGTAAAATGTAGGTAAGTCTTGTATGATCTGACATTTTAGGTATGCTTTTTTACTAAGATTCCAAATACAAGTTTTTTATTGCTCATAAGACACATTTTGTCAGAAACTTGGGGTGCCTACATTATAGTTACTTATGATAATAAGTACGATAACAATAAGATCTGCTTATTTCTGGCCTATATTTGACGGCACTTTTATTTAAATATCGTATGACGTGATAACTTTGTCATAAATGATCATGTATATTTTATACTTATCATTTTCTTGTTGAAAATGAATATGGAATTAATTTAACATTAAAAGCTAATTTCACATTATCGTTAAATAGCGCGGCCAAATAAAATGTAAGATGTAGCTTTAAGAATTTAGTTTTTTTTTTTAAATAAATAACATCAGTTTATATTATAAATATTACGTAACTTTTAAATGATAAAGAACAAGGAACCAGTGATAAAGTTATCTAAAGCTTTATTGACCCACAGCAAAAAAGTCTATGATACTGAAATATTTACGGGGCTGAATAATTCCAAATGAAATTAGGTTAATAATAATAAATGTTAAGAAGTATCTAAATACTTCATAACATTTCTTCTGTTATTTTTATTACACTTATCCCAGATCAGATTCCTGAAAGGATCTATTGACGGGCCTACCCGACGAGGAAGTAGGGCCCATAATTTACATTTCCGTCGTAAGTAGGCGAAACCCATTGCTATTTGCCGGATACTTTTGCCTGACTTTCGTTGAAAGAATAATACTCCCAGACATAAGAACCAAATACTTAATTAATTTTGACATATTTAGGTATAAAACCCCACACATCACCATTACATGCAATAACTAAGTATCTAATAAAAACTATTCCAAAAAAAATCTCTAATAGTAGTTTATGTAGTAAGACTCAATGCTGAGTCCCACAAGGTTGTGACCTGGGCCCATTGTTATTTTTGACACCTTATATCATTGATTTATATTGTAAATAAAGTTACAAATAAATAATTTATCAGTTATCACGATAAGTCAAACAGTTTTAACATGACATGACATACATAACGAGTTTAATGGTTGCCGAAGTAGTAATATTGGTATAATTTTTCTAATTTTATACAGATTTGCCACATATATTACTGATACCAGTAACATTTACCTATTTCCCTCCATCTACTCTGGCATTCGTACTAGCATGAGTGATTGCTTGAACTATTTTGAAAGGCGTTTAGTAAAAATAAAATACTAAATAACTAATAACTAGTTGCCTAGGAGCATTGTAACAATTCATAATTCCAATATCACATTTGGTTACTAGTTTGACCACGCATTTGGTTACCAAACAATAGTTACCATATATGAACTGTCATTCATATGTGGTAACCATTAACCACGTGATCAAAGGCTCATCCAAAATCATAGCTATGGTTTCATATTAGAGAATACCTACCTAGTTCTCAATTTAGGCTAGTTCTAATCAAAACTGTGATAAATATTATCAATCCTCGAGAGAGGACCACATTGACCTTTCGAAGTACGTCACTGCAGATGATTCTGGCACAGAAGACAATGCAAACAAGATATCAATTACATAAATCATTTCAAACAGAGCGTAACAAATTCAAGGGTCAATAGACTATAATAAATTATGTTAAAGATTATTACCCGACTACAGCGTATGCCAAATAGAGGGTTATATTATTACATAGGACATGGGTCTTATTGATTTTATTAGTAGGTGCCTACCTTGTTATACTCTGTCCATTCGTTTATTTTCTTTTTGACACATGGAAATATTGATTGCACAAAAATTCAAAATATCGATTTTATTGTAAAAACCTTGATTTATAAAATCATAAATCGATAATAGCAAATGATTTCATGATTTTATGTAGATTTTTATTTATCTTTACATAATAATAAAGAAGTAGATATTTCGTGTCTGTACATTTTACAAATTTATCATAAACCGATTGTGGCCCATATAACGCATAAGCTAATCTCCAAAATATATACCTAATTCACACTGTGGAATCTTTGGTGAATTTCGATTTAATCGATTTAGAAGACAACAATGCACATTCGATAAATCCTTTCATAATGCCCGAGTGACAAACAATCGGTCTTAAATATATGAAATGTTAATAAACAACATTTTCAAGCTATTTTATTAAAAACATAGTCGATCGACTAATGGGGTTAGTCGATCGACTATGTTTTTAATAAAATTTCTTCCCGGCTGACGTGGTCTTGTCAATGAACAAATTTTTGTTCGGAGTTTTAGGTGTTGACGCAAGAACAAAGTTATATCGATCATTGCGTGTGAGCTGTCAAAAAGAAAATAATCGAATGGACTGAGTATAGCATAGGTACCTGCTTCTTAAACATAATAGAACATATATGAGGAAATAACATAAATACATTTTTAATGTTTTATGTTTTTTGCTATTATAGAGATGCCCCATGGTGTGGGCCACATTTTAAGCTATTATTTTCTTGCTTAAATGCATTAAGATTGCATTAGGACAAGGTATGCTACCTGCCTTCGTGGCGTAGCGGTGGTGAACGCGGCCGCTACACAGGAGGCGCGGGTTCGAACCCCGCTCAATGCAAATATTTGTATTCATGAGTATGGGTAGGTATTTGCATTGGTCGGGTCGTGCCTCGGAGAGCACGTTAAGCCGTCGGTCCCGGTTGGCATACGTACATCTATGGCAGTCATTACAGGTAGTTAGAGCCCTCAAAAGTCCAATAACTGGTCTAGCTGCAATGATTCGATATTGCCTTTTGGTTGTGGAGGTCAGATGGCAATCGCTTCACAGAAAATATCGAAGTTTAGCCAAATCCGCAGTTAGTCTGGTAAAGCAAACCCCATACTCCAAGCTGAAAGCTTCGTATGCGACTGGGATTATCGCTAAGACGAAGAAGAAGCTAGGTATCAACAACAGCAATAACTAGTACTACACATACTTAATATAAACAAATGAGATTCATTCATTGACCGGTGGTATGCATCAGGGTTAAATTTAAAGATAACAGCACCCCATGAAAACACTATAATCAAAAGTAGCAACGTAGCTGTTTTTTATGTCCTTGTACACCAATTGAAATTTTGCACAGTCATCTTCACGTCCTCGCTCACCTCCGAGGCTTTCATCGCGGCCAATATCCTTACCTATAAATCGGCCGGTTTAGATTTTCTTCTCAGCTTTTTCATGTTTGACCTCGATGGACCCATCCAACCTAAATTTTTGCCCTATTATGTCAACCTACCTGTTTAAAAGTTATACCGGGCACTCGATTTCACCAGATATTTTCATCTTGGAATCCGGGGCCAATTTTGGTGGAACCTCATTACCTTACTAGCTCTACAATTTCATCTGTATAGGCGTGAGTGATTGCTCAAAGTAATTTGAAAGGTGTTTGTGAAATGAAACAAAATGTAATTATCTATATAACAATATATTTTTGTCATCAACGACAAACTTAACAACAGACTACAACATAGATTTTCTCAACGAAATACCTGCGCGAAGTTTAATTTATCTAAATATTGTGAAATGTTTACCAACGCACTGAGTCTAATTCGATTACATTAACACAATTTCAGTTAACCTCAAGCTTTACGAACTAAACGCAAAATAAATGGACGGCTTACAATACTTAGGTTAATAACATGTTGCCATTCATGTAAGGCGCTGAGGATTAGTAAGTAACACTATAAGTCCTATACATTGTAAACGGGGTCTAAGCAGCCTATCAATAAGCTGTTGGTAAACAAATCTTAAATAAATAATAATAGCAGGTTCGCGAATAAATGAACATATTAAATATGCCAGGTAACCTAAAATATTTGTTGCTAAAATAATATCTTACGAACTATATATAAATTGCTTTTGGTTGACGTGTTAATACGTACACAAATGATGAATTGACTCAAATAGAAGGGCGGACCTTGCCGCACCCTGCTTCACATACTTTAACTTTATCATGTCCGCTTAAGTGTCATCATAAAAACTTATAAGTTACTTTAAAATACAATTAGGTATAAGTTTTTAAATTAACTATAATTACTCGTACAAAATATATTTTGTTTCAGTGCACAATCTGTATTATTCATTATTTTCGTGGTTAAAACAGTAATATTTCAGAAAGGCGCAATCTAAGTGTGACAGAATTTTTAACTATTGAATATTCTCAATTGGAACTGTATTCGAAACACAGTATTATATGAAATTTATGTTTTAAAATACGTAATGTATTGCAATTGAAAATAATAAATGTTAATCATGATCAAATCCTAATATTAAAAGCGTATTGTGTGATTAGCAATCTTAAACTGTAATAGGTAATAGATAACGTTGATGTCAGTAAAGTTGACGTCACCGGCGCAGTGCCGATGACTGCCACACATGACCTGTACACGGCTAATCAGAATTGTAAAATGCTTTTGGCACTAACGTTAATATGTATATTATAAATTATATTACAATACATTCAAATTTGATATTTACATACTTAGATATAGATATATATATTTACAACGGTCACTTGTTGAGATAATAAGGGGTAATGAGGTTGAATAATAGCATGTTACATTTATACAATACATGGGAGCGTTACAAGTGTCGGAACGTGTACAATATCTACAGCTGTACGTTATAATAAAGCTCTAGCAACACCCACATCGATATAACGGAGTACAAATTTGTACAGGAGCGTGGGCATCACGCGGCAACGTTTCATACATTTTACACTACTTATAAATCAGAGCTGAAAGAAAATGTTAGAAATAATAAATTAATAAGTTAAAAAGTGGGCGATTAACACTAACTGTTGACGGTAAAATGATTGGTAATTTTTACATAATAATGTAAACCAGTGATTTACTATTTTTTGTATTGGTTACAATTTATATTGCATATTATAATCTAAGTTAATATTATAATTAGAGAATTAGAAGCGACGCCGCATGTTGCCCAAAATATTAACACCAAAGACCCTTTATTGATTCTAACATCTAACATTTGATTATATTGCACACATTCACTTATATCTAAGTTATTTATGAGTGGGCTAAAATCCCTCTCCGCCAAAATTTCGTAAACTCACCGCTTAACTACCTGATGGAATGACATGTTTGACGCACCTTCTATGTTACTCTCGCTAAGCAAACTCAACGAAGCTATACCGAGGAAGAACTGAACGTACGGATTAATGGCTCGTAAGACCTAAACCAATGGATCAAATAAGTATGTGATGTATTGGTTAATTTTAACTTAAGAACATTGAAGTATTTTACCTTCAATATGTTCTTAAAATAATGCATCATTTTGATAGCATGAGACGATGTATAAAATTTAAACTGAGGGATTTAATCATATGCCGTGAACGAGGCGACGTAAGTAGTCAGCTTGCTTAGGAGGCGTGCCTCGCGCCTCGCGCGGCATAACAACGCATCGAAGTGCTCTCAATGACCCAGAGATATATCGAAATGACCCAAGCTCTAAAAAGGTGATCTGTGATGGCTTGTAGTGGCCTGTCATGACTTAAGGTGGCCCGATATATCCCGAGATGGCGCGAGGCGTGCGCGTGCGCCGGCGACCGTCCGGCCCGCCAGCCGGAAGCTCTCTACTAGTGACAACTACTGATGTGAACATGACTCGAGGACGATACGTTTCTGAACATGATTTATCTTTCTTAGCACCGTTGCCGATTAAACTTTACTCGACTCGAAAATGAACATCGTTAGATCTATGTTATGATCATTTCTTTTACAACTCTAGCACTATTATTAGTTACGGAACTGATCAAATTTTCTACCTCCTTAAAAATTGTGATAGCCAATTTGTGAATTTTAGATGAACTTATCGTAAACGGTAAAAGTAGGAGATTCTTTCTTTATAAAATTCAGTCGCTGCCTACTGGTAAAATCTGATTAATAGCTACTTTCCTAGAAAACGTTTTACAAAACTTCAACCGACCCGAAGAGCCCCGCTAGGGAGCTCTATGGGTGGTACTGATCCATACCCAGGTCAGGTATAATTAAATTTTGTCAATACCCGTCGGGCAGAGTGCTTCATAACTAAACTTCCGTCGCTCCGGACTCGTCGGTTTGTAAAAATAGATCGCCTCCCTGTGCCAATACTTTCGTATAGCCTACTGGTTACCTGCTTCGGTTCGCCGGTTGCGCGACTGGTCGCACGCGGTTCAGTATAGCCGGTACGTCGATGCCACAGATATAGATAACGCAAGACTACAAAATTGTAGAATCCCGTAGTGCCACTACCAACTGTGCCAAGTTTCAGAATCGCTCTTGTGTCTCTATTAAATCTGAATTCTCACCTTGGAGCCTGTTTTCCTGTATTTTCGATTCTACTTAACACGGTTAGCCCGCTAATCTTTCCCGTTGTTGTCTAACCAGCTTTTCATAAGTGGCCGGTGGATGAAGCCACGATTCAATACAATTTAATGACAAGCGATTCGCACAAGAATTGTCCACGGTGTGGCTGACAGCTTGCGTTGTCTATTTTTCCTGCTATCTGTGGTGTGATGCTCAGAAGAGCATGTGACAGCGCAGGTTGGAGTTGGCTATTCCGTGGTGTGCGCGGTGAGGTCGACCCGCGGCATCGCGCTGCCCTGCGCGGCCGGCGGGTCGCTGGCGGGGAGGGACAGTAGATGTTAGGCCTCCAAAAAAATAAGAGCGGTTGGCTTTGGTTCCAGATTTGATTTCTTAGCCTCAACCACTAGAAACTCGATCTCCTGTAAATGAAACAAAACAGATTTCAGTAATACTGCATATTTTTGGATGGTTTGATTCCATCATTATTGGTAGTACTTAATTTACAACATTAGACTCACCGGTTTATCTCTCTGTGCAAAAGACTCCGCTATCAACCGCGCCACATCTTGATGTTGTAAGCCTTCCACTCGGTGGCCATCCACTGCCAGGATCAGTTGGCCTACCTCCAACCCACCTGCTTCATAGGCTGCCCCGTGCTCCTGAAATTTCAGCCTTCTTATTAGTAGAGAGGTATGATACGTTTCAACATATTAATTGACTTTGTTATAAGATGCTTCAGTCATTTTTACTGATAAAGAAGTCAACAAACTAGACCGGATTGATGAGCTAATCCGCAGTCCTGCCTACCAAAATACAGAAAAAATTATGACGAGAAAGGCAATCCATCAAAGATTAACGTCTCAAATAGGGGAAACTGTGAAATTTAAAAATGAAATTATCTGCTGTCTTTGTGATAGTAACGTAGTATCATAAAAGGTTTACTCACATGTATATTTATTATCCTAGGCAAGGGATGCTTCGTATTCGCTCCACCCTCAATAGCTATACCCAGTATGGGTTTGGTCTTTTTCACGGTGATGTGAAGGTTCCCGTGGTGGTCGGGTACAACGCGCGCAGCGTGCGCCTCGTCGTGTGGCGGCTCGTGGCCAAGCCTCTGCATCGACTGGTGTCTTCGGATACCACCGCGCTCCTCCAACAATGCACTACTATCCTCCTTCATGTCAAAACTCCGAGACAAGTTGTGGGCCAACTCCTGTAAAAATTACAGTACCTACTATAGTAAGACATACAACATATATTTCAATAACAATTAATTTTAAAAGTAACATTGAATATGTATTTGAATGTATGTTTATTACGTACATTATAACGAAAGATCCATAAATATATTGATATTGTCAATATATTTATGGATCTTTCGTTTCCTAAATCCTATTAACTAACTAAACACATCCACACTAAATATCTTGTCTACTATGCTAATAAATAGCAAATTCAATACAGCCTCTAAGTACAAGTTTGTGCTCTAAGAATATTGAGGAGATGTGTAGCTGGGTGGCAGAGGGCAGTAACTCAGCGTAACGTGGTGCTGCCACATATGCAGCGGCGATCCATACGCCCCGGTACTTGCTACTGATTAGTGGGTACAGGCTAAATTGATTTACGACCTTATGCCTCTCAGTTACAAAAATGTACAGTGATTAATATACGTCGAATGTTTTGAGAAGCTGGAAGTGAGATGTGTGCTAGAGGCTTGGATTCATGCGTTTCGATCACTCGGTGGCGTGGTTTAAAGTGGGTATATTTTACAAGTGTTAAAATGTATTCATGGAGAGAGTTCTTATCCCGTTTACCTACCTGAGTAGGAAATGATGGCAAAGAGAATTATAGCAGTCACGAATAAAATAAATAATGAAAATGCATATAAAGAAAATAAAATTATAACTACAAATTAAATGCTAAAACAAATCTTAGTAAAAAATTGCAACGTATTTCGGTCCCGTTATATTTTTACGCCACCATGCTCTAGTTTAGTATAAACAAAATTGAAAATTATTTTAGAAACTAAAAATGTAATTTTTATTTATACTCTACAGGTAAGTACTGAATTTTGAAAATCAAAGGTTTGTGATTATGCTTATCAATTCACACTAAATTTCCATGCAGCACATTAGCTCGATTCATTCAAAATATTAGGAGTAAGTTACCTCTACTTGCTAATGATTCGACCGATATGATAAACCAAAGATTTTAAATGTGCGTCACTACTTCAAAATAAATTTATATATGGATCAAATAAAATCAAACAGTAAAATTAACACCGAAATGAAGTGCAACGATAAGAAGTGAAAACATACAATAACCGAATAACTTTCTAACACCAAGCAATAGTTTTGTTTTCGAAGCAAGGACTTCCAATAAAAACTTTAAGATTTTTGAATATCGTGCAAATGTTATAATCGATGTGATAGGACGGATCGCTGGTCATTCCGGCGACGAGAGGCCGGGGCACTTACTAGAGGTCGTCCCCAGTACCATGATTTTACTTTCTGCGTCCAGCCACCGAGTGATGAGCGCAGCCCCTCGAGATAGCCGCACTGAAACATCACACTCACTCAGGACCAGATCGTTACCCTCCGGTACTCGAATACACGCGAGTACGTTTAACACCTAACTCCCTGAGTTTACCACACAGTAAGCCGGTGTGTTCTTTGTATGTTCAATGTTATAGTGACTGTTAAGCATCTAGCATAAATCTAGCCGTAGACAGGTACGCTATAGGACATACCCTACTTAACAGATCCAATTCACTCTGATGCAAAAACTCTACGATTAATTTAACAAAATTACCTAATCTGTAATATAGTGTAGGGAAATAAGTAGGAACTATTATTATGTAACTGTTACATTTATAAAAAGAACACCTATAGAAAAATCAAATAGAAGAAAGAAAGAAAGAAAACTCATTTATTGGGAAACAGCGCAAAATGGCACACAAAATACACAAATAAAACTATTATCGACAGAGAAAAAAAAACGACTAAAAAGACTAAGTGACGTACGCTGACGAGACGTCTGACAGTTCTCTGAATGTCAGTGTCACTCGGCTGTCAGCTATACGTCACGGGTCACGCCACTATATGTACCTATGCGACACGACGTGGCATATTTACGTGGCAGATAATTATTTGAATACTATACTATTTATTGCTAGCAATCTACAAATATTTACTTATAAGGTAAGTAAAAGTGAAAATTTATTTGCAAGCCTTAATCAACTTTATTTAGGTACTAACCCCATGATTGTATTTTATTCTAATTGTAACAGGGTCTATTCATACCGCTCACTATCTTATGAAAAAATATATAATTATGTAATAGAAAAAATGGAATTAGGTACAAAAATACATACCTGGTCCTATTGTAGGTTTGGTAAGAAAGCATGAAAAAAAATTGATGAATATATATTATTACTGTGATTTTTGCCTTATGCCAAGCATGAACGTGGTTGCTAACTTTCAAGATCAGCAACAATGTCTGTCCCATTGTTTATTTCGTGTATTTCGCCAGCCGCGTTAACTTTCCATCAATTGTACTGTCTATTTCGGATATGTCAACTAATTCTGTGGTTTGTTCACAGAAAAATGCAACATTATACAACAAAGAATAGTTCTTTTGTTTGTTGTTCAATAGAGGAGTGCAACTTTTGTAACGTAATTTCATTGTTGAGAATAATAAAGATCCTATTTATTATCCTCAAACAATGACCCTCGGTAATGCGCGTGTGAGGCGTAATCATATAATGCATCACATATAGTACCGTGGGTTTCCAAGTACCCGTTTAGTAACAACAACAATAACAAGATAATTCCTAAAATCTAGTATTCATATCTAGTGGCCGCATCTAGAAGCGGGCGCAGCATGGACACATGGCGCGTCTCGTTAGCGTCTTCTATAAATAATAAGATAACATCGGCCGATGTCGAGCGACACTGTCCGCCAATATTGGTAAGCAGGCGGTCGGCTCAGCCTGTGCTATCTATATATTACTATCACAAATTCTGAACCTCATTTCATAAAGTAAACATGTCCTTGTTTGTCCTTACATACATATACAGTATCATTATATCGCTCCAATAAATTGAAAAGCGATGACTAAGAGTAAGAGGGCTTATTAAAACTTATAAAGTATTTCGTTTTCTCCAGCTGTTAGATCAAACCTTATTGCAGGTATATTGCCTTAATTAAAGGATGGGTCGAACTGGCCACGATTTTAAGTATTAGTATAAGTTTCTTATGGTTTAGGTGATTGGCATTCTCTTATTATACCTCCTTACCTAACCTTGTGCAATTGGCATAGGTGATTCTGATGTGTGCAAGAAAAGCATAATAATTTGACGAACTGTTCTCTCTGCTTTCCCCAAAGGAAGAAACGCGTAAGTTATATATTTTATGTAGAACAAATGGTGTATGTAGGTATATCATAATTCATAAGGTTAGTGACTGAGTTTCATGTTATTTAGATGCTGTCACATTATATTTTTTAATATTCACAAAGGTCGTGTTGGCATTACGAATAGTTTCATTGTAAGTGCACGCTTGTGTATAATCTTTATTCGTAATCATACGTAACTTACACACAGAGCAGTTAGATAGCAGTCCGTTACAATGGAGGCTACACACAGATTACAAGTTGAAAGTTTTTAGGACGTGACGTTTACGGCTTTTTGGTGTTATTAAGTAAACGTGTACTAGACTAGCTGACTGCTATAATGACGAGTTCTAACACTTTATAAGTCGTTGTTCAGTGTCACGACTGTCGTTCCATTTAACTCGATTTATCCCATTGTTGTGTGTTATGTCTCGGTGGAAAGTGGACACGGACATGAATCTCGGGTTGCTTCTTTAGATTCGTTTGGACAACATTACGTATAAGATATATTTTAAACGTTAATGGCAATAGGCTCGCCACCTATTACATTGGGACCTAAACATAAACTGGCGAAATGTGGGTGCTAGCACCTCTGCCTACCCCTTCGGGGAATACAGGCGTGAGTTTATGTTATGTTATGTTATGTTATGTATAAACGCCAATACCAGAAACATCAGGGTAAAAGGATCACTGTTTACATTACATTATTCATATTTCGTTTCTAAAAATATTCTGCACATCTCGTGAAATTTCGAGCCAACAATTCAATACTCTACATACCTATCACTGATGACTTGAATGGGATGTGAATAGTAGAATTTATCAAGCTTTTATACTACCTACTCAGAAATCAACAAACAACTAAGGTCTCCTTGATAGTAAGCTGTTACCATGCCCTATGAATGCTACGACCATAGAAGTTGCACATTGCCAGCCGTAGACGGGAATGGGGAAAGAAAAGATAGACGGGTAAGGCCGCCAGAACTTTCACATATCGTAAAAATCTAGTAAATTGTTACTTAACATTGATATAAAGTGAGAAAGTACATACTTTCTCGGCCGAATAGCTTATTCGTGCTGGAAAAAGCATGACTTCAACACCTACATCTGATTTAATCTTAAAACAGACTCTCAATAGTCTTCCTACTTTCTTAACAATAGAAGATTATTATGTTAGATAGATAGATATTGTAAACTTAAGAACCGTTAACATATAAATTCAAAAGATAACCTCGACCTCGGGTTCCGTCTCTATGCGCAGTCATTCTACGTTGTAATTATAACCGAAAAAGTATCTATCTTTGTTCCAAATCACAATTGCCGTTAGATCCAATCATGATTTTAAGTTTAATAAAGTCTAGTGAGCTAATTTTATCCAAAAACCCTTTAGGAAACACCCTACAAAACCAAAGCCAATGTGCAAAAGTCGGGTACTGTACATTCTTCTTTTGCATGTTGGGTACCTATAGGTTTTCCTCCTGCTTTTCTACTCTTTGGTGGTCTTTGGAGGTGATCATTACAATTTTTTTCCTGGTAGAACTTTTTAGTTAAAAAAGAGTAGGTATCATTCCAATTACTTCAAGTAAATTAAGATCAGCTTTTCGATATAAGTAGGTATAATATTGTACCAGCTTCATATTTCTTCTTCAGGTTTATAAGTGCCCGGTTAATGACAATAGGCTCGCCACCTATTATGTTGGGACCTAAACATAAACTGTCGAAATGTGGGTGCTAGCACCTCTGCCTACCCCTTCGGGGAATACAGGCGTGAGTTTATGTTCATATTTCTATGGCACTGTGTTAAAATAGTTAGTATGATAAAGAAAGAAAAAAAGAAAAAAAAGATTTCCGCGCGGAAATGCCCTCGGATCTCCCCCACCCGAGCCGGAGGGGGAGGTTAAGTCGGACTCGAACAGACTAAAACCGCACGCCGTCTGTGGTTCGTCGTGGTAGACCGAAGGTGAGGTTGTCTTCGACATATCTCTCACACCCCGGCTGACCCAGGGCCATCCCTAACAGAGTGGCCCTCCTCGGGAGGAGGAACAACGGTCGCCCCAACTCGCCCCCGACCTATGAGGTAGACTTATGATCAATAATCACTTCAAAAACGTCAAATTTCTTTTCACATGACATACTTAGATTTTAAAATCGTATTTTATTTGAATCTATGTCAATCTCGGTACCTACGTGTTTTCTCTTTACGCACCACCTCATTCCCTACTTAAATGTTTATGTCACCATTATAGCAGCTTTATGTCTTACGAACTTCCGTAATACATTTAAGTATATCTGTACCTACACCTATTACAAAACTGGTAATTTAAAGCCTCTCGAGACCAAGACACACTTTATCAGTGAAAACAGCTCTGATACAATATCGAACAAAGCCGACATTAATTTCACTTTTACCAACCACCGAGTACGCTTCACTAATCGCTTAAACAGCTCGATTGATTGAATTACAGACTTTCTGTTCTTGAAACTTAATACGTGAGCGTATGGGTTGAACACGTGTCTATATTGCATGCTCGCAGTCGGTAAGTCGATACATTAGCACTAAAATATTTAGGGTCGACTGTTCTTGTGATTTGTAGAAATTAATAGTAGGCTCTATATAAATTTCCTTGTATCTGTATCACCAGGTGTTATATACCTAAGTGTTTTATATGCGTAAAACTTGAGAATGGTTAAACTGAATTGTTTGATTTTTTTTTATTGAGTTTGGCAATTTTTGAAATCTGTGGAAAACGTCGGCACGTTAGTGATGCCGTGTAAGTCATTGATGAATGAGAGCATGATGGTGAGACAAAGCAGTCAGTAAATACTGTTACCGTCAGTAAATGTCCAAATTCTTATTAGCTAATGAAGTCTTGGCCATTAAACAACTAAAATTCATCATTAAAAAACTTAAATTTATTCGAATCAGCATCAACACCAGATTCGGAGATTGGTGATTCCGATGAAACTTAATGAAGTCAAAATTGATTCAGAACAAGAGATAGCAGGCCATAAGTTGTGTAAATAAGTCAATATAGTTTTGAAACCAAACAATAAATCCTGAAAAGTCCATTTTGTGCGAATATTTATTTGCGAATCGTGTTGCTATCTCAAGAGAATACTTTCCATAATGTCATGCCATGCCGTGTGTGATAGTGAAGTTATTTTTAGCACTATCCATACATTAGCATTAACTAACAAAATAAATATTCGTATTATTAATCGTTTTTATTAACGTCCCGACAAGAGTCAAACCAAATATGGTAACCTTATGCATAGACAATGTCTTTAGTAAATGTGTACTTAAGTAAGTCAATATTGAAATTGACTTATCTTCCGATCACTGCGGGCAGAAAGCCTAAAGTAAATAAGCTAACTTGTAGGTCGATGAATAATGCTCGTCTTGAATAATTTTATGTTAAAGTTTCTGCCAGAGTAATAAACACAAATCTATTCCAGGATGTCCCGGATAAGCTTCAAAGTATCATCAATAATTTTGAATATGATAATATACTTCACTACACAACAATAAAACAGTTCAAATAAAAGTGCGAAGATTCAGTTTTGTAATATCCGTCGATTAGCAACATCAGTAGATTAGCCCGATGCTGGCCAATTAGTGTATTGTCATCCGATTGTCACAATGCTTGCAAAGTCACAAATCAATACGACATCAACAGTTAAAGATTGCTACACTCGACTTCTAAGGTGATAGTTAAATACAAGCTGGTAGTAATAAAAAAGGTTAAGTTAGTGAGTTGTTTCGCTTGAAGTTGAATATTGTGTTTCTTTGTTAATTTTCTATGTAAAAATTATTCAAAAATATTGTGAAAAAGGTGCTTAGACTATCTATAGATAAAATTGCGAATGTCCAAAATGATTACAAAAATATTTCACAGCAGTTATTGAAGTTTACAAAGTTAAGTTTACTTAAACACTATTTTACGATTAAAACCATATACATATATCAATGGGGTTTATCTTGAAATGATTTTGGATAAGGAGGTAGTCATTCTAATAGTGATATGGCAGTATTTCTATTAGCCTTCTATACTAATAATAAAGCAGATATGATGAGTTTATATGTTTTGTATTTAATAACTCAATTCTTGGGGCAGGTTATGGCCTATTTATCGTCACGAGTATCACGACACGACACCGTTAGGAATCGAGAAAGACGATGGGCCGTTCCTTGTAGGAGGTCAATTTAAAATCATTCCTCTAAGCTTGATCATTAATAAGTAATTCGTGACCATAGGTGGCAGGTTTACAACTTCGTGTGTAATTTGAATATTCGTAGAGTTCGTGGTCAATGACATACCATTTATCTTATAAGTGCGTAAACTGATTAGATCATTTCCTTTTTTTGTACTTAAATGGAATCTTCCCACTTCACCTCTACTAGCTTTCTTAGAACTTTATTGTTGTTATATTCCAAAATTGGTTTCAATTTTTTTGCTTGCAAGCAATATACCTATTTTTTTTATACCACTTAGGTAGCAGACAACCTCACGGCCCACCTGACGGAAAATGATTACCGGGGCCTATGGATGTGTGCGGTGTGCCACACGAAGGGAGCCACACTCTCAAACAGAGTTTCTGTGCCGAAGACAGAGCAGGAGCCTCCGGCATTCCCACTGACAGTACAAAAACACTTCAGTGAGCTCTGGCTACCCTACTCACCGAAGGGTATATGTATAAATTTTAACTTCTCGTTAATTTCGATGTGGGTGCCAAGAGCTTTACTTTCCCTGGGACTCACCGAGTAACAAGCTCGGTAGTTTCACGGGTCACTGCTGCTGATCTTGGTATACAAGTCACCGCGTGTGGCGCTGTGTGGGTGGGATTAGTTGCATACGTCAAGATTGGTGGGTACCTACCTCTGACCGTGAGATTTACTTAGTTGAAAATATATCTATTTACACACGTGCCCCTCAAAGAAATATTTATTTTAACCAAAATAACTACGAAACTACTAATTATAGATACTTCATTATATTGTATATTTTTCTGTTTTTGAATGTTGTAATAAACATTAAAGGTTTGCAAATTAGATGAATAATTTTTATAAACGTACTAGCTTTTGCCCGCAGTTTCGCCAGCGTGGAAGTCGGTTATAGTGACAAAACATTTTGGATAGCAATAAAGTTCAAATTGAAACGTTTATATGGGGAAAAAGGATGTTGTACCGGAAATTATTCGAATTTTTCTCACCTTTTAAACCTTCCCTAGACCTCCACGAACATTTCAAGACCAAGACATAACATAAGGTAAATCCGTTCAGCCGTTCTCGAGTTTTAGCGAGACTAACGAACAGCAATTGATTTTTATATACTTACTAACTTTTGCCCGCGGCTCCGCCCGCGTGGATGCCGGTTCCCGGCAACTTTTCGAATTTTTCTCACCTTTTAAACCTTCCCTAGACTTCCACAAACATTTCAAGACCAAGATAAGATAAATCCGTTCAGCCGTTCTCGAGTTTTAGCGAGACTAACGAACAGCAATTGATTTTTATATCTACAGATTTAACCCAACCATCAAGGGTCACTAGTTGTAACAATAATCTAGCGATCTGGAGTCATAATTAAGTCTTACCAGGCGGTATGCTGTGATTGAAGTAGTAAAAAATAAATAGTCTTCACAAGACATGGGTATCGCAGGTGGTTGGCTTGATTGTTTCCGGTTTGTCCAGTTTTGGACCATGTCCGCGTGGGAACTAACGGTGCGGGGTGTAAACACGATTTGTTTATTAGCCATTGTGTTTAATCTTAAAATCTTCGTCTGATTTTATTTAAAGTATGGAATAGAGCATCATACATACAGATCTACATGTAAGTTGAATTTAAATGTGTTGTTGGCTTCTTGTTACATTGTGCAAAAGATGTAATTAGCGTCATCTGATTTGTCGTAGGTACCTACATAATTATGTTTATGATAGTATAGGGATGATGACTGCCTGTAGGACCTATGCAACTAACTTCCTATACAACTAACCAGTCATATATGTATAGGCATGGACCTATAGAAAAGTATGTATAAATATATTTATTTTGAAATATTTACTTATAATCTCAGAATGATGATTGATCCACAGAATAGTTGCTAGGGGAATATCAAGTCATTACATTATTTTATTTTAACAAATGTTTTCCATTCTTGCTAGTCACGTCGTTATGATGATAGCTACCTATTACTTTAAATTTAAACGGCTAAAAGCATCCAAATATTAATGAAATGTGATAGGCTTTAAGTTCTTAGGCCTAGCTTTCGTGGCCTATTTTTGTAATCAATCATGTTTATTAGAAACCTATTTAGTGATAATACTTTTTGTTGAGAATCATTTGGCACGTTCTCGAGCAGTTTACTTTCGATCAGTACAACCTAATTAGGTACTTGTTTATTTCAAAATCAAAATCTTTCCAGTATTATAAATGTGAAAGTTTGCAAGTTGGTTTATCTGTTTGTTACAATCATGCAAAAAAGGCGACACGGAAAGATTTCGTATAAATGGCACATCTTAGTAAAACTATGAACTGCACAAGAACTATAGGATTTTATCCCAGATTTCTGTTATTCGCTATCCCATGAAGGCAAACCGTAGATAGGCCAAGACTAGTGAGAAATGCTTGATAAAGAAATGTGAGAAATATCGCAATGTTTTCTCTCGATTGAACTCCTTGCATCACGTCCTACTTCATGTAATGGAAACAATATCATATCTTTGATGTTTTTCTTACTGCGTTTTAAATTGTATATTTTAAAAGCCAGGTTTACGGTTATTGTCTACCTGCACTTAAGGGTCACGTTGTTTACATAAAAGTTGCTTTCACGTTCAACCTCACGTTCCAACTCATCCATAAAATCATGATGACAGATGTCGTTATTGCGGGCATCTCTAATATGCAACTCATTGATTTTTTCTGTCCCACAAGCATACTAATAAAACTGTTCTGTCTGACCGGAACATGATTGTTTTTGACTACAAATCGACCATATCGTACGTGGGTGGCATAGTACTCACAGACATAACCAATTCTCTCTCAGTGTGACGGTTGCGTAGCTAGTTGAGTATCAAGTGAACTCGATTCGCACACCGCACCGGCACCGGCTGAACCAGGCGGCAACTATGAGTGCGACAGGCCTTCGCTTTGCTTCGGTGGTTAGTGCTCAGTTTCGCTCCAAGCACAGACGCATGTGCACGTTGTATACTCATTTGACCACAACTGGCCTGTTTACAAATAGAAGGTGTGCGATCTCACCATTAACAGGATAACCGTGACAGGTAAGTTAAATATAAAATGGAGGCCAGTGTGCCAAATACAGTGTTCAATGCATACGAGAGTAAAATAAGTTCAAGAGCTAAATTTGTGGAGTATAAACAAAACAATGTGACTATTATGACCAGCTTTTGTTTTTGGTCATTATGTGTGCAAACATTCAAAGTATTTGCGTAATTTGTGCTTAGCATTTTACTATATTTTTAAACTATTATATTACGTTTATGCATTGGACGATAATTCTAGTTTATAAAAAGAAATGTTGTGTTTATTTGCATGACAATTTGTGCTGAATTTCGTTGTAGTGTGGCTTTGTGTTGTGCTGGTTTTACTTTATGTCTTACCTAAGTGTTATAAACTTTTTTTTTGTATTCGTAGATACTCAATATTATTTAGGTATATTTTGAGATAAATGTCCCTTTGTGTGGTGTATTGCGTAAGATGCAAACCTAGGAGGAGACAAACGATCGAGTACTTTTAACTTATTTCGTTATTCAGTGCACATACACAAGTAGGTAAATCGAAGCAAGTTTAGCTTGCACTGGGCCGGTTCTTTTCGGGCCATGATCAGAAAAAATAGTCCTTGCCTTACTTAATGGAAAATGTAACGATACTCATCGTGTTTTAACTAACTAAGTAGTCTTTGTTGCAAGAGATAGGTTTACTTACCTATCTAGTAATAACTTTCAACAAGAACTACCTACTAACTTAGTAGCAATATAAGTATTTCATAACGTATTCCGAGCCGAATTTCCATTTTCAAAAATGTTACGCATATCTACATTATTTGTATACAGATACAATACCTTACTTCGTTGTTTATGTAGTATTATCTCATTATTTTCATCATGCTCCCCCTCTTTTTGCTGTCCTAAATGAATATTTGTCTTGAAAACTAAAATGTTGTTTTAAAAGTTTAAAGACGTGTCCTAATTATGAAAAAGACAATTTTAACCGACAGCATTTATTTAAATTAAACAACATCATAAAATTATTATAAATAAAATAAGATAAATAAAAATATAAATCTTTTATTTAAGACAACAGAGGCCCATATCTTGTTAGTTTATTCTTAACATCTATGTTAGTAATAATAATAGTTTTGGTTGTTACATCAGGTGTTACCTTTGATAGATTAATCACGCCACATGTAGCTTGATGAATCTACCAAAGGCAGGCCCATCCATATTAACTTGACTCCAACTTCTTTAGAAAAAAAATCCCCTGTTTGTTTCTTTCGTTTCTACCTATTCGAAACTTTTATGTAAAATGTTATAAAACTAAGCAATGATTACAAAATTGAGCTCCAATTTTATGTTATGTAAAATATGATTTTTTCTATAATGGCGCTATGCGTGACTGACTTGGTGAATATAACAAGGACATAATTGAGCTTAGCTCGGCACACAAGGCCTTCAAGATATATCTGTTTGCTATTGTGTTATTGTAAAATATGCACTTTTTTATACACCAACAACTAGCGGCGACGCTCCATGACACGCTTTCTACGATTGGAATGGAATGAAAGACGACTACTAACTACTATAAAACACCATTTGCTAAGAAGAGAGATTCGAAACTAGAACGTATCGGCCTCCATTGAGCCATAGGTGTAATGCATCAATTGCCTAAAAAGCCAAGGTTAGATACAAATAAGTAGGTAGGTATGGACAGGAAATTTTAAGTCAAACGAATCTTCATAGATAGACAGATAACTCCCTACCCTACTCCCCCTACTGGCTTATTGGACGATTCGCACGAATTGAACTGGCACGAAACGTGCGAATCGACTCCTTTAAAAATATATTATTTTTCTGTAGGCGATTCGCACGAAGTTAATTTATTGGCGTGCGAATCGATACCTCCGAAATTATGTAGTAGGCGATTGGCACACATTTTATTTTAAGGAATAAACAATTAAATAAAGTACAGTCACTGAAATAAAACAAACAATAATCGAAGTTTAAATAAATTATGTAGGCTAGGTACTTATGTACTATTCGTATCAAACTATCAAATATTGCTAAATAGCTTTTGACCGCGGCTGCACTCGCGTGGATGACGGTTATCGTGACCAAACATAGCCTGTCTGCTTTCCATGGTCTAATGTACCCCTATACCAAATTTCATCAAAATCCGTTCCGTGGTTTAGGCGTGAAAGTGTAAAATACAGACAGACAGACAGAGTTACATTCGCATTAATAATATTAATATGGATACCAGTTGATCGCAAAACACTATATTTTTGTCATGTAATACTCATTAGGCCTGTGTATATACTTATAACAAAAATAAATAAATATATAACAACTCAGATTCTATCGTTATTGATCCATCCATACAACCGACATCCACGCGGGCGGAGCCGCGGGCTAAAGCTAGTGGTATATAAATCGGGAGTATTATCTTAACACGTAGGTACTCACTAGGTTGAACTTCACAAGAAATATTCTCGAGATCGTGAACCGGGACCGTGGCTTGCAAGGGGGTTAATGTTACAGTACACCTTTCCTTATAAGTACCTACAGCTTATCGGTGACGACGAACTTATAGCTTTCCAGCTCTTTGAAAAAGAACCGTTCTCTTGGTATAGTTGATTTATATGATACTAGCTTTTGCCCGCGGCTCCGCCCGCGTGGATATCGGTTATCGCGACCAAACATAGCCTATGTCCTTCCTCATAGTCTAATCTACCCCTATACTAAATTTCATCAAAATCCAAAGACAGACAGACAAAAGAGTTACTTTCGCATTTATAATGTTAAGTATGGAAGTATGGATTATGCCAGTTAACTCGTTAGCATCATGGAACTGTTTTCTAAAGAAGAAATATTGTTTACCTATATTCTCAGTGGAAACTCATTGTAAGACAATGTTGGTTACAGTACAGTTAGCCCTTTGGTTGCAAGAGTATATCGTGTTTACGACGCGTGAAAGTGGTGTAGGTAAAGATTAGTAGCGACCTGCAGGTCACAACAGCGCACGACCAATACAGAGAGATTGTATACCATCCCACACGGGGATAACCTATCTACTAAGGAAGTATGTACCTAATACAGGGAACATTTGAAACTGACAATGATTGATCACGTGCTGGATTTAATCTCATAAGACTAAAATACATATTGCCATATTGGTTCCCATCCCAGGTTCCCAGTGGAGTAGAATAGGGCCTCCCCACTTCTTTCTGTAGATGTCGTAGAATGTGACTAAGGGATAGGGCTGTTCTCCATCCGACAGTAAACATACAGCCCATGACTAAGTGCCCGCGTGACGGTAATAGGCTCACCCCCTATTACATGGGACCGAGAATCATGGTTGGCGAAACGTGGGTGTTATTACACCTCTGCCTACCCCTTCGCAGATTTACAAGCGTGGACATATGTATGTGTGTATGTATGATGTATGTAGACTAAAATACAATACGAAATGACGAAAATGACGATATACTAATTGCCTATTTGACAGCCTCTGTGGCGTGGCGGTATTGAACGCGACTGCTACGCAGGAGGCGTGGATTCGATCTCCGCTCAGTGCAAATATTTGTATACATGAACACAGCTATTTGCATTGGTCTGGGTATTTCTATGTATAACATGTATGTATTTACAAAAAAAGTAGGTATACAAGTATGTTTAACCGCATTCTAGATTCCATAAGACAAGCTAGTTAAGCTATACTTACCATGGGTCTAAATAGCGTTGTGTAGAATGTTGTGGCATATATTTATTTATTATTATTTAATACTCGTACTAAACGTAGATGCGAATAATATGAAAAGGTATCATAGTGTAAGTGCGTACTATTTATAATATCTTATTCGTTTTCTATACAACATCTGACTCTGACATGATTTGAATAAAGAAATGAAAGCGGCAGATAATAAAATACGGTATAGGTAAATGGACATGCAGAGATCGTTTCTATGTGCAAACAAGACCGTCAATTAACGTCTAGTGCCCACTCCAGTAGCGTGTGGGAGCGTTCGTGATAACACACAGCATCCCGCTAATCAAATAAAGTAGACGATCACGGACTGGGTGGTGCATTCAACCCTTACCCCAAATAACAGTATTTAGACTGGTAAACTGGACCTTAGACTCCGAAGTCAAAACTTTGGATGTGACTGGAATTAACGCGAAGAGGAATTATGATAAAATAACAATACTAAGCAAACGCGAGTCTTTAACTGACACACCATTAAGTTATCTTTTTAATTTTTTTAAAAATAATATTAGAACCGAAGTTACTAATATCCCCCCTAACCCTTCCAGGTACCAAAGCTAAATTGCTCAGTGGATAAGTACAAGTGTGTTATTCAATATGTCTAGCAGATTCCACCAAGCGCCATCAATCTCCAGTATAAACAGTCTAAATTGCTCGTGCTAGGAGTGGGTTCACGTCAGTAGTGTAATGGCCAGGATTGGAACCCGGGACCTCTCGATCGCAAGGCCGACTCCTTAACCACTAATAAGAGAATAAAATTACAGGGTGTACTGTACCTACCTTTGAGACAGAACAGTAAGCGCAGATAATTTCACCGTTATAGTTACTACAACTTATTTCGTAATCATATTTTTTAAGACATTCTGAACTGCATTCATTTTGTATAACTATAGAAATAGCCCGAGCCGAGCTGCGTATGTTCATAGCACATCTTACTCGCTTAGCTACAGTGGAAACGGTCACATAGTTTCATAGCTTAGCTTTGCTTACTTTTTCATAGCGTAGCTGTGCTTTGTGTCATGTACTAAGGTAGATATTATGATGATTATGTAGCAGAGAACGGCTGACAGTTTATGGATGTGAAAGTTATATTGCTATACGACTAATAAGTGTCAAATTAGTATTAAAGTCGCAATAAGAAATTCTTACTTACTACCTACTATTTTAACTCATTGCCAAAGACAGCTATGAATGTTAAGTTAATGAATTTTAAAATAAAATACCAAAAGCAGAAAATTATTTTCAGCTTAGTAACAGTGACTAAACGTATATATATTTAAATTAAAATATACTCGTACAAAGTATAATACAAAAAATACCTAAGAATAATATTCGATAAAGAAGAAGAAAGTAATACACGTCTGCCTACCCTTTCAGGGGTTGAAAAATGTTCATTACATATGAATTATCATACATCGTAGTCAACACGCGATTGAAATACCGTATTTACCTATTTGTAAATATACTCAAAGACTAAAAGCCTTTTACTGTACAGAAGAAGGTATGTTATTTGAGTATCTGTTTAGATGGTTTTAAAGAACAGGGGATTTATATTTACAAAAGAATTACACCATGCTAGTGTACAACTATAACTATTTGCCATAATTAAGTACTACTTCACACTTGTCTTTTTATTATGCTACTACTTTCAAATACAGATTAAGTATCAGGTATTTTAAGCCTAAGCGCTAGTACTATTATCTATTCTGTGGCCTAAGTATCCAATTGATTTGAGTAACATTGTCACCGAACTCTGACCCGGAGTAAAAACAAACAAACAAAAGTAAAAACAACATTTTTGACATACTTTGACACTGACTGACCTCCGTCCCCCATGAGCGCGGGCCTGGGGGTGACGGGTGAAGCCGCCTGTCACCCCAGCAGAAGCAGGCCACGGCGACGGCGCGCTGAGAAGCGCGCTTCCCCATTCCGGGGGCGAGTCGGGGACACCGTTGTCCCCCCTCCCGAGGAGGGCTAAACCATAAGTGATGGCCCTGGGTCCGCCGGGGTGCGAGGGATATGTCGATGACAACCTCACCTCCGGCCTAGCACCACGACCCACAGTCGGCGTGCGGTTTTAGTCGGTTCGAGTCCGACATAACCTCCCCTTCCGGCTCCGGCAGGGGGGTATCCGAGGGGATTTCCGCACGGAAAAAAAAAAAAAAAGAACATAATTTTACGATGCCAATCAACATTTTTAGACATATTGATTGATATGACATTGTAACTTCGTAATGTCATAATTATTGCGGTAACAGCCCGGTAAATGGTTAGGTAGCGTAGCCGTAGAAGAGTGGAGACAAAAACAGCACGAAATAAATCAAAATCCAATAAGTTTGAAATTATTTTGCACGAATAAATTATTGCGCATTGATAAATGATCCGGTTAATTTAAAACATTATTATATGAGTAAGGTTACAATAATTTCACACACGGTTGATTTGTAAGGTTGATTAAAACAATGGTGTTTTGTATTGGAGTGTAATGATGGATTGTTCAAAAAAAGATCCAAGCATTTATGAGGAGAGGACTGAGGACTATTTAGAGTTCGTTTATGATGCTGTTCTAAAGGTTCCTACCAATTTTCAACCGGGTGCGAATTATTGCAACCTCGAATGTTTAGATTAACCGGGGTAAAGGTTTTCTGACGATACTGTAAACCATAAAATTAGTTTTAATGAATTCCTAAAACGCAGGTCGTAAAGTCACTGATCTTACACGACGCTAATGGTTAAACCACTCGCCTATCACTGCTCTAACGGCACTTAATTATACCCACGGCAACTATATTTTGGTTCTTATTATTCATTTTTATATTTTTATTTGGTATATTGTTAATGTATATTATTGTTGCCCAGAATAGAAATAAAAATCAACATTACAAAGGCTTTTATAAACTTCACCAACTTTGATGGTCACAGTACCGAGTGCAAAAAGTCCTCTTTGGAAACTCAATCTATAGATAAAGATTTGACCGAATTTGACGTGGCATCAGTCTAGTCTAGTGTGTTTTTCAGTCTTTATAATGTAAATTTTAAACTTAACTGTTGCTTCTTTACGCACAAGAAAACATACTAACTGTAATACAAGTTATATATTGCCAGAAATATGACGTAGAAAGTGGCACAACTTGTTTACGGGAAACGGTGTGTAATTGCAGGAAATATTGGGTCAGACCATACTAAGTATTCACTACCTACGTCCCGGTCTTCCTGTGTAGTCGCACGATCTTTTCACCTTCCTGTGCATTATTGGCTAACATCATGGTAATTAATTCTTCCGCGCCACAGTTTTACTTGTTTTACTGATCGACTTACTTACCACTCGTACATGTTGTAGACGTTAAGGATTCAAATAATACTTATGTAAGGCCTTTGATGGAACTGAACAATTGTTGTAATTATTATGTGAAATTCTTATAACTCGGAATCTTTTTATAATTTACATCTCTTTGTTAGCTTTAAGAATGAGTTAAGAATGAATTACGTAGTTTTGTTTATCTTGGAGACTACGTTATTGCGACACAAGAGAAATGCATGGCTGAACAATAGAAGTCCGTACGACCACCTTATTAAAAGCCGCGTTGTAAAGGACTCCTCTATATATAATAACTACTTAGGCCGGGTACACATTATGTGAATTGAGGCGACTGATGAAGAGAACGAACAATGCGAATGAACTTGTGGACATTACGGTCAAAACAAGTGGTTAGTATCATAACAGTGTGCTCGTGTTCGTTCGGCTTCGTTCGGTTGGTCTGTACCGTTACATAATGCTGGGTCAACATTAAGTAACGGTATTAAATTATCATAAATGCATAAATACATCTAAAATATCTACTTAGGCAACTAAATGTTTGACGTGTTCGATATTAGTATCATATAAATTATAATTTTGTGCAATAATAAATCTAGCGTAAAACATTCAATTCACGACTAATATGACAATATTAATATTAGCATAAAAATTATTGAGGATTTATTCAGATAGTATGTAGTCGTTGTGAGTCAGGACAGACAATTCTATCAGGAACTCGAAAGAGAAAGTGCCATAACCGCTATGAAGTCCATCGAGTTACTTAAGTCGTGTCGAGTTACTTGGGACAAAGCGTCAAAAAGAAACTGTATTTTTTTGTGAAGCTCATGCTTATAAGTAAACTAAATAATGATATTCGCATGTTAACGTTTCATTGCGTATGTACTTTCCTTTATTTACATGGACAATTAATGCAGACTAACGACAAAGGTGTGGGCGCTGCGTACACGCGACGGCCCACATCCGGCAAGCCTGAATTGCTCTCAAGCACATCATTTATTCACATCGTTAACAAGTCACTGTGTTATGATTTAAAATGACATCTTATTACTAATTTCAAAGACTAAATTATGTTCTTCATTTTCGTAACACGACTTAACGATGTCCATTATGTGTTTGTACGGTCTCACGATATTAGAAATTATAATTTATGTTTGAATTTGTTTCAAATATTTATCCGTTTATTCTTAGTTTTCCATAATAATATGAATGTTGATTCACTGTAGTTCGCAGAACTGGTTAAGGGTATCCCCACTGTCGTTTTATCGCCCACAGCTCTGAGTCACTATTAAGTATGCACACATTTGTACATGATCAAGGTTTCCCTCTTGTTCCCGCAAGTTATGGATAACTTTTTAGGGATATAAATTTAGCCTATGTGTTATTCCCGACTATAATTTATCCCTGTAGCAATTTTTTGCCAGAACAGGGCCTCGATTCTACTAAAGCCAAACCATAGTCATGCCACAGGGACTGCAAAAAACGGCATTAAATAACAGACTTTAAAGAGCTTTGTTTAAAGTTCAAAATTAAATAACCTTTTGCAGAGTGAATGGAAAAGTGTAATGAAACTTTTATGATCGCATTTTAGACTTTATATGTATATCAATAAAGTCTAAAATTTAATGTCATTTTTTCCGCTGACAATGGCACCACAGTGGTTTATCTTTAATAGAATCGAGGGCCAATTCAGACGTTTGACTGTGATTGAGTAACAAATATACAAACATTTATAACATTAGAAATACGGTTTGATTTAAAAATATAAAAAATGAGGTAAAAAAGCTAAAATATTGAGCGCAAACGGTATCCGTACATTGGAAGGTACAAAAGTATTCTTCAAAGGCCTTCAAGTAGGCCAAGTCACGTATGTTACGGTATGACAATGAGCGTATCGAAGCCTCAAGACATTTTTATTGTTACTTTCGTTTCCCAATAACGTCACAAACGCATTAATATAAATCTCTTACCAATTAATCACTAAGCAAATTGTTTTTGAAAGCGTCAAGCTGAAATAATGCCGCCGCGTTTAGCAACACTTTCCCTAGAGAAAGCCATTCGTGCAATAAAGTATCTGTCTTTGTCTTAGCATTTGAGATGTGCACAATGACAGACCAGTTATTAATCACTTTTTATACTACTCAATAGACCACGATAGATAAATAATCAATTAACATAACATTGGATTTCTTAAAAATCGTGGTACAGTCAACATCAGATCGGTCTAGATGAACAAAGTTCTCAAAATGATCTTAATTCCTTGTTTCTCTTCCCTTCTTGTTGACAGATTGTTCTGATATTTTTTAAACACCTTTAGTTTGGACAATAATGCATTTTAAATAGTTTGATTTGCTATTAATACCATAGTTTTAAGACAATTTTGAGACTTTTTAGTCAAGATATTTCTGACGCTGACTAGCATTAGCATTAGATATAAAACGAGATACAAACAGATATTTACAATGGGACATGGAGCATTTTGTTTTTGCTGATACTAACCAGTAAATTCCAATGTACTTATCAGATTTACATTGTAGAGAATAAGGGCCTAAACAACCACCATAAGAGGGCTAGAGGGTCAATAAAATAAGATACAATATAGAGATATAATCAAAATTATTGGCAAGAAACAATTTTATTTTTATTTTATTTTATTAGGTACAAAAACAGATAACAGATTACATAGTACTAAAATACAATGTTCGCATACACTTTTTGAACCTGATATCCAATTACATTTGCACACAGCGTTCAAATGTTAAACAGCTTCGCTAAGAGTACACATTATGCAAACATACAAACTTTAGGTGGGTGCATTGGTATACATAAATCCTCAACAGAGAGAAAAAAAAATAAAAAAATAAAAAATATTACATTAAAAGAGAAATAAACATGTAGTTATGCTATAGATTTAGGTTTTTTATATCTAAACTAGCTGTCCCGGCGAACTTCGTACCGCCAATTTTTCCCGCCCCGCGATCAGCGTCAGATCCCGTTCCCGCTGCACCATTTAGGGGGATGAAAAATAGATGTTGGCCGATTCTCAGACCTACTCAATATGCTCACAAAATTTCATGAGAATCGGTCAAGCCGTTTCGGAGGAGTATGGCAACGAAAACTGTGACACGAGAATTTTATATATTAGATATTCTATGCATGTCGTTTGTTTTTAAGCCCCGACGCAAAGAGAGGGGTGTTATAAGTTTGACGTGTATGTCTGTCTGTGGCATCATAGCTCCTGAACGGATAAACCGATTTCAATTTAAGTCTTTTGTATTGAAGGTGACTTATGTGCGAGTGTTCTTAGACATATTTGATGAAAATCGGTTGTGCTGTTTAAAAGTTATGGGGGTTAAACTGGGGATGAGGAAAGTCGACGGTTTTTATTACAAGACAACTTTAACTAGTTATGTGAATTAAGCATGGCCTAACTATCGAGAGCATGCTATGTCTTTCATATTAAGTAATATGAAACTCCATGTCTCAAACTCTTAACAACATCTAAGTAGTTTAATAACTTTGATACTAACGTTCCATGATATACAATAATGTTAACGAGAATTAACGCGATCGTGGTATAGATACATAGGTTGATTTGCCTGACGTTTCGTCCAGGTTACACCCGGCCGTGGTCAGAGGCACAGGCGCACATTGGTCCGGATTTTAACGATATAAGATGTCAAATGCAATTGGGAAAAAAATTTTTGGATAGGAAATGTGCTGATTATGATTTAGTACTACAACTTTTCTGTAAAATGAGTCCTTAATGCCTAAAAAAATAATGAAAAAGAAAATGTATGGGAGAAAATTCCCGTTCACATTATTGTATAAGTAGATTTTTGAAAATCATTAATTTTGTTAATTAATAGACCAAGTGTGGAAAAACGTGATAAGATAGATTATGATATAGTAAAACACATAGAACAAGATTGACTAAGGTATGCTCAGAAAGATGTTTCGGATTCTTGAACGAAAAAGATAGGCGAAACAGATTTATGAGGCAAAGATGAACGGGCAACCCGTAAGGATAGACCTAGGTGGACACATGTAGATCAATCAGATCAAGTACAGGCCAGGTCAGGAGTAGGTAGGTATGTAATAAACTCGATACCGGTCGTCGGAAATAATTGGGAAATTAGGAGACACGAAAGTGAATGAAAGAAGTCAAATGAAATATAGTTTGTTCTAAGTATATTGATCACTAGCTTTTGCCCGCGGCTCCGCCTACGTGGATGATGGTTATTGCGGCCAAATATAGCCTATGACCTTTCTCAAGGTCTAATCTACCCCTATACCAAATTTCATCAAAATCGGTTTGGTGGTTTAGGCGTGAAAGCGAACATACGGACAGACATACAGAGTTACTTTCGCATTTGTAATATTAGTAGGGATAACGACACTTAAAAAACGTTAAAAAATCTAATGAAAGGAAGTGGTTTAATTTATTTTTATTATAGGTACTGACCACTAGTTCACGTCGCGGTTCCGTCCGAAGACACAAGAAACTCAACTGGTTTTTTGGTAGGCTATTTACAAACATGCTTATTTTTGTTTGAATAGTCTAGTTAACTGTAGTAGATCAAACAGTTCACTGCAAGCTTGTTTGTCATCATCTAAATATTTATTTTGTAATGTAGTCTTTTTCTACTATAATGTGAAAGAGGCGTATGTAACTATCTTTTAAAATGGCATTCGGTTATTTTCGATTATCTCATTATCCGAGTGCCGATCCCAGTTGCATCCAAAGCGTGCACTTTTAAAATTTGTTACATAATTACATTACGATATCTACGTAATGTAATTTCGTACCTACGTAAGGTAGGTAAGGAACATGTAAATTTACCAAGAAGTAAAGAAACCACTTTTAACAATGTAGGCAGCATATTGTGAGCTAAAGTATCTCGGATAATGTACTACAAACCGAGCGGACGACAATCATTTTCACTCAGATTAACGATACTTAGGTAATCATTTCAAAATCCTGTGTTGCTACCATGAATGTCTCGATACTTGGCACCCACGACTGGCGCCGAGATGAAACCGCGCTAACTTAGTCGGGTTTCACCACCCAATGACCATCAATTACTTACACAACAGTTGACCAACTGCGTGTTGAAGTTGTGCGTGCTGCCAGTTTTTACCGGATCAGATATGACCGAATCTGTTTCAATTAATAACTAGTAACTGCTTCCTTGTGTTACAATATATAAACATCTTAATATCTACAGAGTGAATATAATATCATCCGTAATACTATTGAAAAGGCCATTCGTTTTGATTACGTATGTGGCTATTGAATTCGTTTAATCTGTATCCTATTAATTATTTTTTATTACACGAATTTGATGTATTTAGGTGTTCCCCTTATTCCTCCCTATCAGCTATTTCTGTACCAAATGTCATTAAAATCAAATCAGTGGTGTTAGTTACGAAAATTGAGGAGTTTTTTAAGACAATATTTAGGTGTTTCTTTCAAATTACAGCTACCTACTCAAGAAAAATTTGCTTGACAATAATTAAGGTGGACGGATCCTGGACTACTTCAATTCAGACACAGAACAGTTGTAATACTTTGTTTAGTGTCGTTATTCGTTGCAATTGCAATTAAACAGTGACAGTGTAAATGATTGTTTAATTACAGCTCTACCTATAACGAAACCATGCGAGAATTTAAATGTAACCCGTGTTGTTAAAGAGAAAATATTAAAATCTGTTTTAGTTCTTTTATACTGAAATGTACATTTTTCTTCTTTCCAGGAATCAACACCTTCAGAAATAAAAATGGAGAGCTGGTTGGATGATGTGAAACGCGTAAAGATCCCTCGTCCTAAATTTGGCACCAAGTACCCTGTTGAACCACCTAAAGATTACTTGGAGGATTGTGGAGAGCTTGGCAAGCAACGTCGTCATGATAAAGATTTCGCTAAGGCAACAGAGGAATTACGTCGAGCACTGCAAGAGAAACTATGACCTCTCAACAAGGCATTAGGTCTAATTTAGCTTTAAAATTAGCCAGTGGCATAATGACTTCATACCTTCCCGATTCAGCTGTTACATTAGTCATTTGATGGATATCATTGGGAACATATTAAAACGGTTGGATAAATAGCAAGACTTGTTACAGGTGATACTTATCACTGTTAAAACTAATTTTGGTTCGGATTTTAAATTGAATAATGATGGGTTTGAATAATATTGGTGGTTTGAAAAGGTGGTACTTACGTGAACAATGAAAATAAATTTTACGTTAACAAGTAAATATTTCAAACCCTGTCATGACCATGACATCACGCAAGAATAAAAAGTAAGCGGACAATTCTGAATGTCAAATGCCCCAAGTATTACCAAATATTGAAGGTGTTTGTTAAGATTAACATTATAAGTGTATTACCATTGACGGTAATGAAAAGTTTGTCAGTATTATATTTTTGTAAATTCTGGTTCTTACCGAAAACTATAAAAAATTTGATTTGTTACCCCAAGTGTAAAAAACTATGATTTATTATAAATTGTTTTACCTAATTACGAATTGAGTTCCGATACCATTTGTTAGGTATATTAGACGTAGTATATATTGGACTGAAGATAATGTAGAATAAGCTTATTGAATCTCGATAAGTACTTATAGTTTAGTAAATAAATATTGATTTATCGTTAAGTATTGTTACTTCATCAAACCGTATAGATTGTATAGAAGCCTTAAGTTAACAAATCTTTTCAGCAATGGAAGATATTGATTAATTCACTAATCTACCGACTGTAACTTTAGGTACACATTAATACAGATATGAAGCAATATCGCAGAAGTATGTCAGTCACATTTCATACAGTGTTTAGATGGACTTGTATCATCAAGATGGCTGTGTCAGAGAGCTGGCTCCAAGCCAAAATATTCACTTACAAATGAGGCTTGGTAGTATCTACTGTGTACCGACATAGCAACAAAGAGGATTAATAAGTTATTAACATATATTCATATAATCACGCCTTTATCCATGGGGGGTTAGGCAGAGGTGAATTAACACCCACATTTCACTAATAATTGTATTCGGTCCCATGTAATAGGGGGTGAGCCTATTGCCGTATTCCGGGCACTATTATTGACTCGAGCCATGCATCCGAGGCTGAGTCTGAGTTGTATATATCTGGCGCTGATGTTAAACAGCCCTATCCCTAAGTCGCCTTGCACGACACCGCTTGGGCAGAGAAATTCTATGACTAAAATCTACTCTGCCGGGAACCACGAGGCTGGGTTATTAAACTATGCTAATAATAAACCTGAAATTTTTATTTGTTTAAATCGCTAATCTCGGGACTGCACGCACGATTTGAACATTTCTGTTTGCATAAGATAGTCTAGTTCTTGGGCAAGTTTCATCAACATCTTAGCAACTTCCTAGTTGCATTTAAAGTTTGTAATTTGAAAGCCAAGATTTGCTTGATAATTTTAAAATTCTATTTTAATTCAGGAGCGACTGCCATCTGACATCCCAAAACCGGGTATCAGCTATAGGGACGAGATTTAAAATGTTGTATGCAGTGGTCGTAAACATGACAAATTACTGGACCTTTTACAAATAAAAACTTGAGGGTCGGATTACAAAAAACCTTTGATTGCTTTAAAAATTTAAATTTATTCCAATGGTAATCCCCTGCCCACCTAGCTCCTGAAAATCGTGTTTCAGCAAATTTGCTTACGCCTTATCTTTGAAACTCTCGAAGAGCTGAGGTGAAAGATTACGTAGATTGTGAAAAAAATCATTTGTAATTTGACATTATCCTAAACTCATTTCATTTTGTTATTATATATAGCACAGATATTCTTAATCTGGATAAGTTCAGGTTCGCCTACAACTTTATCTGATTATATTTGATGGAGAACGTTGGCTTAAAAGGTAAACATGCTACCGGAACTGATTTGCGACTTAAACGAAAATTGTGTGGCTATAAGTATAAAGTACTATACTCACAGCATCATCGTAGTGTTGCGTGTGTAACGCAGTGGTGCTGCCCTCTCTCGAATTACACGGGGAGGAGTGACGTCGTGACCGCCGTCCTTCTTCCTCGTACTCCTGCACACATACGTATATTTACTGTGTATATATTGGCGAAAATATACATAATTCAACTTACAGATAGGTAATATACAATTCGAAAAATATCCAAAGAGACACATAAAACACACTAGACGGCACAAAGTCACAAGTCCAAACATGCACTACACTTTACACGCAAGAAAGAAATAGAAAAGCATCAAAGCTATTTATCTACATGTCGAACACAAAAAGTTCTGTTGTCCTTCGCATAAGCTACAAAATAACCCATGTAAAGAAGTTTTTATGAATCATAAAGTCGGTAAAATAAAATAGAACAGCAAAGGACGCGAAACAGTGAAGACTCGCGATCAAACTGCAGACCGAGGAACAACCAACTGTCTCGACGATGCAATTGATTTTCCAGCTAATTTTGCATGTTCGAAGTTGGCACAGTTTCTACTAGCCCCTAATATAAACCTAGGGCACACAGTAACTGTTAACTTTTTACATTAGTGAAAATTGTGTATAAATTGTTAGCCAGGGCAGTACATGAGGTCATAGCCTCGCAGGGCTATGACCTCATGTATCTAATATTGTAGAGAATGTATTTAACATTGCAGCCGTCAATGCAAAAATGCAGTAGTATTCACAATCTTTATATGTTTTACTCAACGCAAAAATATGTTTTTTTTTTGTTTTTTTTTTATATACCGTTTAGGTCGCAGACTAGCACACGCGCGCTACCGTGGCTTATGGACGCAAGCAACGCAATGATTGCGCTAGGTACATATTATGCGTGTATTTGAAATGAACATTATAATAAAAAAATACAAAGGTAAGAATTGTTCTAACAGCAAACCTGGGAGCAATAAGACAAGTAGTTATAATTATAATGTATATAGTATTATACTTGGTTATTGTTGACTAAGGAAGTAATATTTTCATGTCTTTCTTGCAACCTTTCTATGAAATATGTGCCTATGTACATTTCATATGGAAAAATTCGTCGAAATCTTGAAATGGGATTTCTGATTACATTGTATTTTTTATAAGAGATAGATACTAATATTTCTATCAGGATCATTAAACTGAAATATTACTCAACATACACACATTATTGAATAGGTATCTCACAAATATTTTAGATATACATTTTTTTGGTATTTAGGTAGGTAGTAAATTGATATACCTATGTCTAAGTAGTTCAATTAATCAATTATACAATACACAACAGAAGTAATAAATGTATTTTTATAAAAGCTAATCCTTCTTAGAAAATTCTTACTGGTCTGTTTAAATGATAAGTTACCTTTTCTGAGGGAAAATACGAACCGTGCTGGAAATAGAGCAAATTGCGAATACGGTAGAAAAATACAGGAAGTGCCTTGAATATTATTGACAAACACGCAAGCAGATGGACCTTCAACGAAATATTTAGTTTCGTTATTAAATTAGGCACATATTAAATTTCGCATGACATACCCTTCGTGCGATACTTTTCCTTTTTCATTTAACCATTAACAAAGAGGGCTGAACTGAAACTGTATGCGTCATCTACAAAAATGAATAGCATAGAAGTAAGTACCTATCTGTTTGCAATACTAAACTACCTTTTTTAATTTGAGTTTATTTTTGTCTATTTTTTTATACTGTTGATTGATGGCACTTGGTGGAATTCATTGTTACACATATTGAGAACACTTGTACTTTTTCCATTGTATTATTTATTTTTGTCTGTTTAACCTTTTTTTAACCCCCGACGCAAAAACGACGGCGTGTTATAAGTTTGACGTGTCTGTGTGTGTGTGTGTGTGTGTGTGTGTGTGTGTGTGTCTGTGGCATCGTAGCACCCAAACGGATGAACCGATTTGGATTTAGATTTTTTTGTTTGAAAGATATATTAGTCGGGAGTGTTCTTAGCTATGTTTGAAAAAAATCGGTCCAAGATGGCCGCCGCCACAACATGTTGGAATACATATTTCTTTATAATTCCTTCAATATGGGTATCAAATGAAAGAGCTTGACTAGTAGATCAATTTAAAAAGCATAAAATACCTTACGATTTAAAGGAGTACTTAACCAGTTACGGTCCCCCGACATGGCAACCGTTGAATTAAAATTTATTAATTTATTTTCAACATTTTGGTGTTTTTTGTGACGGGGGTTTTTAAATTTTTAATTTAATTTTTTCTTCTAAGTAGTTGGGCTGATTTTGCCAGAATTTTCACTGACACATACTCGTAGCTGCCTTATATTATAAGACTTTAGAAAACATTGATTAATAAAAAAAACTGAGCCCATGCGGATGAAGTTACAGACACAGCTAGTTATAGTATGAACTTGCCTACGAATTGTGATAACTGTGTCAATAAAATAGATTTTCATTAAACTTGATGGTAAACGCTTTCTATGACCATAGTAGGTATAAATTGCAAATTACTACTTAGTTAAAATCAAGAACCGATTGTTAAAATCAAGAACTAGGTAACCATGGTTACCAAGGCGTTTTATCTACTGATTATACGACATTATGTAATTCAGATATGCTCATTGGTTCTATTAGGTTTCCAGTAATACGAGTGTGGCCCCACACAATAAGGTTTGTGTAACATATAAACAAAGTGATGTATTCAAAGTTTTGATTCGGTTTGTACTTTTGTGATCTGTCGGAATATCTGTAGGCATGTCTTATACATTGTAGGTTGTCAAAAGTTATCTCAGTCACTTCTGGTACCGTTAATGTCAAAACTCATATTCAGATATCTGAGAAAGCAATGAAGCTGTGGAGTGTGTGCCAGATAAGTTTCGAGTAGGCAACACATTAATAAAGGCTTGTGTTTGCAGTAGGTACGCAGAAAAACAATGTCATGATGTCAGAAGGCACACTTCTCAAAAATATTAAGCAACCGGCAAACACATTATTATTCAAGTCATTTTATAAGATTCATCTATAAATTGACTTGTGTAATGAGACGAAATGACCAATCCGAAGGCAGTCAAGCGCTTACACAGCTCTGATTGGTCGACACATCTTTGAGACGTAGATACAAATTCAATACTGACTGAGCATCCATGATCGCATTTAAGTTACATTTTTATACAACAATCAATGCTATCCCATTTCTTCTTTTCCATTTTGATGGCATTTCTGTGCGTACGTGAGCAAATACGAATTTCAACGTCTAAAAGTATTCTTTTAGCTAAATCAATAACTACTGTATTTGATATATAATTTACAAGTTATTGCTATTTACGTTACTGCAAAAATTACAGTGAATCAAATAAACATAAGTAGATATATAGCTGAAAAAAATCGCAAATATTAAAAACCCTCAGCAACAGATGGACATAACTCTTTCTTCTGTAACTTTCGCTTTTAGTTGTAGTTCTTCAATATTTATTAAGTTTTCTTGTAATATTTTATAATTGATTCTTTTACCTATAATTATGATAATCAAATTCTAAATTAAGATTTATAAAATTTCCAGATCCTTGTAAACACTGGTATTGAATCAGAACTCACAAACTGCTCCACACCAAGGACGGTTTCCTCCAGTCAAAACCATTAACCGAAAACTTATACCATTTAATCGTACGACGTAGTTATGTAGAATTGAACGCGGTTCCTGCACTGGCGGAGTCCGCTGTGAGAGCTGATTAAACAACATAAAATTAGAAAACCAAAATAAGGAATGTTTAAAAAGCCTGTGATGTGGACCGACACTTGCGTGCAAACTATATCGAATATTACTCGTACCGTATTATCGAGCGACCGAGCCATTGAACCCTATAGTTTCACATGTACCAATGTAATAACTAGTCACGCAATATAAAACAAAATCTAAAGCTCACCTAAAATAAAAAGTAGAAGCGTCCTACATATTTTAAATTAGCATTCAAATAGGCTTTGTAGGTGTAAATACGAGGGGTGCAAAGATTGCCTTTGTGTACACAGGTATTAGGCTGAATACATTTTGATGTTATCACTTGATGTAAGAAAATGGTGCTACATCATCTTGACTTTAAATAATCCCTTTGGGCGCTTGGGATGCCGGAAGGAAAAGGTTTATTGACAGACGAGATTGCAAATATACAGAGATTTTGTTATGTACCCAAAGTATTAGGATACACATAGGAGTTCTCAAGTACGCTTCATAAAATATCATTATTTATGTAACATAGCTGGTGAAATTCTATTCAAGAGTGCTTATGTAAAATGAACTTATCATGAATTTACTAAATAATAGTGCTACGCTGAACAGGCCTACATATTTTTGCCGTTAAAAGAAACCGAGATACAGAGAGGACAGAAGTGGCATTCTGTCACCTATATCACCTCATCTACCTCTCACGGAATGCAACTATTCGGTTACAGTAGCTTTGTGTTGTGATGCCTCTTGCCTTACACGATCATAACAAGCAACTTCAATTCAGCAATTTGAGGCAATTCATTTATATTTACAAACTCGGAAAAGGAATACAGGTACTTATTTCCTACATGACTACTAATGCTAAAGACGATAAGTACTTGAATGAAAAAAAATCTCATATGTCCGAAAAGGAAATATTAGCTAGTGAATCCTATGTAGCGGTCGGCGCGGCGTAGCCGTAGAACCGTAGAACAATCAGTTGCTACGTCAAGGATCCCGTTTTTGATCTCCTCTTATTGCAAACATCATTATGAATGAATATTATCTATTTGCATTAGTCTAAGTGTCCCTATGCATGTATCTATTTACCTATTATTTAATTACAAAGAGACATGTTTACTAATGCGTGTTCTAAAAAAGCCATTTGTAGTATGAACTTATGTGTCAAGTTTAAATGCCCATTAACGAAGTATTTAATGCAATGCTGAAATTGAAGCATTGTAAGAAGTATTAAGCAAAACCTAATAAATTATATTATCTAAGTAATTATTCCATTTTCCCTAATACTGAGTGAATTGAGTCTACAGATAGGAATCTTTACCCAGTTTTATGACTCAGAATTTAACAACTTACTGTATGAGATACGGTCGATACTTAATAAAGATAGCCGAGAAAGAAAACCGAGGCATGATCAGCAGATGGATTAATTGATACAGCTAATATATTCAGTTGATGTTTTTTATGCCAACAATACAGTATATCTGTTGTGTTGTTATATTGTAAGGCTAAATTATATTCTACGTAATTGATTAACAATTTGTTTTGAAGTTTATTTACAAAATAAAGTGGGTACTATACAAAGTTTATTTTCTTCTCCGTAAATAAACTTTCTATTACGAGTTAGAGTCAGGTGGGTTCTTTGTATGTCCATCAATTATTCAGGACAAACCGTAGTTAGTTTAGAATTCGCATCTTTGTAAGTAAAGGTCGTAAAGGTATATATATGTCGAGGGAAAATCAAATAAACCTTGTATTCGTGAAAACATAATAATTTTACTAATACATGAGCGTATTACGGTGATACAGTTCACTTTAATGTAGACACTCCTACTGTTCAAATAGGTACCTATTATAAGCAATGAAAACCAGAATAGCTGGCTTATCGGGGCACCGTGATATCTTTTAAGTTTCACTCACTCGAATTGCCATTTTAAAATGTAAGGCGTTACTACCTTTCATTTAGTTCGATGTAAAATGTAGAGGAAGCGAAATCGTTTTCAATGCTCACCTGGATGCCAGATAATAAAACTTTTAAGATTGATCGTTTTCAAAAGACTCGAGAAATGAACTGTATTTTATGGTAACAATATCGTAGTTAATAAATCTAATTATAGATGATATTTTAACTCTTTGAAAGGTAACAAAATTCTTTATTTATTTGACTTTTTTTTCATAAAGAGTGACAAAAAATTACTGCAACTATGACATTATACCGCAGTTATGAAATTACCGTAAGTATACACAACAGAGAGAACACCCTCACTCCTGTGCTAGGCGCGAACCTGTATTACAGGTAGTGGAGAAACCGTCCCAGCCGCACGCACACAAGCAGCAATCATAAGAACTACAGCGAACAATGCATGTAGCAGTACGAGATACTGGAACCCCAAAAGTAGACAAGCCTGTTATAGGGGAATGTCATAGTTGTAGTAATTTTTTGTCACTCTTTATGAAATAAAAAGTTATCTAAAGTTATTATTTGACTCCAAGAACACTAATAAACGCGAATTATATTATACAACTGCGGAGGTAAAGGTAAGTAAACAGTATATAGATAAGCAAATGCTAATATACCTTAGCCATGGCGCGCACGTCCATGGGAACGTAGTCGCGGAAGGCGACGCGTCGCCGGCGGCGCGACGTCATTCCGTCCGGCCGGCGCAGCGCGCACTGATATCACAGTTTCACAAACAGCCTGAAAGCGTCCCAAGCCGCCCTTGGGACGCACCCGCCCTACCGATGCCGCCCGGCATAGCTTGTTTAAGAGGTTGCCAGTTCAACTTTACGTTTTATAGGGTTTTATGACGCACCATGTCAACAGATATTTTTAATTATCACAGAAGTAAATTACCGTTTAAGTCTTGCGCTTAAACAGTTAAATTTTATACAATTTTTGCGTTTATATGACGTCTCAGAGAGGTAAGTTGGTATTTTGGAAAAACATCGTTTTTATTGCGTAAAGACACAAATTTATCTGATCACTTAACATAAAGTTCACTAACCCCTAATTTACAAATACTAAAATCTACTAACGAGTTCATTTATCTTTGTCTATCACGGGCAGGGAGCCAGGTGGCATTTACTCATGTGTACGAACGAAACTAAACAACTGCCATAACGAATTCCCATCAGACTAATTTGCCGTAGAAACTTCCAGTCTTGCCATGTAGGTACTTACACCTAATTAATTAAGAAAGAATAAAACTTATTTTCGTCAATACCGTCTCTCTTGCCTCCCACGTTCTTATTAAGCTTCGTTTATTAAAACATGGGCTATTTATATAACGAATGAATGATTTCTTCATAATTAACTTCAATAGCAGGTAATCACTCATCCGACGATCCAACATTTATTTTAGCTCGCATTAACGTTTTTTAGCGTACACCTACTTGCTTTGTTTACTTAGGTACTTTTATTTATTCTTTATTGAATGTAATATAAAGAAGCTATATTATATATTATGTATATTTTATAATGTTAAGCTAGTGTGTACTTATAATTTTTCTCTCAATTACTATATGTACACAAAATTACACCTATTTTCTTATTTGTCACAATCTCCTCTCGCCGGTCGGCTAGGAAAAAAATCTTATAGAAATTAGCAGTACCAATGTACCAACTATTCAACATCCATTATGTTGATACATATGTTTGTTTTGTGTGTGCATGAATCTTAAATAAAAAATAAATAAGTAAATAAGCTTAACTGATAGCTAACTTTCCTTGTAGCTAACTCTGTAAATGTAGAATAACAAAAAAAAAGGTAGTCACACAATAGGAGATATATGTCACTATATAGGAGACTTTGAATTATGAAGAATGGAAAAGAGTAAGCAGAATTACCGTGGAACAGTAGTAGGTAGTTATTTTGTTTACCTTAAATGTGCCTCAAAGGGGAGGGGAACTTAATTTGATTGAAGTTTTGCCGTAGACACAAACAAAGCATGTCTGTACTGTGTTTCAAAATTGAGCTTATCATGAAATTCTAACGTCATCGTTCTACGGCGGCGGCGTTTGGAATTAAAACCTTGAGGGACTATTAATTTTAATAACTTAGCGTTTGGTGAAAATGCTACTTTAATTGCGATTCTTAAATTCACACTGAAGGTTATAGAGCGTCAATATTTTAAGTTACCTGTTATTAAAATAACCATTGTTTTTTATAAACGTAGACTGTTATGGAAAACATGAAAAAAATATAATTAAACGTGAATGAATCGTAGTTACATTCGTTTCACGCTTAATTCTATTTTTGTTATTTTATACAAGTTCGGGACTTCACGCGATAAAAACTTCCACTTACTTTCTGCCGACACCAGTTTTTTTCAGTTTACACCGTGATAGCTTAAAAATAACATTAGTTCTATTTTATTCTGTATTTATAGTTTTGACATAAGACCCTCTTTCTGAGACTTTGCCTTTAGCTTTCCATCAGGCGAGATGAAGTCAAATTGACATATCCTTCACTAAAAAATAAATAATATAATTACATATTAAAATATATAACTCATGTTTTGATATCCTAATTTAACGTCAAAAATTTAATCTGTTTAATATCCATACTTACTTAACTTACTAATATTATAAATGCGAAAGTAACTCTGCTTGTCTGTCTGTCTGTCTGTCTGTCTGTCTGTCTGTCTGTCTGCATGTTACGCTTGCACGCCTAAACCACTGAACCGATTCTGATAAAATATGCTACAGGACCATGCATTATGCATTAGACCATGAGAAAGGACATAGGCTATGTTTGACATCCACGCGGGCGTAGCCGCGGGCAAAAGCTAGTCGTTAATAAAAACAAAAATGGTGTTCTCTGGATGGGAGATTTTAATATAAGGAAATGAACTCTTTTGTTAAACTGGAGATAAAATTGTCAATACTCCGTTTATTGCCCGTGTTACTACCAATATTACTACTAGTAGTAACACCTGTAATTGAGTTACCCTTCTTACTACTAAAGTTGAAAGTTGTTGGAACAGTAAAAAAATTAGCCATGTTACTGCCGTAAAATTAAAATACAAAAACCAAACAAAATTTAAGAATTTGTATTTTATACTCAGTCTAGTTGTTTATACTTGCCTTCTTTCTCACAGGAAACCTATAATCGGTTACCAGTCTCAACAAACACTTAAAAGAACACAAAGACGTATTGAACTGCACTAAATGAGTACTAAATTAATCTCTTCCCATATTTGATACAGTTAAATTAATTGAGTAAATTGCCTTTAAGTAACTTAAGGTGAACTTAATTACATTTAAATTATTTATATCGTAAACCACGTAAGAGTGTAATATATTATGCTAACGCAACTTAAAAACAATTAGTTAAACGAGTTTATATTCTTTGGTATACTTAATGCAGCCTGAAACTCGTCGCCCTTATTACAAAACGTGGATTAAGAACAAACTGGGATTAAACCGCCGTAAAAACCATGTAATTATTGTAATGTTGTTTAATAAAGATGATTTTTTCGTAATCAATAAACATTCACTGGATACGATACGATCAATGCGTCCATTGAAATAAAATTATCCTTAACGGGGTCTATCGCGAGTCATTTGGTCTTGTTTTATTATTTACACTGATACCTACAGACGTTCCTTTTACTTTTCAGCGAGGTAGCCTACCTAGGGCACCCGTCCGAAAGGAGTTCTGATCAATATTATACCTACACACCAATCTATCGCCTCTCCTAAGTACCTTGTTTGTACTGATTAGTCTGTATATCACCTAACGAGGTAACAAAACGTAGCCCAGCTTCGTGGGCCTTCTATTTCCGAGTGGCTCTGAAATAAATTACCACAAAAACTTAGGGACTAGTTAAGATAATAATCTATCCTAGTCGGATTACTCTAAGCTGGGGCGGAAGGTTTCTTTTCTATGTTGTATAATAGCACCCGTTTCATATAACAGTGAATATTGTATGAATTGAAAGTGAAATAACAAATGAAGGAATAAAATCAAAAGCTATTTGTACAGAATGTTTTTCAAACAAATGAAGGTGTAAGTATGTATCCAAGCTTGTTACATGAAATAGTTTTATTCAAAGGTAATAAAATGAAATCAACTGCTGCTTTCGACAAACATTATTCTTCCTTATACCTAAATCATCGAAGCAATCGAACCTAACTATACTCCGTCCATTATATTATTGTATTTTAGACAGCTCACTGACAGTGGTCGGTATAACTTTGTTCTAGCGTCAACACCTGAAAATCCTAACAAAAATTAGGCGCCAATACGTAATTTTTCATTAACAACGTCACGTCAGCCAGAAAGCAATTTTAGGGATGTAGTTAGTCCATTGAATGTGTTTTTATTATAATAACTTGAAAATGTCACAATCGATATCGACTACAGAAAATAATTCTTCTAAAAAATATTCCATAACTGGCGATTTTTAACCGATTTCTAAACAAAAATTCGGATGTTGTTATTTTTTTATATTTGTATGATTTTTACGGAAAAATGATTGTTGGAACTCCGTCATATGTAGACGGATTGTCAAAATTCTTTTTTATTTTAAAGAGGATTATTCCAAAATGGTCCCATGTAAATTGCATAAAGATCTGATGATGGGTTTCAGAGACAGACCACAGAACTCTTCAATAAATACCAGGAAATCAGCATGTTGGAATATTCTTCTAGAAGTAAATTGTTTTGTTTTGGTGATTAGAGTGTGCGTTATGGCCCACAATCGTTTTATAATACATTTGTAAATTGTAGGTATAGCCACGAAATATCTACTGTTTTATTATTATGTAGGTACAGAAAGATAAATCATAATTCCACATGAAATAATATATTTATCATAATATTTTCATTTATCAATTAATTATTTTTTAAATCGAGGTTTTAACTTTGTCGATATTTTAAATTTTCATGCAATCACTACTTCCATCTGTCTAAAATACAATAATATGATGGACGGGGTATAAGTATAAAATCATAACCTTCCTTGGGCTTTGCCGTAGGTAATCGGGTAAAAATGCAGACAGTCAAGTGTGTAATTGTTCAATACAAAAATGTTTTATCTTTTTTTATTAGGATACGTCAATTTTACTTCACCTCGCCTGATTCATGGTCACTATTAGGACCCGGGGGGTCTGTAGGAAGAAGGAAACACGTGAACTAACATGCGGCAGAGGAAAGAGTGCCATCTAAGCCCTGCTTGTGTTGTTCTGTGTAGAAATGGAGAAGGTAAGACTAATTGGAACAGCTCATCAGAACAATCACCATGGTAGAACGGTAAAACAGCCAATATATGCCGAATATGGTTTGGTATGAGAATAGATCCCCCGGTTTGGGGGAGACCAAAGAGAGGAGACCAAACCATTTTTTTAATCATTAATGTAAGAAGTGTGCAATCACAAACTCAACACTATTATCATATACTAGCTAACTTATGCCCGCGGCTCCGCCCGCGTGGATATACGTACATATCTTCGATTCTACTCAACAAATTGCGATCAAAAGCACGTTAGATTTTAAGTTTCACCAAGAAATTACAAAATACGTTAAGTGATGTTTACGTCCACTGCGAACGAACAGATAAGAACACATTTTTTTTATTCAGAATGGTTAATTAACATAATCTTTATTTCTTAGATATAATATAATCTTTTATTCATATTTTTTCATATCTCCAATATGCAGATAATATGACTACAATTTATAATGGATGTAAGTGAAATAGTGAAAATAATGAAATTCAAGAATACTATGTTAAATATCACAAACCCGAGACAATGGCATAAACTTCGTTTCTAGTTAAATGGATTTTTCGGGGAATACAGGTTTGGGTTTATGTTACGTTATGGATTTTTATACTGAATATTTATAGTGCTTGATAGAATAAATGTAACAAGTATTTAGTAATATTATTACTGATGTTTTTAAATTCAAAATCACGCACCAAAATATTAGAAATATTATGGGCTCGTCCGGGATTTGAACCCGGGACCTCTCGCACCCGAAGCGAGAATCATACCCCTAGACCAACGAGCCGTTGCAAGTTGTGGCGAAAATTGTATTCTAAAGAAAACTTCCGATTAGTAATCGGTATCAATGACGTCATATAAAATTGTTAGTCATTTCCTTTCGTCATGATAGTCGGTAGGTAGGTACTACTAGCACAGTCTAACGATTCATACTACATACAGTCAGTCAACGAAGCCGTCTAGACAGAGCAATCGTGCGGGGGGAGAGGGGTGGTGGGGGACGGGGTATTACTCGGTACGCCCATACATTTTACTCGGTACTAAGGATTCAGGGCTGTCTCATTTTTGTAATCACACTAATCACGTGATTTTTTTTTCAAGGCTCGTTTTGTTTGTTAAAATTGTTTTCTTTTTCGTTTTCTATATTTAGCTATCCAAGATGGCGGACACGAAATTTTCACAAAAATCGATATGGGTATCGTTTTCAGGGTTTTTGGGGTCGCTGATTGCGAATATAACATCCATTTCGCGATCCAAGATGGCGGACTCGAAATTTTTACCAAAATCGATATGGGTATCGTTTTCAGGGTTTTTGGGGTCGCTGATTGCGAATATAACATCCATTTGGTGATCCAAGATGGCGGACTCGAAATTTTCACTAAAATCGATATGGGTATCGTTTTTAGGGTTTTTGGAGTCGCTGATTGCGAATATAACATCCATTTCGCGATCCAAGATGGCGGACTCGAAATTTTTACCAAAATCGATATGGGTATCGTTTTCAGGGTTTTTGGGGTCACTGATTGCGAATATAACATCCATTTGGTGATCCAAGATGGCGGACTCTAAATTTTCACTAAAATCGATATGGGTATCGTTTTCAGGGTTTTTGGGGTCGCTGATTGGGAATATAACATCCATTTCGCGATCCAAGATGGCGGACTCGAAATCTTTACCAAAATCGATATGGGTAACGTTTCCAGGGTATTTGGGGTCGCTGATTGCGAATATAACATCCATTTGGTGATCCAAGATGGCGGACTCAAAGTTTTTATTAAAATCGATACGGGTATCGTTTTTAAGGTTTTCGAGGTTGCTGATTACGAATATGTTATTCGTGTAGCAATCCCAGATGACTGGATGGATGATATATTCGTAATTAGCAACTCTGAAAACTGGGCGAAATGTGGGTGCTAGCACCTCTGCCTACCCCTTCGGGGAATACAGGCGTGAGTTTATGTTATGTTATGTTATGAAAACCTCCAAAACGATGCTCATGTTGACTTTGTGGGAAATTTCAAGTCCGCCATCTTGGATCGCTAAATGGATTTTATTATACGTAATTAGTCACCCCGAAAACCTTGATTTGTTTTTTTTTTAATTTCAAGTCCGCCATCTTTGATCGTCGGTAACATGGTCGTCAAGCCCGATAGCAGACAATTGCCGGCAGGCAATCATACGATGGGAAACTGTCGACTCCCAACTGATCGTGTGTAGCCACAAAACTGACAGCAGGGCATGGCCACCAGGCCAAAATCGCTTTCGTGTGTGGGCGCTGTCGACTTAGGACTGCAGGCCGCCCGATACGATTTGAAACTGCAGGCGAACTGATCGTGGATAGGCTCCTTAAGAATATATCATTAATTTAGCGATCCCGGCGATTAGCGAAATTCGAATTCGAATCCGAATCCAACCCCGAACCCGAATCAATATCCAAATTCAAGTCGGAATCGAAATAGAAATTCGAAATCGAAAACGAAATCGAATTTGAAACCGAAATCGAAATCGAAACCAAAATCCAAAAACTCAGACTTAAAATATTACGTTGATCATAATTGGTTGAGTAGAACCGGAGATATGACCAAAAGTCGCAATAGCCGACATCCATGCGAGCGGAGCCGCGGGCGTCACCTAGTAATATAAATTAGCGTGAGTTGATGTGCCTTGACAGAACAAAGAGAACGAATAGGAGTTATATATAGAATATTACAGAAAAATTATATATAAAAACTGAAGTGACAACCCTGACAAAAGTGCAAAAGGCGGCATTTCCGCAAACATCAAACGCGATGAACTACTGTAAGATCTCTCGTTATACTGTGCTACTAGTATGTTGATTGTTTCAGAAACGTGAATATATTATTTTCACTTAAAATATTTAAAATTTTGAAAATACAATATACGCATTTTATTATTTTGAAGCATCATATATAGCATGTAGATAAATGATTTTAGAAGAATGCTACTTTACTCTACATCTCTATACTAATAGAGTCGAAAGAAATCATCGTAACTGGCCGCTATTACCAAATACGTATTGCAGAACACAAAATGCCAATGTTACCCCTTAGACCACTTAGCGAGATGAAAAATAAATGATACAATTTTGCCAGATTTACCCGTTGAGTACAATATACAGGAAATAACGGCCATATCGTGAGCTGTGTCAGTTCTACTCTAGCCGTTATCGACTCATGCAAGAAAAAGTGAGATACATATTATAGTGGTAGTACCGAGGTGCCACTCTAACTAAGATACTGAATTAATTGGTTCACTTCAAATATGTAATAATGAAAACACTTTTGAGATTTGCCATAAGTGAAACTGTAGGCGATATGAAAGCGTCGCAGTAACCTGCTTGCGCATTTCGGATAGCGTTTACACGTAACATTTTCACTATAAAAAGTCAAATAAAGCATAAAAAAGTAGCTTTCGCTAGCAAAGGTTCTAATCGGTATGAAATGTTTTTTGTAAATGATATCTGTAATGAGTAGGCGAGTGACACCCAGGACACTGCTATAGACAAGGCGTAAAGAAGTGAATGTGGTCGATAATAGATTGATAAGTGTAGAAGGTAATTCTGGCAAAATCACCTCGTGCGGTGGCTCCAGGTCGTCATCTGGCGGCGGCGCGTCGGTGGGCGCCCGCCACTGCCGCCCGCTCCTGCCCCACACAACACCACCATCAACAAACTGCCTTCAACACAGCTACACGATGCCAGCTAATTTTCATATATCATTCTAAACGGAGTTGGTATCAACAAACTGAACTAAATCGTTTTCTTTTTTATTTAATGCACCCTTTAGAGTCTTATCAACGTTTCGTTAAATAGCGTATTTTTTTAATCATTGTGAAAACATGTTTATCTTTTGCTAAGACTGTGAAGATCAAATATTAAAACGGCCTTGCCAACACGTATAATTGAAACAATAATAAATTGGAACAAATTACCTAATAATAAAAATATAAACCTGTACGACGTATTTCACATTTGACCTTAATATGTATATGTAACAACCGCAGATAAAACTCTCTAGATGTTTCATCGGCATCACAATCCTGTCTGAGATGTAGGGGTACCGGTGGTCTTAAATTAATAACACTATGATCATTATCGTTATTTTCTGTTATTTTTATTCTCACTTTTCTAATTATTTTCAATACATCTCCACTATGTAAAGTAATATGCTTTGTACTTAAATAACTGTGTAATTTTAAACTTACAACTTAATCGTTCTTTTATAGAATCTTAAATGTAATTTGTGGATCGATTTTATTAGCAATAAATTCTAAACAGCTCTTATAGATGCAGGATAATGGTAGTAAACCGCTGGGTGACAATAAATGCGAACGTTTATGCTACCATAAAACAATCGATTCCGATACTAAATAAACTTGGAAGTGTTTGGCGACAGGCCAATGAGATGCTCGGGTTGTGAGAGTGAACGCTCACGAGGACTTGTGGAAAACTGTGGGTTATTTTCTCGGTGAAATGTAAAAGAGCGGACGAAAACGAACGCTTGATGAGGACTCAGCCTTTGCTTTCGCACGTTAATGGTACTGTAGCGTCTAAGCGCCTTTATGAGAGGCCCGCCGGCTATGAGGAATTTCAGCCATGCTCATTATTGAGCTACACTGCCTTGCATTTTACCGTTCCCTGATCTCAGACAGCTCGATTCTCTTTCCTATTATTTCTCTTATCTATTGCATACAACCTTAACATCTAATATTAGTTAATTATAGATCAAGCTATGCAGAATTTAAGTAGTATGTAAAAAGTGTTGTCAGTCATATAGTGACGTCACCTGTACAAAGCATGGTCATGCGGTGGCAGGCCCAGGCCGGAATCCTCGGAAGGCGAGCGATGATCGGCCACGAGGGGTGCATCCGCTGCTCCCTCCTATAACAATAACCCTGAACCTGACCCGACAGCCCCAATACTTTCTTCACCTTCATGTCAACGATGCGGAATAATTCCACACAGTTATCTTATTTAGTTTACGAACTTTGTTCCTAATATTATATCAAGTAATCAAAACACAAATATATTCTGAAAATACTTACTCATACTTATAAAATTAAAAACAGACATTTTGAAGAACTATTCCGTTCATTTACTCCGCGTTCGTATATTATAGCGTTCAGATAATAGGAATACACCAATAACAACAATCGCTAAAGGGATAACAACATTTAACAGGCTTGACCTAACTAGTAAAGATTGATGAATTATGATGCTAATAAGTTCTTTTTATTAAACATATGAACAATTTATCAACAAAGCTCGATCTACTAGAAAGCAATCAAACTATGACATCGATGGAACATGCAAACACAGGGGCGTACCCAGCGTTCCTCAGTCAAGGGTGAACATTTGGAAATTGTCTGACTTGGTAAAGGTAAAATATATGGGACATCTGTGTACGTCCTTGTATGTGTGTAAATAGATAAAGAAGCATGTGCACTTACCGGGTCGTGCAATTCATGCATCGTCGAGGAAGGTAGCATGTGTCGTTCGGCGCCACGCTATCAACAAATTGTAAGCATCACGAAAATGATATTGCACTGGATGTTTGTGTCTAACTATGTGAACTAACTGTTGTATGTTGTAGATACAGTGAAGCAGTGAGTTTCTGTGTAATCTAGTGATGTAAACCTAAAAGTTTTGGTATGTATTGTACAGCAAATTAAAGATAGAAATTATGGTCACATGGTGTATGGGCTTCACGCCCATAAGGCCTAATATAATTATATCGCTCTTATCCATCTTAACAAAGTTGTCACAAGACCTGATGATAATTTACAATGAAAACCATAAGTGAACTGCCATATTTTAATATAATATAGATAGATACCATTGTCAACCCCTTAGAAACTAAGAATAATAGAGAAAATAATTAGATTATGAATAGTTAGGCGGAACAATGTGGCTAAAAGGCCAGATTTTAATTAGGTATCTCCAGGAAAAGTGTAGATTACAACATTGTAAAGACAAGAGTCATTTAATAAACTTGTATAAAATATCTTGTAGCCTCTATTTTTAGCTGAAGAGGATATAATAATAAATTTGTTCTTTTTTTATTTAGACAGTTCTTTAGTCTCGTGCCTTTATGGAGGCAGGACTAACGAACACTGTTCTAGAGAGTTCGTGTTCCAGGAATCGAATTCGGGCGTTTACTAACGCTTGACTGATTGCAAATCGTCCATTTTAGCACTGTTCTTAGTAGCATCTGAAATTGTCACTTCAGATTCCGAGCTCCATTTACCTACGCTATCTCCTCATTTGACTCATATGGCTTTTATGGAAATGACAATTCCGAGAGGAAAGATTGAACCAAGGCCTCATTCAGCCAGTAAGCGTATCCTATTTGTAGATGAGGTTGACTTAGCCCTGAAGGTCGTAGTGGGGTCTTTTTGGCTGTTTAGCCAAAAACTTGGATACGTAACGCATATAACTAACATAATAAACTAACTTATTACAAACACTCTTGTAATTAATTATTATTAGTAAGTAATTTAAAATAGTTATATTATTTAAAGTGAACTTATCATTATAATGAGAAACAAAATGTCAAATGTACCTTGTTTGGATGGTGTTCAGCTGCCGGTTCTTCGCCCCGTCTGTACACGAGTTCATCGAACCTCGCCCTGTCCTCCGGTAACATGAATTCTCTTATTTCCGTAAGAAGGGTGTACTGTGGAAGGAATATACGTTTAACACATCGTGAAATTACAGAGATGCAGAAACGGTGTCGGTTTGCGAACAAAACGACATAGGTATGGAGGTACTTTAATATAAGTAGAGTAGTTTCATGTTTTCTTATAGTTTTCTATAAAATGGATATAATGGATATAATATAAATTTCTATTATTTTCGGGCGGATCTTAGGAAAACAAATGCACAAAAGTGTGCAAGGGCTAAATATTTTTGTTATGAAAAATAATAGAAGTTTAAATTGTGGATAATATTTTGATATTCGGGTAGGGTTCCTTTCCGTAAGCATATCACTTACACAATCATAGTGCATTTTTGCTCGTTTCCATTCCACTTTTATTGTTCTGTCAGCGCAAGGCAAGGCACAGTCAGCATCAGAAAGATGTTGGCGAACAGAGTACTCAAAATGATCTTAATTTCGTTTTTGACCCCCCTCCAGTTGACTGATTATTCAGTTATTTGGTATACACCTTTAATAAAACGGTTTGATTTGCTCTTATGAAAGTTTTAAGATCATTTTGAGACTTCGTCGTCAAGTTATTTATGACGCTGCCTGTACTACTGTCTTCTATAATGCTAAGCAGATCTATGCAGTGTTCACGCTGCTGATAACAACGATTTATTGCCCTGATTAGTCGTTAGTAATTACTCTATTTGTCAGCACTAGTGGTATACTTGTAGTGAACATCGAGGCCGTATTACGCAATTTCCGTATTGCAGCGATGATCGGATATTTGATAGTATTCTAACAAGAGTCTCACGAACAAGCCTTGTATATAAATTTATAAAAAGACTAAAGCTAATCTGACGCCAATTAAATTGGAGTTTTATAATTATAAACGTTTTAGATACACTGAGTCACTATTATTAGCGTACGTTAATAAATAGAGAGAATTTAGAGATAGGTAGAAACTATTGACGCAACTGAGAAATCACGAAAATGCTGATATGAGTGTTTAGAATAGAGCGTTGTTGCGCAACCTAATAAGCACCAATGTGAAAAAAATGCAATCTCACTTCGCGAATACTACGGTTATATGTATAGTTATTCCATCTATTACTTAATGCTCTAGTGAGATTATCCTAATTCAACACACGAGGCTGCGGTGAGCCGTAAAACGAGATGGAATGTGTTTGTTAATATTATTACCTCCCTGTTGAGTACTGTACGGCTATATAAATTGAAATACGCAACACGCGTTCCTGTTTTAAAGACATTTTCTATGTTATTAGCTGTGGTACTAGCATGTACAAAATATCATATTATGCATTGTTTCTTCTAATTTTCTATTTAAACTCCTTAAATGCATACCATTTGCACACAAGCGAGGTTAATGACTGAGATATTTTATCAGTCAACTTTGGGCAGACAAGATTACTCTTACCAGTACCAGGAAGGAACGGTAGCTCAGGGATATGAGGAATCAAATCTCTAAAAAAGTTTACTCTGATGCCCCAAAAATTGAGGGCTGGGCAACCCCCTCTTTATTACGGTCCAGAAGAGGTGGCACATGCTATCATCGCACTTCAGGAAGGGGAATAGGGCTTGTAAGCTTTCAAAATAACAGGGTGACAAACTTTTCTTTAAGATTTTTTTGAGAAAAAAAATCTCTTAGGCCTTTACTAATAAAAAATTACACAGAGTATATACAGCTGTTTTGACGAAATGTTGTATGGAAATTTTGACATAACGGCTGTGTAAGTAATTAGGTATATAGCGAATATTGTAACGAAAAAAGTAAGTATTACCTTCTGCGGTGTGTCGAGCAGATCCCTAATGACGGTAAGAAAGGAGTCGGGTGTGAGTCTTCTAGCGGCGTACTCCTCCATATAGTAGGCGATGGCCGGCAGGTCGCACTGCGGCAGCAAGGACCGCGCCTTCTGCTCCACTGCCACGGCTGCCGCACCTCGCCGCCTGCCCCACCCGCTTATTCTATAGTACAGGTTAGTTGCAACATCAATATCAAAAAAAAACATCCCTCCAGCACGAAAAGGGTTCTTTTGCTGCATAAAATCTTGCAGCAAAATACAATTCTGTTCCCGTCATCACTCTGAACTGTTCAGTTCATGACATCACTTCAGTTCAACTCTAGATCATGATTTAAAGAAGAAGAAGAAGGTATGTAGAAGAAAGAGAATAAGAAGTAAAAGCGGGGAATATCGTGAAGATAATAATGACTTGCAGTAAAATTTTCCTTAAACGATTTTCCTCTTTCATATTTGAAAAAGGGAAAGAAAAGAGGTTAAAGTTGTACTGCGTACAGTATAGATATGCCAATCTATATTTAATGATGATTTGTGAATAAGTCGCCGAGTCATTAACGAGTTCATTAATCAATTGTAAGAAATACAGTCGTTTGGGTAAATTAATCGTATGATTCGAAAATAAATTTGATGCAATCAATATTTTGATTAAATTACCTACCTTCAATAGGTAGGGTAGTAGGGTTTTAAATTGAATTCGTATATATCTAATATATAAAATTTCCATGTCACAATGTTAGTTACCCTACTCCTCCGTAACGGCTTGACCGATTCTCATGAAATTTTGTGTGCATATTGGGTATGTCTGAGAGTCGGACAACATCTATTTTTCATCCCCCTAAATGGTGCAGCGGGAACGGTATCTGACGCCACGAGGGCAGGAAAAAATGGCGGTACGAAGTTCGCCGGGATAGCTAGCAATCATATAATATACCGCCGTTTTTTCTACAGAGTAGTCAGAGACAACAGCACGTCATTTACTTATATCCTTCCACCGTCATTACGTCATTGTTGAGTCAGTAAAAATATTCATCATTTTGGCTGCTTTAGTAGTAACTGCTGTGTGACCACGCAACCAAGGGTCTGCGCCAGAGCCTCGTCGTTGAATTGGCATATAAATCGGCAGCTGGTGAGAGTAGCTTGACTTGAGATCCACAAATAATCAATATTATACAATGTATTTATACAGTATTTTATTACCTTGGGGCTGCTTCCCGTTCTCCAAACGCCGTGCACGCATGAGGAACCTTCCCTACATCTCGAACTAACAGCGACATTCGTTTGTGGTACTTGAGCTGTGCGACCGCCTCGTCGTGCGTCACGTCCACAAACGACTGACCATTCACCTCTAGAATTTGATCCCCAACCTACGACAAGAGATTCATTAACGAATTTATAATAGGTAAGCATATTATAAAGTAGGGAATGATGGGTTCTAGAATATCATAAAAATATCCATACTAATATTATAAATGCGAAAGTAACTCTGTCTGTCTGACTGTCTGTCTGTCTGTCTGTCTGTCTGTCTGTCTGTATGTTATGCTTTCACGCCTAAACTAGTGAACCGATTTTGATGAAATTTGTTATAGGCGTAGATTAGACCTTGAGAAAGGACATAGGCTATGTTTGGTATATATCGACATCCACGCGGGCGGAGCCGCGGGCAAAAGCCAGTAAATTATACGCAAAAATACTTGAGTGAATGCAAATATGCATACAAATATTTGCACTGTCCTAGATAACCACCGATTGCATAAATGCCACGCCACAAACAGTTCACTGTCTTATAAAATGTAAACAATATGTTAGCTCATATGGACAACTGATATTTATCGGCCGTCAAGATATTTGTGGCTAAGTTATAAACGTAAGTTGCAATATTGGGAAGTGGCATGCAGCAATCCATAGGTCCAAAGCTCTAACACTATAAATTCTTCACCACATCTCGCTACCGCACACACGATAAGAAAATTAAATATTATTCGCCCCGTTTCGTAAACACTACTTATCGGGGAGGCACTTAAACGTATTAAAGTTGAAGTTAATTTCTGCAATAAAAAATATAACGATGTTTTCTTCGTTCAGCAGTAGATAAAAGTGTTATACGAGTATCTACGCTGTGTAATAACATTTCTTTAGCATTGGAAAAGTTTAATGGCAATCGAACTATCGGTAAATTAATAACGAATATGTTTATTTTTATTTATCTCATTGTTTCTATCATTCTATTCATAATATAGTTCATCAATTGCCTGCCCCTCTAGACAACCCTGGGTCAACCGGGGTTTTTTTTTTATCGTGCGATAAATCCCCACGGAGCCGGTAGAGGTGGTTATGTCGGACTCGAACCGAATAAAACCCCGTCTTGGGTCCTTGGGTGCCGGAAGTGGATCAGCCGGGGTGCGAGGGATATGTCGAAGACAACCTCACCTCCAGCCTAGTACCACGACCTTCAGTCGGCGTGCGGTGATAGTCGGTTCGAGTCCGACATGACCTCCCCTTCTGGCTCCGGCGGGGGAGGTATCCGAGGGGATTTCCGCACAAAAAAGCCGCCCTAGATAAGTGGCAAGTCGTTACCCCGCGTAATGTAGAATAGATTGATGAATATATGGTTAGGGAATGATGAGTAGGTATATGGGATTTGTCATTATTTTTCAAGACAGTCGTCAACGCATGTCAGGGTGCAGGAACCGCCACCAATCCAGATGCTGTCTATCACCATTTGATGACTCCTACCGTGGCGGCTATTGTAAGAAAAGGAAAACGCGCGTACTGGAAGGGCATTATATGTACGAGTATTGAACCACTTGGTTCGAGACGGCATGCACCGTGGTCCAGCACGTGTTATTCTGGACAGGACTCGCCGTGATGGAGATGGTAAAATACAGCCAGAAAGGCAAAATCAAGACATAACTGCACAGGGTTTGACGTGTTAATATCACCATGACTACCAATGATACCGACTGCTCACTACTGCATCTAATCCATACTTCCTTACTTAATAATTATAAATTCGAAAGTAACTCTGTCTGTCTGTCTGTATGTTACGCTTTCACGCCTGAACTATTCAACCAATTTTGATGAAATTTGGTACTGGGGTAGATTAAAACTTGAGAAAGGACATAGGCTATGTTTGGTCGCGATAACCTACATCCACGCGAGCGGAGCCGCGGGCAAAAGCAAGTAAATAATATGCAGAGCCATCCCAGTGATGAGAACAGTAAATACTATATATTTTACCGATACTCTCAAGCTAGTTTAAGCTGCGCTTATTTGGTGTCAAGATAGCGCTCCGTAGTCTGTCGTAGAATATTATATTATTATTATCAAGTTAACACAAGCTATGAAACTGCTGCTAGTGTAAACTTGAGAGTAATTCAATCTGCAAGGGTCTTAGCTAACTATCTCGAAAGTGACGTGTCTCAGTAATTTAAAACGAATAGAAGAAGAATTGCATTCACTGGTTTATGTATTGAATGAAATTTTAAAACAATAGTTTGCTAACTTTTCTATTAAAAAATCCAAATGAATTAAGATCCAGGACGGGACTTGAATTCTTGACAGTTTCTTTCTAAGACAAATACTCTTACCCTGACTTGGAGAGCTGAAATTCTACTCTGCTTGCGTCTTAGCGCGACGAAAGGAACTATCCAGGTTTTTAATACTCCTACTTAAATGAATAAGCATTCCTATTTTGGGTGTTAAGTTTTTCCTATTCATTGTTTGTAGGTACGTATGTATTGACAACCAGTAACCAGGCACATTTTTCTTTTTTTTTCGTACGGAAATCCCCTTGGATACCTCCCCCGCCGGAGCTGAATGGGGAGGTTATGTCGGACTCGAACCGACTAAAACCGCACGCCGACTGAGGGTCGTGGTGCTAGGCCTGAGGTGAGGTTGTCATCGACATATCCCTCGCACCCCGGCTGACCCAGGGCCATCCCTTACGGTCTAGCCCTCCTCGGGAGGGGACCAATGGTGTCCCCAACTCGCCCCAGAATGCCAGCCAGAATCGCCAGATATATGTAGATACTTAATACTGCTCATTAATACCTTCTATATTTAAAATGCCGATTTCGAACGTAAGCATAAAAGTATTTTTCTTAGTACTTAGTGCCTACCTACCTGAGTTAAATATTCATGGGTATATTTATGGAAATAATAAAAAGTGCCGTCATATAAACAACAGCAAAAGCAAGACATGTATAGACGATGGATGCGATAAGATAGATAATGTTCTGTCAAATTGTCCTTCTACCCTTTATGAGACAGATAAAATATTTTTGTAGACCCTCGTAAATGCCTCTGTAATAAATTGGTCGGTTCTAGGTACAGAAGACAGAACCTATAAGAGTAAAAATATATAAGTATCCATTCAATTTATATATGGTTTAACTTCTGCCATTACATTCGAAATAGATCGGGAAAAAGAAGTGCTCAAGTGGCTCAATAGCTCAGTTGGTAGAGCATTCCCTCTGTAAGGGAAAGGTCGTGAGTTCAAGTCCCTCTTGGGCGCTTCTTTTTCCCGATGTATTTCCAATTTAAAAAGTTAGCATAATAAATACTATAAAAATTTCATTAAACTATAAACTGCTATAAAAACAACATACATATTAGGAGGGTTTTTTTTTCAAAAATGATATTTTCATTACTTCTGCCGGGGAGGGAGGCTTTTGGGACAGGGACCTCATCCCCAGATTCCCCCTTTAAAATTAATTATTATTTCTGAGAATTATTTCGGGACTGCAAGAAAAAAAAGGTAAAATATAATTTAAAAAAAGCTGATGTCACCACATATTATAAAATAAAGCCCCCCACCGCGTTTGTTTGTACGCAAAAGACCTGCAATCTACTAATGGGTTTACATTTTTTTTTTAATTTTAAATAAATAAAATCTTTATTGGAACCATAAAACACAGGAATAATAACATAACAGTGTGATAGTGTCTGCATTAGTTTAGAACTGTGTCGCAGACACTAACGCCATCTCCAGGCCGAAATCGGCACAAGAGTTCCATCACAAACATTAATATATCCAATATTGGTAAGAAGAAGCTCAGAGACATCATACATAAACAAACTCACGCCTGTATTCCCCGAAGGGGTAGGCAGAGGTGCTAGCACCTACATTTCGCCAGTTTATGTTTAAGTCCCAATGTAATAGGTAGCGAGCCTATTGCCAATTACCGGGCACTTATAAACCTGTGATAAATACACACATAACTTCGAAAAGTATCGAAAAGTCATTGGTGTGTGCCATGGTAAACCTGGTATCGAACCCGAGACCTCGTCTCAGCAGTCCATTACCTATACCACTAGGCTACCGTAGAAACATAACCTAATCTTAAAATTAAATTCGGAATTCAGTGTGTGTGTGTGTGTGTGTGTGTAGGTATGTGTGTATTGGAGGGTGTGTTGTGTGTGTAGTTAGTGAGGTGTGTAAATGTAACATGTTACGCGGTTACATGCGGTTTCAATTAATAGGTAAAGTCCAGTATCGCGGGGATTTCACAAAAGATTGACATAAAGAACATTAAGTACAGTCAACGCCATAAGTTGATTACACTGAAATATTTTACAAATCCTTTTTTATATTGGAATGCATCTTTCTATAGTAAATGTAGTGTTATGATTCCCAGAAGACAAACTTTATTTACATATTCAATGTTTTTTTTCACAATTTTATGTAAGGTTTAGGGGCCACAGTGTTCAATAAATTAGAATTTGTTAAGCTACTTTTGTAGTTGACTGTACATATACCTAGACTTGAGCAATAGTTATTCTGTTAATAAGGCACATAAATTTGTCCCAATTGGGAAATTAAGCCCCAATAATACAGTGCAGATGAAGTGTCAGTGGTACAAAAAATTAATTTTTATTTAACTACAAGGGCTACGGAACGCTACACGGCCTGCTACGATAGAAATACCGTCACGGATCAACCATATCGGAACCCCAATACAAGTTATTGTATACTAACTTTTGCCCGTGGCTCCACCCACGTGGGTGCCAGTTATAGCAAGCTAACATAGCCTATGTCCTTTCTCAAGGTCTAATCGGTTCAGCGGTTTAGACGTGAAAGCGTAAAATACAGACAGAGTTACTTTCTCATTTATAATATTGGTTTGGATTAAGCGTGTATATTCAGTTTAAAACTGGTTCTTACATTTCAAATATCCTATAATTTCTAGCAAACAGATCAAAGTATAATTACCATAAGTCCAGATCTATCTGCTACAGAATCCTTATCGACGCCTGTGATGTAGATGCCGAGGTTGTATTCCAGCCCACCCCTTATCATTAATCCTAATGATTGTCCTGGTTCTATACAAAGGTCGACCTGCACAGAAAGGTTAAACGGTTAGTAAAAATGCTTCGTCATCCAGATGAGCGTTCTATAAAATTAATCTTATGAAAAAAAGTGTAAAACAGTGACAAAATTTATGACTGTACGTTAGGGTAATAGCTGTAATGGAAAATTCGATATGCAGCATGAGTATGAAATGTACAGACTCTTAAAAACGTAATATGTACTCGTAGCAGCTGACGGATGACATCGTTCGCTAAAAAATTCGGTACAGCCAACGACAAAAGTAGCTTACAAATTCTAATTTCCTTAAATATTTTTTTTAATAAAATAATACTTCTACTTGTGATAGGAGTGTGTTCACAATTTGGAGAGGTTAGAGGGAATATTTCGTAATTTCCATTGCTAATATTCTTTTTATGAAAAAAAGAACTTTATTCATTAATTTTGTATTCTGAAGACTATAAAATAAGTACCTAATTATATAGCTATTTATTGGTACGTATATTAAATACCAATAAAAAAAAGTGTTAATATTTTCATGTTAAGTCACTTTTGTTATTGGCTGTATGTTATTTTATGTAATCGAGTCGATGTCAGAGAGGATCGATGTGATGTGAGCAAGTTGACATAACTTGCCTTGTGGTTGTGGCTAGTTCACCGCGATTAGCATACCACAACGCTCTCCGACCGCTACCCGATATTTCACGACATAAAATATTTACGAGTATGGAATTGAACATAAAATATTACGATAGCATAAACTCATTTGTACGCGTTATAAGAAATTGACGTCATCTATTAGCAGCAGTATTTTGTAAACACTATACAGAATATCGCTGACGTATTAACGTGGGTGTTTTCTAAGCATCTTTAAGGCTACCAACGACCTACATCATGTTGGCACTCGTTCAAAAAAGTGACTAATGTGAAAGAAAGTTTTCGTTTTTAGCGACTGCTCACCCTTCGTATAGAGCGATCTTTACTGGAGGATCGAGGAGGACGCAGGGGCGGGGGTGACGCAGGCCGGCCATACCGGTCCATCCACGAACATGACGCGCGTCCCACCAGTGCGCCTGCTGTCCGTACCGTCATCGTCAGCTGACGGCACGACTTCAGCATCTAAGAAAAATACAAATCTGTTAGACATCTTGTATTTATTAAACCTTTGAGTGAGAGAAGAATGTGAGGATGTAAATTAGGGTTGGTTTACAAGCTCGTGCCTTATTTACAACGTCTGGTAGTATTTAATTCGTTATGACATCTAGCAAATATTTCCTAAACAATCGCAACGTCTTTCTGATGCTGACTGTACCCTAATTTTACGTGCCTATACTCATAGAGTCTTCAGAATTTAATTCAATGCCTCTAATCCATCTATCCATCGGTCAATCAATCTATTTTCCAGTCTATCTTACTATAAAAGTGCGATATTTTGTATGTAGGTAATTGAGATAATTGAAATTCTTCAGAAACAAAATTCTTTCAGCTTCTGACGTAAGAACGTCCTTTGTCATTGTAATGCTGCCTACTTGAGGTACATACTTAAGAAGATAAGTCGGAGTAACAAGCAATTATCTGTCTCCAGCGAAGTATTTCACAGGTTTACTTATATAATAAATAAGGTAGATAAATAAATTTTGCAAACCACGAACATAATCCAGAAATATATTGATTACCTACTTATTTTTTTAATAATTTTGTATCAAAACCTATATATAAAAAAGGAAAACGCCTCAACAATTTAGGCCACTTTTCAATCTTGAATTAATTTATAAATTACGAATAAAATTGAAAAGCTTTAACGAATGAATGCTGTGTAATAAATAATTCATCGTTACTCAAAGAAGATACTGCCGGTTTCAGAGTCTGTTCATTAACAAAATTGTTCCTACTTAACCCAATTCTATTATTACCACTTAAGATATTAAGACAGTACCATTAGCACAAATATAGTAGCAACAAAACATAAATTGTCACTTTCACTATTCACAGACGCAAGTGGCACGCAGCCGAGTAAAATGTCTCAGGCGGTTCAAGTAGGCTCAAAGAAAGGACGGCAACAACAACGGCCTGGCCCTCGATTCTACTAAAGCTGAACACTGTGGTCACTGCAAAAAATGACATTAAATTTTAGACTTTATTCCTAAACTCCTAAAGCCCTAAATGAAATGAGAATTTTTTCATAAAACTTTGTCATTCACTCTTCGTCACGTCACACTTTGCAAACAGTGATTTAATTTTGAACTTTAATCGCAGTGGTGGTGGCACGACTGTGGTTTGGCTTTAGTAGAATTGAGACCCTGGTACCTACTTCCTTTGCGAGGTTGACAGGTAGGAAGTGATACAAATAAAATGCCGGACGCATAAAAATAGTAACATTTTATGTATACTTTGCTTTTTATGTATTTTATGGATATTCTGCCCTTTTTTCATACAAATACCTAAATCACAGAGGTAGGTAAGGAGTCATCGTACCCGCTGTCGATAATGTTTGCAACTATAAAGGTGTCACTCGCGCGTTACCACTTACAACGGTATATCAAGCCATAATAAACCATACAAAATGCAACAAGCTAATGCAAAAGGTGATAAGTACTTTTTTTCAGTACAGAAAATTAGGTAAGGTACTACCTCAGATCTGCAGGTAGGTATGATTTAATTAGTTGAACTGGTATTTCTAGTAAGCATAGGAAAATACCAATATAGACAGAAGACAAAGTTGAATACAATAGTCCTAACGAATAAAGAAATGAATATACTTATTATAATTTTACCAAGCATTTTTCAAGCACGTCGTGATAAAACGCAAGAAAAGATTTTGTTGTCGGGCGGGCGGGACACTGCGGCGATGGTAACACAGCCAGACGGCGCGGCGCGGCGTACTCATTACCCTTTTGTTATCTTTTATAGGTTTATTTTATGTTTCAGCTACATGCCTTACTTACAAATGAACTATTTCATCAGATTTACGTGAGTGGAAAATTACGCTTAAATAAACGTCTCTATCTATCTCTCTTTGATTCATTATGGTTGTCAACACCGTTTCAAAGGCGAATTTGGAAATCGAAGTTAATTCTATTGACCTACTCCGACTTCGGTACCCTACATCGATTTTGTGCTTAACTATATGGTGTATTAACCATCGCTTTATAAGTAAAGGCAATAAAACAATAAATTAATAGAAAAGCAATGAAGGGAATTTTAGAGTGCAGGGATAACAAAAATCGTAGAACGTGTATTGTTTTTATTACTGGCCTTTATGAAAAAAATGTGAATCATCAAGCTATTCAATAGAAAGGAATAATGTAAGAAACCAACATCTTTCGTTTGGTTTGTTCCTATATATATTATGTGACACGCACTTACACTCTCACAGGTTTTTATAGCACACCAAATTGTACCCGTAACAGACATTTCGTGACTGCAGAAGCTGATGTTATTTTAACATAGCTCCACTACTGTTGTAGTACAAGTAAAATTTCCAAATACAAATATTAGGTATTTTGAAAAATAATCTGTTATTTTTATTTCTCTGCCTTCCTCTCTTTGGGAATTATCCACTGACAGTAGTCTGGTTTACGCATAGAACGAACACGACGTAGAAGGATGTATCGAATACAATTGATAAGTACCAATGTAATATAAGGTAGGTAAATAGTTCTCTTCAGTTTAATTATACGTATCTTAAAAATCTTAATGTAGCCCATATTGTTAATAGGATTATATTTTACTATAGATATTAATTCAGATATAAAATTATTACCTATTGGCCTATTTACAGTGAATAAATAGCCACCACCCACGTCAGTACGGAACAACTAAAGACGTGTTTTATACAAAAAGGTCTCAGTGAATGTCAGGAAGGCATATCGTAAATCAAGCGGTATCGTGAAGTGCGGAAGGAAAACTCAACGTCTGCAAAAATAGAACTTGAGTCACTGTATTTCTACAAGTTATGTTAATTTAGTTCAAGTTTATTTTTGCAACTATACTTATTTGTGTATTTTTGGGATTCCAACCAAGATATGGCTAAAATAATCCTCAACTATAATTTGGTTGTTCACAGTTTTAGGTAAGCTTTTTTTAAGATTTTTATAGATGTTGCTAATCAAATGAACGTTTAATATTGTCTATTCCGTTTCTTTGCAGTTACATTCACGATAATCATTCAACATGCAGAAGGAAATACGTATTTGTTATATCGTGACTGAACCACGTTAACGCTAACAAGAATCGGACGTCGCTTTCCGTTTTATATTTTTACAGTTAGCACTCTTTATGCATTTGGTGCCTATTCTGTAACTAAACGAGATCAACGAAGTGGTTAAGTATCCTTTTGTCAAAGATCTAATGTTAGGAGTACCTGCCTTGACCTTCGGTTTGTTTGTGAATTATTTACGGTCCTTCCATTTTAAAAAAAAGTTATACATAAGTACTACCAATATAAAATAAGTATTACAATATAGAAAGATTCAAATCTTTTTATAATTCTAACTTTTAACTATTATCTCATGCCCAACTATTATCTTGTATTATAACATATACCTACAGCTATATTTTTCAGATAGCCACTACGTTATTTTCACAATTAAGTATGTACATAATGAATACAATATAATATATTGTGAGAATGTTTTTACCAACTAAGTTATCTACGAAATAGAAAAAGAGACAAACGCAATTCAACATTGATAAGGTTTTACGTAAAGCACGGTTTCGAGGCAATAAAATACCCGCTTAAGTATTTATATGCTCTGGACGATTTCAGAATAATTTGCTGCGTAGGCGCCCGACTGCGGTCGACATTAGCACGGAAATAGAAAACGTCTCCCTCTCGTGTCCGCCTGTCATTTCGCAACCCCTTGTAATATATTGTTTGCATGCCGAATGTTCAGGTTCAGGTAAAATACGAATAAGTGAATGTACTTGAACAATATTTGACAGCACGACAACGATCGAAATAAACTGACTCAATTCAATTTTATGCATTTTGCAAACATTTTCGATTAAAATTCAGTTGACATGACATGCTAGTACTTATGTCAAATTAAATTAAGGTTCTCAGAGCCGGGATCTGCTTTTTATAACTTTTTCTACTGCACTTCGCCTAGTTTATTCCTAGTAGTATCTTGTCATATTTTACGACATTAAATAATCACTTCTTGTGTATACCCCTCCTACCTACCTACTAAGTTTTTAATTCAGTCCACATCTACATAACATAGACAAGCTATATTTTAAAAGAAACTGGATTCTTTTCCCCAGTGCTGTCTGTCTTTTACAAAGAGGAAATAAAATTCGTTGACTCGAGTTGGTTGTGACAGTTAGATAAAATATAGCTTTTATTGTCGTATACGTATCTATATCGGAAGAAGTATTTCGTTTTCAGTACCATCCATCTTGTCAGCTCTTTAAACAAAACCATTTATTAGATTCCGAATATTCGTGTTAATTGTAACCCAGAAAACTTTAACAATGTTAAAATGATTAATTAGGAATTGTGGGAACACAGAGTACTTAAGTACCTGAATGAACTGTAATTGATGAACTGTCTGAAATAGCAGCGATTGTTTGAAAATAGAATTGTATATAACATCTGCTTTCTTCTAAGGGCCGGCGCACACCGTCGCGGCGTGCTACAGCCCGCCGCGGCATCCTTTGCCATGCCGTGCCGGCAGTGGGCGCCGGCCCTAACATTACTATACTAATAATAAAAATGCGAAAGTAACTCTGTCTGTCTGTATATTATGCTTTCACACCTAAACCTCGGAAACGATTTTGATGTAATTTGGTATAGAGGCAGATAAGACCTTTAGAAAGGACATAGCCTTGATTTTTCTCATTTGGTGCCGAAAAGCGACACCCACGCGGACGGTCGGTGCCGTGGGCAACAGTAAGTTATAGCAGAAATAAGACAAGATACATATTGTAATGACTTATTGTGATCATAGCTAATATATATAATTTCATTGTATTTAAAAAAATATATAATGGATTGAAACAATGAATTCGGTAAGTCCACGAATTTCACCAAATATTTTAATTCTATGCCACCTCGTATGTGTTTATAAAAAGGTATTTACCACGTTCAGAACTAGATGTCCGAATTCAATGAAAATGTCCTATCCCTACGTGTGGACCAGTAATTATACCTATACGGAACCGAATATTCCACATATAGAACCATGTTACATATATAAAGTAATGCCCCTGGGAAGATGATAATAAAAACCTAGCAACAATGGACACGCATAGCAAAAGACATGAGAATATAAAGGTTTATAGGAAGCCATTGTCGAAGGACGGACTGTGGAAGAAAAACCTGCTACCGATAGATACAATTAGTTAAGATTTTGCGCAATGAATAAAAATTGTATTAAAATGTTATACCTACTTAGATTCAGTTATGATGACCTTCTAATTAGGCTAACTATTTGGCAGGTACACCAAAACGAACTGTTTAAAATAGTCCTAACAACTATAACAGTGAAGGCGGTTTGGCGCACATCAGCTGAATGCTGTCGAAGTCGTTTGGCCCACGATCAGGACGCCCTGCCAACAGCAACAGGTTCCCTTGCACCCCTTCCAATATAATATCATGTATGTGATTACCTCTCAGTTTATAGATATGACTTCCACGCATATTAACTTAGCATTGCACGCATTGTAACTTAGCATTCCGGACAAATCTTTGTGATTTAGCTTAGCATTCCAGACAAATCTTTGTGATTTATGGTCTGCTTATATTGTTATGTAAATGTTTAAGGAATAAATAATAAAAAATACTAGCTTACGGGCAACGACCATACAACCAATTTGGTTGTATGGTGATTGCTTACGACGTTTTGCTTACGGGTAGTCCAATCGGCTAAACGCCAGACTTTTCCATAGTAAATTACACCCTACAACCATAGATTAAAGCTAACTACAGTAATAATTTTGTTTAGTATCCGTTAAAATCTAATTTAAGCGTATTGTCAAACACTAAATCACACAAAGGGTTAGAAGCGATATATCATTATTTATCTTTAATGAGAAATCTATCTTGAAAGCACGTAATTTGTATTATAGAGACTGACCTTAAGAGCATCTTCGTGCGAGATTCCGGAGAAAGGGGTGCCGTTGACTTGTAGGATGGAGTCCCCAGGGCGCAGACCCGCGCGCTCCGCAACCGAGCCCTCTTCCACTCTCGATATGTACACACCTACACCTAAATATTATTAAATTAACTAAATTTAACACCTACGTTAAAACTAGGGAGGAAGCTACTGATCATAATAGTTTTTCTTCTTACCTCTATCGTTAATTTCAAAACTTTTAGCAACAACGGGACCAATGAGTTAGCTAAACATAAAATATGTACTTAAATAGAAAACTTTAGATCAAAATTATTCACTTTTAGTTCGCCATCACACAAATGTTAATAATAATCCTTAATCAAATAATACATAAATTAGCTTAAGTGCGACCCAAAATAAAAGCAAGCATTATTTTTTCTTCTTATCACTCAGGCGCCACATTAATTCTTAAATACCAGCATTTTTTTTACAAAGAAGGCATTAGTTTCGTTATTTTTGTATAAAATGATCTTATATTAAAATTTAGCATAAGATCATTGTTCGTATACTTGATGCCGTATAAAACCCCTACCTACATGAAAAAATTACACGGTACTACATCTAAAGTGCAGATTGGGAGCTAGCGATGAAGGTATTCCGTATTCTAACAATAATGTAAAATAGTACTAATAATGTATGATTCGCATTTATACAGTAATTCTAAATTTGAAATCTTATTGTTAGGTATTCAATTCACTTCTTGCTTTATTCGCCTCGTTTGATCAAGATTCAAATTTTTCATTTAGATCTTGAAGAGTAGGTATTATTATAAATACGAATTTTTCAAAACTTGCACATTTCTTCAGATTACATAAACCAAGTCAGGTGCATAAATACTATCTATTTTTTAATACTATCTTTCTGGAACACGAATATTGACTAGTCTGGCGAATCTCCAAAAATCTAATCAGTTACAGTGCATCTCTGCAATAATCAAGACGCGGACTCTTGCCATAAAACTTTTACAGTAAATGTATTTAGTCTGTACAAATTCAGAAATGGTACCCGCATACTTTGAAAATGTACGAGCAATATAACCATAACATGGAAACTTTATACAATTTAAATCCTTATCTTATTTTTATGGCGAAAGGAAATTCCAAATTCAGTTCAAATTATACAACGGGTCTGAAAAATGTAAGACAATGAAATATGTACTGATTTTAGAATAGCAAAATATATCTAATGCCCATTTTGAATAGTGTTTCAAACCAGAAAGATAAGACCCTACAAAAATATGTTCTATAAAGAATTTCAAAAGAGAAGAGTTTCAAAAGGAGTTTATTACATTTTAGATATTTTGATATTATTTTAATATTTTTCACAACTGAAGTTTTCAGTACTACTCTTAATAGCCGCGTTGTTTATAAGAGAACTTGTGCAAATCAAATATCCCGTCGGCTGTCGCTTCAGGAAAACTATTATTGGCATATAAATTTAAAAAACACAGACGACCGTCTATCTCAGTAAATAACACTTATTTTTTTATACGTTTTCTCGAAACTTTATCACTTGACACTGTTCTGCAAAACACTAGTAACGAATACGATTCTGTGGATTCTGTCTTCTAAAATGTATTTTATCATTAACTAGACACACACAAATATACTTAAGTCATAACAGCAAAATCTTTACTCAGTCAGGTACTTTTCTGTTATGATATGACTTATGGTATAATTTATTGTATGTTCTAAACTTGAACTTAAAGTAATTGCTCAATAATGTCATAATGCTTGCTCATGCAAATTCTCGTTGCGCAGTGAACCAAGTAAACGATGGAAAATAGCTATTTATTTGTGGAATATCGCTTTTCATTTCTGGAAAATCGTTTTTTATTTCTGACAAGAACTAATTCTTCTGTTTAAAGGAATTTCTTTTTTAATTCACGTACCCAAATAATACTTTTTAGATCGAACGAATGACACATTCATGTATAGGTACATCTTATTACATTGAACTGAAATCAATCAAGAGCATATTTACCGTCACTTTAACCTTTTACCGAACCAGATTGTTATTACATATATAATTGGAAAATTGCATTATCCGGAGTCTAGCATAATTAATAGATACCTACTATTTGCAAGTATATGCACTTTAAATATTTTGCCAGCATCGCAATCCAAAATTGAAATTCAAATATACAAGATTCTCTCTAAGACAGCTGTTAGGAATTGCAACAAGTCGAAGTTTACAAAATGTAAGCACAAAATGTGTTTGTATTCCGGTGTCACATATCCCTAACTCGCAGTTAACGATAATGTTATTTAAATAAGCAACGCAGCAACGTGTAGCAACTCACATGTTTGGCTCCCATATTATAATGTTTCTTTAATAGCCGTGCGCCTTTATGGCGTTTGCATGCTTGTTATATTTCTTAATACCAGATTTAATCTGATACCTTAATTATACCCACCTATAATAGGCAAAATTATAATATGGATTACTTGAATCAATGAATACAAAATCAATTAGACACGATTATAATTGTAAATGAAACACTGAACATATTATCCTCGAAAGACATGAGTCATGTTTAGGCTGTAGTAAATGTCCCCTAGCTTCAACGTGAACGTAATCGATAGGACAGGGTCGTCTCTTTTGCAGCTCGTGGCCATCTTTCAGGCTATCGACAAAATAAAGTGCTTTAATCTGTAGCCAAAGCATTTAGATATTACAGAGATACATTCAAAATCTGATACAACCAAGAATACAAATAAATTGTTGAACAAGATGGTGTTTGACACAAGCAAGTTAATGAGAACATAGCCATACAACGAGATTATGGAGGACTTTCCTGTTAGTAATTAAAATAAATTATTTAGAATTAGGTAGGTAAGAATGGTAAAAAAGTTGCAATAATCTTCTTTTTATTTTTATTTATTTATACTTAATGATCCATCCAACCTATATGGTAAATTATCTGACAATTAAAAGACAATTCTTAAGTACAAGACAAAAATTCTTATTCGTACATTTAAAATAAACATTGCTCAAATTCAACCACCGAGCGTTTTTTATCGAATAACCTGTAATAAAGTTAAATTAAAGTGTTTCGGAGTATCAAGAGTACACAAAAATAATTCTGAAATATTGTGATTAAAATATTTATATTTTAATCAAACATTGAACATTTTAGATAATACCGTTATAAAGAAGGAGCACTATAGCCAAGATATACATAATTCCAATCTTACCTTGGAATATGAAAAATGTGAAGCACACCTTTGAGAATGTGAGCCGTGTTCTCGGATATGATCGACCCATATTCAAAGTACAGTTTAATACATAGAGGATAGAAGGGGATATTTTATCAAATGAATAGGGAGGATCCTACTACTGGACAGAATTGTTATGTACCTACTTACTAAGAGATTCATATCACATGTAGTTTCTATGCCACGTCTAAGCTGTTTTTAATGTTATTACAAATTGCACTAGGTAATTATGTATATCTGTTCTTGTTACCACGGCGCTATATTAAAGAGTCCCCAAAAGCTAACAAAGTGCTTAACCTACGAGTAAGTTTCTTGACCACAGAATCTATTAGTAAGTAAGTAATTCAAATATTAGTAAAACAATACGCACTGTAGTATTACTAATACAAAGTTTGAATTTGGAAACCCGGGCCTATAATAAATGAATTCACTATAGTTAATGCGAAACTTGTATAGTTCTATGACTTCTACGTGAACTTGCTCATATGATCGTATTTTTAGGCCACTACTTACGTCCATATTTAAAGCTATACCTACCTACTTATATGTAGGACCTAGCTTTATTCTTCCATTTATTTTTGTCTACGTTACTAGGTCTGTTATTATATATCTAGTAAAAGTTCCTCTCAATTTGTTCTTTTCATTTGGAATACATACATACATATACTTATGTCTGTAAATCCCCGAAGGGGTAGGCAGAGGTGTACTAACACCCACGTTTCGCCAACTATGTTTTTCAGTCATTCCACATTTGGAATGTAGTTATAACAATGCATTATAATTACAATGTCACTCAATAGCACGGAATAATAAAGTTTTAACACTGTATAGTGGGAAAAGATTATGTTATATTTCTCACCGGCTTCCTTCCCGCCTTTGACACAAATGCCAAAGCCGTGGGAGTCGGCGGGGTCTCGGCTCATGGTGACCGTCCTCGTGGCGGGCTCCGACGGCGGCGGCGGCGCCCCGCCCGATGAGTAAGGCCGCTCTCGCTCCCCGCCCCTGTATATCGCCTGTCAGACAAACAATAATAAATATTAATCTCAACCAACCACAGGACCTACTTACTCAAACTCAACTCAAACTCATTTTGCTTTGCCTCTCGTTTGTCTAGTTCCGAAGTATAACATCCCTAATATCTATAGTAGATCAGACAAATGCAAAGTAGGTTTGTTTTAAATGCCTAAATTAACGATCCGGTTCAACATCAATAAAAAAATATATGAATGATTTTTTATTGGACTTAAGTCAATGTGTATGGCTGGTATTTAGAAGTGAAACTTATTGAACTCCCTATATACGCATCACAAGCGATTCAGTAAAATATAATGTTATTGATCCTTAATATGGTAAAGATATTGAGATACAGCATTAAGTCTCGTGTGTCGAAGTTCGAAAGCTCTCGAAATCTTGCCCGTATATAAAGATAAGTTTATTCCGATCTTTCTGTCGAACTTTATTGAATTTAGACAAGTTACGCAGTGTAAGTACTTAGTGGTAATCGACTTGCCAATAATAGAAACAGCATAATATTTAAGCTTCCATACTTTCTAGAATGCGTGTGGACGCGTGTGGCTCTAGTAGGATTGTCTCTAAAAGCGCGCCTAAATTTCCGCTTCCCCAAGGACTTCTTGGCCAACTTCTCTTGCATTGCATTTATTCAACGGCTCCCTATCAGACTGATCAGTCAATACATTGGGGTGACAGCCATGCATCGATTATATCAGTTCATGGTAGTCCATCAACAGCTTTGAAAACTGACGTCAAGGGAAGTTCAAAATGAAGTTCAAACACGTTTCATTTGTTTTTAAAACTTTATTTTCACAGCATTCTTACTTCTCATTGTATATTCAATTTAAACAAGCCTGCATTTTACGCCTGTTAGGTATGCCCTAACAATAACTCAATGAGAAAGTTGGAACCTTTGTGGTTTTTCCGCATAGTTAAAGTGAAAAGTTTCTTTAGAGAACAGAAAAAAGTCCGTAAAAAGGCAAATTATCTACAGTGCCCGGCTGTAAATGAATGGGCACCCGGTTAAGGTCGAATCAGATCGAAGATGTGTTAAAGAAAGGCCAGGTCAAGAGTGCCCGCGCGACCGGCGTGCGTCATGTAGGAAAACAATTATGAAAATAGTAGGTGGAAAGACGTTGTCTTCGCATACTCAATGGAAAAGTGATATGACTTTATGTATTTATGTAGGTTTCTCTATCCGGCATTTGCTTGGACACTTCTGACTAATTTCACATCTTCATAGATTGAATACAAAGGGAAAAACAATATTCTCGGGCGGGACTCGAACCCGCGATCTTTCCCTTATAGGGGGAATGCCTTGACAACTCGGCTACCGAGACACGCCCGATGTGATTCAAATTTCCCTTTTTATCCGTCTTTAAGTCTCTATGTATTCGATTTGTATAGTTAGCATACTGAATGCTGTAAAATTCATTCAATCTTATAGAATATTGAAAAATATGTGTTTCTATAATATTCCAAGCATTAAGTACTTCGGTTTGGACTTGAACTACTCGAAAGATATCATGCTGCATAAATAAGTTTTTTGATAATGATAAGAGATATACCGAGGCTCTACGCAACCAATGCAAGTCAATCATAGCGTGAAGCCATGAAGTTTTCGGTCCCAGCACGACATAATAGCTATGTCACCACATTTCATTATTACTTTACATTAACACTACAATTTGCTCTAATAAAATTAACAAAAATCTTAAATAAATTGGACCATTTAGTTTAATTTATTAACCACAAACCTGACATTAAACTCACATTTGCGGCCCGCTTGGTGGCTTTAAAAAACACACGCACCCTACGAGTACTTTATTACGCTCCGCTTGCCTTCAATATTTATAAAATTTTCACCGCGTAACGTGTTTCCTTTATATTATGTGACCCAGTACCCGGTATATCTATAAGGTTTATCTAATATACAAACATATATTGCGTGTGTAAAGTAATAACGTCTAGTACTTAGGTGCTATTTCAACGTGCAATATGTGATATCTATAGTTCTAGAATGTACATGTAAAGTATAATTTATTGACTTAGTGCATCACTGTTCTTGCGTTTGAATATTACAATTAATTTTCTAAGGATTCATAATCCGTTGTTTCATTGCGATGAAAGTGTACGTAATTCCCCGAAAACCTACCAAATTTTTGTAAGTCCAAAATCATTGAAACCCGTGGTACGTATTAGCTAGCTCCTATAATATACATAGGTATTATAAGGTATACCTAGTATAAAAACACACTAGGAATAAAATGTGAAGTGAATAAGAACATCTTGTATTTAAGGCGAAACTCGTACTCGTAGAACTAATGCAGAATAAACCTTCAAAATTTACTTCATATGAAATTCAGTCATTAAAAAAATCACTAATCGCGTAATATTTTTAAGTATGACATACTATGTGTTATCTGGCTACAAAATGCAGTTTCTATGAAAAGAACTGTATTAATACCACGCGTTGTCAATGATCGGCCACTGATAATAAAGGTGAAATTTGGAGTATTCGAGGGAGATTCATCGATGGATGAATTGGAGGAGGCGGCATGTTCGCTTCTGCTTCTTGAAAGAGGAACTTTTCTTTCCTCCGAAAGGATAGGCTTACTAAAAATTGTGCTCCAGGCTTGCCAGTTACAGTGGGGTAATCCACTTCATATGCAAAAATAAAATGAAATTAAATAATGACGACATCTGTGGCGTAGCGGTATTGCTACGTCTGAGGTCGTGAGCTCGATTACCGCCAAGTGCAAATTTTTGGCTACATGAATATGTTTATTTACTATTGTCTGCATATGTCTACATAAAATATATCCGTATTCTAGACCCCATAGCACAAGCTAGTTCTTCTATGCTTGCTTGTGGTCTAGATAGCGTTGTGTACAACGTCGTAGTTTCTATATTCTGAATAATTTCTTTGTGGTTTCTTCCAGAAATTCTATGTAACACTGCTGCTTACCAATAGTGTGAAACCCAAGCTATATTTAAAAAAGAAAACAATTTGTAGAGTCGTCAAAGAGAACAAAGATTTGTTTTCCTCAATATTGTTCCCGACTCGGCTTTCATAGGCAATAAAGCGCGAGCCCCTTTTTTGTCCAAACATTTTTTCAAGGCAAACGTTTAAGATCTCTAAAAGTACAAGCTATCCACTTCCATTCCTTGGTAGAGGCACGGGTCGGTTCGGCCCGCCCGGCCCGCTACAATCGCTCGGTACATCTGATATTTCTGTAGATCTGCCGTGATTTGCTTGTAAAATATGCTTCAGATGCTCTTGTAGTATTGCTTCATGCATATTTTATTTCAAATAAATATTTATAAGAATTCTAAAGAACCGACAATGTAAAGGAAGATGGCATTTGTTATGATGTATTTAACCTTCTATTTTTTTATCAGACAACTTGTTAAGTAAACAAAAGGAGGATTTCAATTTCGTGGTAAAATTCTACTTTTTGTGACACACGGAATCGTCAATCTTATCGCATGAAACACCTACTTATTGTTTCATTCTTAGGAATAAAATATATGCTTACATAACTAAAGAGAGTGAACTAAAGAGTTGTTTGCTAGTTACTTAGTTACGTATTATGAATACCCTATAATTTTTATTTTTTGTATAAATAAAGTTATTAAACAAGCAATGCTATAAGCTTCAAATCAGAACGTTAATAAAAATATATATTTAGGGCCGAATTCTAAACCTGATTGTGGTGTTTTCATTCCATATAGTGATATAAACTTTGATTTACTACGAGAATTTTATCTAAATAATACTTGCAGAGGTTATTGGTTATTGATGAGCCGCGGTCTCCTTGAGTGCCAGAAAAGTGTGGAGCGAGCAAAAACGAAATAGGAAAGAAATATGGTTGAAAGAAATATAGCAACATCATCGAGCTCTCAAATGCTTTTTATACAATTTGCTCTTAGAATACATAAAGCATCAATGTAAACTCTATAATAACTAATGGACTTTGTATTTTTATGTAGTTATTGTAGGTACATAGGTGAATTCAAATTCTACCATCTTCCACTTTACACAGACTGTGTGTTCTCTTTTCGAACACATAAATATAACCTCTTATCGATTAATTGAATTGTACTGCGTTAAGTCAGGCCACCAGAATAATTCTTACATTGAGTTTACGCCTAGCCTCAGTTCCTGTTTTCTGGTAAGGTTTTGATTTTTAAACTAAACATTAAAGTCTGATTACCATAACTGTTCCTAATTAAATATTATTCAGTTCTTTCCCACTGTTTTGGTAAGTAGTGATTTCACAATATCTACATAGCTTTTTATGCGAATCCCTCTGTGACAACTATTTTGTTCATAAAGAAGGATACCTTATCCTACATCTATAACTTAATCTTCAGATTTCGTTAAAAATGTCGTCCTCTAATATAAAAGAGAAGAAATTCTCATAAGGGTTAGATCATAATCATAACAGATTACCGTTTCGAGACACCGGACACATAGATGTTTTTTTATCCTAAAAGAACGGGTTACCACTATACGAGTTCCGTTGAAAATGTCATATGAGGTCGACCTTAATAATAAAAAGAAATACATATATCCGTACCTATATGAAAAATAGAAGGTACCTCGTGTAAAGTTGAGTGAAAAATCTTGTACCATTAGCAGTCTCCTTTTGCACATTACATCAACAAGTGTTACCTCGCCGTAATCAGGTAATCACTCACGAACGAGCTAGTCACGCGGGAATATCGTCGGTTCATACAACTTTACTGGAGAATACCTTAGACTTTCCAACCGTGATTAACCATTCACTTCCTGTTTGCGTTTAGACACTCTTTAGTGGGTAATACTGTAATCGATTAGGGTTGTTACTTTGTGAGAACGTATTCAGAGTCTGAACGAAAAGGTCGGCGGGTTTTTTACGTTAAGTACGTTAGCGTACGGTAGGAAGTAATAAACAATAAATGATATCGAAGTGCAAGGATAGCTTGACATTATTATTGTCATTGTGGTTTGTGAGATCTTAGTTTTTTTTATTTATTTTTATATATCCCCGAAAGGATTCTCCCTGATTCCATGCTACTATTGTATTACAAATAAAAAATCCTTCCGACATCCATACCGCGCCGCCGTCGTGCGAAAAATCCCCACGAATACCACCCCCCTGGAGCCGGTGGAGGTGGGTATGTCGGACTCGAACCGACTAAAACTGGGTCTTTGGTTACCGGAGGTGAGATTGCAGAAAACATATCTCTCTCACCCCGGCAAACCCAGGACCACCTCTTTCTCGTCTCTCCAGGACCTTCGGGTTGTGGGGACCATAGTGCCCTCATCTAGTCCCAGTCCCGGGTTCGGGGGGAGGAGGGGGGGGGGGGGCACTCCGTGGCCTGCTACTGCTAGGGTGACACCAGGCCAGCGATGTCGGTTGCGAAGGTGTCTGGACTATTGGTGTTGTCTATGAATGTCTAATGCCCGATACAAAACAATGCTGTTCCTTAGTCCCTGTACCTACCATACCCATGAAAAGAGATAAGGTCATTCATTTATTACACTCCACAGGGAACCACATGGCATATTACATTATCACCATTATTACTACAGATAAGAACATAATAACTTTGGAATTGGTGGTACCTACTTTCACTATCACTAACGCTTCGTGGTAATAATCGTTATCGATTTTCTAATACGCAGGGTGGATTAAATGGCGACAGATCACAGGTGCTATTCGCGACCACCAACTTCACCTTAATCTTTGTGAGAAAATTTCTAAGGCCATCTTTAGATTTGCCATCATTTATGGATTGTAACGCTAGGCATTAAAAGACACAGAAGAAAGAAGATTGCATATGGCGGAAACGCGAAAATTCACTGAAAACTGCAGAGTCAGAATAACGGATATTTGATCCATTCTTAGGAATGGTTAAGTACAATGGAGGACAGAATATGTAAGTACCTAGATTAGAGAAGGTTTACAAGTTGCACCATACCAGTGAATAAAAAGTTTAGAAGCGAGCAGCCGTCATGGTACTTTCGTGATAGATAGAGCGTTCGTGTCCAACATTAGAAGAAATGACAATAATTTTATTAGAGAGGATCGAAATATGAATGTTAAGCCCTCCTGAAGCCCGACAGCTGTGAGGGATTGGCAATTTGGACGTAAATAATGAATGCTTTATTTTATTTCATGTATTACTCGTAACTATACTTTATATACTCTCAAACGATTATTTTGGAAGGTTAAAGAGGCTTTTTAGGGTCAGATATTTGTACGAATTCACGCCACGCATGGGGTACATTCATACACTATAGCTAAATTGTGTGTGACTTTCAAACTGTGGTCTGAGCCACCATCGGTGTCCACGTATCGGCGTCGTAAGTCATAACACGTAGGACGCACTGGTCGGTGACCTTCGTTTTGGTACCTAAAGGTGAGGATTAATAAAATCAAACACTAGAAAACACATAGTCGAGCGCTGTTTAGTTTTTTTTAAAGCTTGTATGTATGTGCCCCACGTACGAAGGGTGACCACTTTCCACATAACATAACATAAACATAACATAAACTCATGCCTATATTCCCCGAAGGGGTAGGCAGAGGTGCTAGCACCCACACTTCGCCAGTTTATGTTTAGGTCCCAATGTAATAGGTGGCGAGCCTATTGCCATTAACCGGGCACTTATAAACCTGTGATAAATACACACGTAACTGCGAAAAGCATCGAAAAGTCATTGGTGTGTGTCATGGTAACCCTGAGATCAAACCTGAGACCTCGTCTCAGCAGTCCATTACCCATACCACTAGGCTACCACAGATTCGACCACTTTCCCCTATAAAATATACAAGTTGCTGTTCTCCATATAAATTTGTACACCTAATTTCATACTGGTGCGCACTGTATTTCTAAAAAGGGATTCGATGTCATATATACCTATAATAATAAAAAATAGCAAGATGTACCTCATAATTCTCGACGGAATCCAATTTGAAACTGATTTTAAATATAAGAAGTCACTAAACCAGTTTGTTACACTTACGAACATTACGCACTATTTCGTAACTTTTCAAGCTTTCATTTTCGATATTAACCACTCAGTTATAAAGACAATAGGAATATATAATATACAGACTTCTTCATTCGATTTATGTAATCTCTTTAGAGATACTGTCTAGTAAATTCAATACAAATTTCCAATGCGCAATTTTAGTATGCAAATTGTAATCATGTCGAACGCACGACTACGTGTCCTATAAAAATAGCTATCATTTATATAAATTCACAGAAAAATACGCAGTAGACCGAACGGGCTCCTGACGTAGACTGAATGTGAGGGTGACAGCTGCGTCCACTGTTGACCATGACATAGTAATCTTTGTGTGGACACGCCTGTGAATTTACTATATCAACAGAATACCCAACTAATTAAAAATATTAAAACCGTTTGTAGGTATGCTTAAAGTTCATTAGGCGTTAAAACAGCAGCGTGGTACTAAGTATGTTATTTTAAATAAATTATTAACCTAGAGTAAACAAAAACTCATTCAATGGAGTTTGGTCATGTCCATATTGCCAGTACCTAAACGGCCGCCGCGGTAGTCATGAATAAAGTAGTGGTATCGACTGACGTGTACGGCCTCACCCTAGAATAATTTACAAACATGACACCCCCGACTCCCTCGCACCGCTTGACTCATATTCAGCTATATTTAGAACTTCAATCACTCAGTGTCATCTTTTGTGTCCTAATATTGATTTACTAATTACGGCAGAACAACATCTAAAGGTTAGCTATTCGTCTAGATTTTATGGCGAATAATCTAATGTTTACCTAAAAAAGAAACCAAATTTTTGTAGTTCAACTTAATAATATGGACTTATACAGGTAGGTATACTATTGTTCCGCTCTAGTTCTAATTAATGAACCATTTTTCCTTAGAATATCGCATCCATTTAATCAATCAGTTGTTGTATAAAGAGCACTTACATGATGCGTAGTGCTGCTGGGGCTACTTGCAGGTGAGTGCCTCCGTGCAGGCAGGGGCGCGGGGAGCGGAGCCGCGGCGTGAGCATGCGAGGGCGGCAGAGCCTTGCCCAGCGCCGCAGCGCCGCCCTGCCCGAACAGCCGGAGTACCTGCTCCGGCGATATGGGCCGCTTCTTGCCGTTCACAGCGCTGAGGTGATTTGTGCTATTCCTCAAGCTCGTTGCACCGGCTGCATAAGATAATTTTTACAATTTGAAGATGTTATTATTGGAAAATACTATAGGTATATAGGTATTTTAGGAAATGAAATCTTAGAGCACTCTCAGCTATAGAAGTAAGCAATACAAAAGTTTGCAAAATAGCTGATATTATAAGCGCGTCTGAGTTCAAAGAAGAAAGCTACTTTTGCTAGTAGGTTATTGAAATTGGAAATTCTTAAGTAAGTATTTAGAAGCATTACTGACATGATTAGCTGATAGGTGGCAATAAGCTTCTCTATATAAAAGTATGTGTTATCTGACAAAATCTACTACCTAAATACCAATAGGACCTATTCAATTTGGCACTCCAATGGTAGTAGACTGAATGCATTTATTAATAAATAAATTATTGCTTCTTATAAAATTGTACATATTATTTTTCGATCGTTCTTGCGCCCTGTTGGCATTGCAGATATGATATTAAGCGATACTTACCTGCGCTATTAGCAATAGTAGTGGAGCCGAGATAAGGAGCGCGGGAAAGCTTGCCTGCGTAGTGGTGAGAGTAGGAAGTGTGATGGCCGTGCGAGGAGGCCGGCCGCTCGACGATCGTGTAGGAGGTGCCGGGCGGCGAGTAGTAGACGCCGCCACGCGCGCGCCCCCGCGCGTCTTCCGCCTCGTAGCTCGTGTGCCGGTTGTCCTGCAACCACTCTTAGCGTCGAGTATAACTTCCAAACATGGATGTTATTACATGTCAAATATTTCAAAACTATTTGGTCCGATAACAACCTGAAGTTCGGCAATTAGAGCGTATACCTATAGAAAGATAGCTGGTAGCCACGATCCACCAGTGGTTTTGGCGCTGATCAATTCTGGCAAAAGTTAGATAAAGCAAGCAGATTGAAATTGAAATTGACTGCTCGATCGGCGCCGACTTCCTATCCACCTTTTTTTCTTTATACGGCCTTAGGATTGAAAGACAGAAAGGAGTGTCGAAATTTCATTTTAGAAAATATTATAGGTGTAGGTAGGTATGTTACTAGGATAGTTCGTTCGACAGTTAGTAGTTGTGTAGCCATTTCTGTACTTTTTCTTCTCAGAAGAATTCATCTAATGCAAACTCAACATTTGCATCCCTATACAAACAGACAACATCTGTTGTTAAATGATAAACACATTTGAACAATACAGACCAAGTCTCTACCTAAAACAGAACTATCTACTTATATATTTAACAGTAATATGCGTCAAACTGTTTCACCCGAATTCCTTACATACATACATTCCACATTGCACCTATCTTTTTTTTACCGTGGAGGAAAATCCTTCATGGATGTTATACCGGACTCCTACCGACTAAAAACCCCCACGGTAACGCCCAGCAGCCTATGGTTGGGAGCCCCGGGTAAGCCCTCGGAAGGATGTCCCAGGACTCCCACCAGATCTACGGCTACAATTGCGGCCTCGGCTAGGGGGTGGTTCGGGTGCTATCCCGCGTCTATGGGGGGGTTTTCGGGTGTACATTGCACCTACCTGATGGGATCTGGAGTGTCTGGCGAGGTGATGCGCGGGCGGGTGCTGCGGCGTGGCGGAGCGCGTCCAGCCGTAGCCCTGGTTGTAGGGCGGGGGCCAGCGCGCGCTGAACTCCGCCAGCTCCGATCCCTCCCCCGCCTCCCCCGACCTCATGCCGGGGGTCACGATGCACACTGACAAACAAAAAAAGGCATTTGATAAAAAAAAATATCAAAAAAATAATTTGGTAATGATGCTTATAACCTACATTGTCTTCTCATACATCCTAGCGTTAATCACAGTCGTATTCGAAGCTTTTCAACTTGGAGTCTGGGTCCGATTTACCAGTAACTAACTGTGGATTTGGCTAAACTTCGATATTTTCTGTGAAGCGACTGCCATCTGACCTCTACAACCCAAAGGAGATATCGAAGCATTGCAGCTAGACCAGTTGTTGAAGTTTTGAGGGCTCCAACTATCCGTAAAGACTGCCATAGATGTTCGTATGGCAACCGGTACCAGCGGCTTAACGTGCTTAATTTGTATGTATGAATATGGGTATTTGCATTGGTCTGGTCGTAACTAGACCAATGCAAATACCCATATTCATACATACAAATTTTTGCATTGAGCGGGGATCGAACCCGCCGCGCCCCCTGCGCAGCAGCCACGTTCACTACCGCTACGCCACAGAGGCTCATAATATAACCTATATTGTAATTGTTAGTAACAAATATTACGCTTATTTAAAAGAGTACATTTCCCAAAAATGGCACGGAAACGACCATACTTAAGGTAAATAAGCCTAAATCGATTTCCAGGCTATTAACAATTATAGGTGTGAAGCAGACATCACACTTAAAACTGCCGATATCCAGTTAAAAGAATATTGAATGTGATTATAAAGCTTTCCTATTAAATTATGCCTACTGAGAGTATTCAAATATAAGTACATTAATATTATCATAACATTTATTAAATGTTGAGTGCATAATAGCCTATGTGCTAAGGATAAAAACAATAGTTAACGGATATTGAGGTAAGCAGAGCACCTTAATTTACAGCTCTGTCTATATGAACCCTACTCTATGATCTTAATCAGTTTGACCTGGCTGTTAAGTACACACGGTCAAGGAAAAAGAAATAGGTATACCTACACCTCCATATACACCCTCATATGTAAAGGCAAGGTACCTAGTTCATTCCTTGACCGTGTGTTCTTTTTTTTTTTTTTATACAGGACACGTCAATTTGACTTCACCTCGCCTGATGTTAAGCTAAAGGCAAAGTCTCGGAAAGAGGGTCACCATCGTAAACATTTACCATGTTAACAGTGGTGGCACTCAGCTTGACGGCCTCATTAGATGCCTTTTCACGCCCCGCTTAAAGGACCCGGGACTGTAGGAAGAAGGAAACACGTGAGCTGGCAGGGAATTCCAGGTCTTATTGGTGCGGCATAGGAATGAATCACTGAAACGCTTGGTTCTAGCAGGTATACTCTGCACCGTAAATGGATGGCATCTTAGCCCTGCACGTGTCGTCCTGTGAAGGAAAGGGGAGGGTGGGACTAATTGAGCTCGTCAGAACATTCACCATGGTAGAGACGGTAGAAAACTGCCAAAGAAGCAACATCTCTACGCATCTGCAAAGGCTCGAGGGTGTTCGTGACCTCAGGATCCCCAATAATGCGGACCGCACGTCGCTGCAACCTGTCGAGAGCATCTAATAAGTACTTTGCGGAGCCGTCCCAGAGATGTGAGCAGTATTCCACGCAGGAACGAATTTGGGTCTTGTATAGAAGACACCGCTGCTCCGGCGTGAAAAAACGTCTCACTCTGTTCAGGACTCCGAGTTTACGCGAGGCTGATTTGATGATACTCTCGATATAGTTTTTGTTATTCAGTTTGCAGCGAACATCCATACCGAGGATAGTTCATGAAACTATCATAGACTGGTTAAGTACATAATTTCTTAATGAACCATAGGAGTATCTACGCTTCGGTTACGAAACTGGCAACCAAATTTTCAATTAGGGTAGGTATAAGAGTAATGTAATATGTTATAGTACTCATGTTATTATTATTGTATCAAGATAAAAACGTGTATCAAGATGAAGAAGTATAATCATCAAATAATTTAAGATTTGGAGTTCGTGCGAACCGTGTGAAATGGAGAAGAAAAACCGAAGTCCAGAAAGCGGACACCGGAATCAGAGGTGAAGGTGAAACTAATGAAATCAGGCCCTCGATTCTGCTTAAGCTAAACTATTGTGGTGGCGCGGTTACTGTAAAAAATGACATTACATTTTAGACTTGGTGCTAGAGACAAAATAAACTAAAGAAAATAAAGATATTAATAAAATATTTACACACATAATGCGTCGTGGAATTCCTCCGCATCGTCACCGACCGGTAACGTACCCAGAAGGCTGGCTGCATTGCCACGTTGAATGGCAATGCTTAACCTCTGTGCAAGGTAATAACCAGCCTTCTGGTCACGTGTGGCGTCGATCAGCCGCTTTGCTAGATCTTTGTAAAGAAAAACGGGCACTTGGGCCCCATGTCCCCAACGTTTATATTTATTTTATTTATTTTTTAGACTTTATTTTTATACTCATAAAGTTCAAAATAAAATGAAAACAGTTTCTATACCCTTCTTTCTTTCTATTACTCTGAAAAAAGTCATTTAATTTTGAATTTTAACTGCATCGCTTTAAAGTTTATTGTTTAATGCCGTGGCACCACTGTGGTTTGGCTTTAGCTGAATCGAGGCCCAGGTTACTGGCTAACACTGATGATGAACAATGATGATAATGACGTTCCTCATTTATGCACGATGCCTTGAAGTCTCGGTAGACAGTGACACACCCATCTCCCTAGTTATTATTACTCGCTTACTTTTTTTACTGTTAAAACTAGTAAAGTTAGGAGCTTGGCTTCCCATAGAATCTAATAACTTTTTTATTAGTGAACACGTTACGAGCATGTGACTCTTGGCAACCTATTTCACATGAAATTTACGTGGTGTGTGGTGTCTTTTTTTTCTTTTCTTTTTGTCATACAAACTAGTTTTTTTTTTAATTTACCAAGGTTTCAAGTTGATCACCGTAATTTTTATTCAATTTGTGAAACAGATTGTCAATTATACGTTACTACATATTGAATTTCAGACATCTTCACTGAACTTAAGACTTTGCCTTTAACTTACCATCAGGTGAGGTGAAGACAAAAAGATGTGGCTTTTTATAAAAAAAAAATAGTCTATAATTTTAGGAAGTACCATACAGGTTAGGAAGAACATGAATGAGCAGCGACGAAATCGGATATTAATTATAAAAAAAATCTGGCTTATTCCAAACCGTAGCTCGTACAACTCACTTTAAGAAAAGCTGAGTAGGTAATGTTCAATTTCCTTTGGCTCACCTTGGCTAAGGGACCGCAGTGCTTCCAGATCTATATGATTCAAAAAGTATTCCGCAGCGATTAATATAGAATTACACATAAATGTACAATACGATGCCGAGAACTTGTACAAATTAGTGTACCTATACTGAAATCCAGTCTATTAACCGGTTAACAATAGCCCACAATTTAGAGGTAACCTACTTTAGTTACCTACTTATTTACAATTTTAGGAAATAAATTCGGTAATACTAGGTAATAACGAATTGGTAAATGTCGGGAAATAGTATGTGCAAAAATGCTAGCATGTACGTTACCCTATTTTCCTAAAAGCAAATAGAGATTACAAATCATATTAAATAGTGATAAAATAGCATATTTTACCAATTAAATATCCCACGGGTTGTTGACCACAATAGGTATCAAAGAAAATATTACTCCACTTCTTCAGTGGTAGAAAGAGTGCGTGGAAAGTTTGAAGGTAACGAACGTAATTTACTGTTTAAGCACTACCGTCAGCGCTCTATGCCAGGTTATTTAACGAAGGCAGTCGTAAGCGTAGCACCTGGGCGCGGTCCAATTTATGGGTACGTCGACTCGAACTTCGATCGCAAACAGTAAAATACATTTTTATAGACCCTGTTCATTAATTATTTCACTAACCATTGCCAAAATTGGTTTGGTTTTGCAAGCAATAGTTACTAAATAATGACTGTTTCCTCGGAATTTCAGAATGTTTTTTTTTTTTTTTATAAAAGAATATTAGAACCGAGGTTACTAATATTCCCTCTAACCCCTCCAACTAAGCTAAATTGCTTGTGCTAGGAGTGGGTTCACGTCGGTAGTGTAATGGCCGGGATCGAACCCGGGACCTCTCGATCGTAAGGCCGACTTCTTAACCACTAAGCTACCGACGCTTATTTTGAAAAACATTGGAAAAAATGAAATGCTCAAGTGACACTTTTTTTGTTGTTTCTCGAACTTAGTAGAATGGAATTGATTCAAGCAAGCATGTAATTAATGGGTTATTAGGCATAAGATCGGACCCAAATCATTTATCTTCACCAACATCATCTGCCTGTTGTTTTTCGGGCTCGACAATGTTCATCAGGGCCCAAACCAATTTAACCAACTGATTGACGGAACAAATTCTGGCTCAAGGTTCCTCCTTAGGTTGGTAGATCAGCTTTCAACAAGTGTATACTGGTTAGTAAGTGTGTCTTAGGCCCTAAATATCTTGATGGGGCCTCAAAAGAACCCTTTCCAACATCCTTCAATATACCTCAATTAATTTTCTTATGAAATTAAAAATCCAGTGACCGAAAAGCAAAATATGTATATCCTGTAGCAAGCTGTCCTAAAATACGTAATGAGGGTTAAGTACAAAATAAGCTTCCGACCATTGAGCGTGACGTCCGGTCGGTCCCGTCCCGTGTCCGTCGGGGGCGGACGACGTCCGTCACCTCGGTCCCACCCGACGACCGTTTCTGCCGCACCGTCCATAGCAGATTCAATACGATAGCTTATCTTCAGAAATTGATGTCTGCTTAACGAATGTATTGTAACAAATAAATTGTTGACCAAAGTTAAGAAACGTTTGTTTGTTTTTATACAGGGCACGTCAATGTAACTTCACCTGGAAGGTAAGCTGAAGGCAAAGTCTCAGGAGGGAGGGTTAGCATTACAAACATATTCATAATATTGGCAATTATGTACCTATGTAAGTATCTATGTCAGCAAGTGAAAAATATGGTCCTTGTCTACCCCAATAGGAAAGGTGCATGACTGCATCTTATGTATGTACTTATATAGGTAATATCGTCACAGTGCACAGCCTGTATTTGGCAGTGGTGAGAGTACCATAGCAGAACGATGTTTGAACGTAGTCTTCAAAGACGCTGAACGGTTACATTGTGTAATAAGGCATATTACACAATGTAACCGTAAGGTTACACTATTTAAATTAGATGTCTAAAGAAACAGTATACCAAAATATCATTAGGTTAAAGTATTGTAACGAATTTAAAAGTTATGAGAATATATACTACTTCGTTTCAAGACGATCCCATAATTTATACGCGAACATTTCGAACTTCATTCACTGCCCGTGAAAAGTCATTCTAATTTATTTGTACCTAAATGTGCTGCCTTAATTTCCTCTATCATCAAGTGAATTGGGCTTGATAAATTTCATGACCCAAAAGATACTGATTTATCGAGGTGTCTGTGACCGCATTACAACCGTTTATTATGGTGAGTATAGCATTAATTACCAGGGCTTAGGGTAACAGGTCAATTTACTCCGCAAAATATTTATGTCCCTTTTGAAGGGATCGGGTACATAAAAAATATAAATACAGTTATTATATAAAAAATTGAAACAAAGAGTATAACATTGTGAAAATAAGGTTTACTTTGTGGGAACGTTTTTACTGTAATTTAAGCTGAAAGTTTTGCTTACATGATTTCACAGCTAATGGCACTAATAATTTATACCTATTGTTTTTATTACTGCCGACACGTTAGGAAGTTTATTTTAGGTACCTAAATCTATTTTTGTAATATTACTTTTGTTACTTTCTTTGTCCAATTAGTTCATTACGTTTTGTTTTAGATCAATGTTGAAATAATTTAAACGATAAGCGGTTACCATGAGTTATGAGCGTTTGGAACACTAGAGAAGTCTCTAGAAAAAGGAACAAGGAGATACAAAACAAGTTCAATTACAAATCAATGCAACAGTTGACAACATTAAAAAATGTCTTCAACTATTATTGAAAAAGATTGGCCAAATAGATCCAATTTGTTTGTGATAAATTATCTCGACGAGCTTCCAGGACAGTTGGATGAACTTCTGGCATGATGCCAGGCGGCTGCTGGCGAAGCAATGCCTACCGACACCCGAATAACTTGCATTTTACAACTTTATATTACGTCGACACTCCATGTCTTCATATTTGTTCTACTGTAATATATTTTGGAACGAACTGTAACTAATTATATACCTCTATGGCGCCGCAGTACAGCATTTGACTGCTACGCCGCCGCAGATCACTTGATTCCCGCTCGGTGCAAATACTTATATGTGTGAACATATCTATTTGCAATGGATTGGGTGTGTTTATCGCGTGGATGTCGGTTATCGCAACCAAACTTAAGCCTATGTGTTAATTCAGGGATAGGTAACTCCATACCAAATTTTATTAAAAGAGCTCCATGCGGCACAAAACAAACATCTAGCAAGACAAAGTGCCCGCTTAACGGCAGTAAGCTCGCCTCCTATTACGTTGGCGACACGTGGGTATTAATACACCTCTGCCTACCCGTTCGGCGATTTGCAGCCGTAAGTATATGGATTAATGATGCTCGAGCCATTTAGACATGATCACGTGCTACGCGGACGACACGCTAGTGACGGTGAGTGGTTTTTTTTTTTTTTTTTTTTTTTTATCGTGCGAAAAATCCCCACGGATACCACCCCCACGGAGCCGGTGGAGGCGGTTATGTCGGACTCGAACCGACTAAAACGCACGCCGTCTTGGGTCCTTGGCTGCCGGAGGTGAGATTGCCAAAAGCATATCTCTCGCACCCCGGCAGACCCAGGACCATCTCTTTCGAGATGGCCCCCTTCGGGTTGTGGGGACCAAAATGTCCCCATCTAGCCCCGGTTACGGGGAGGCGCACTTTGCGCCGCCGCCGCGGCCTGCTTCTGCTAGGGTGACAGGCGGCTCCACCGGTCACCCCCAGGCCAGCGCTCATGGAGGACGGAGGTCGTTCTGCGACCTCCGACGTCCGGTTCGCCTTCGCTCTGCACGGGCTTCCCGGGCCCGGAGTCTGGTCCGGACCCGACCGGCCGCCTCCTTCTCGAGCATTACTTGCTCGCAGAAGGAGGCGGCCGCACCCCAAGCGTTTGCGCATCGTACCATCGCTGTGAGCAATGTGACGAGTGTGAGGACTCCCACCCCTAGAGCCGCCACTAGGACCCGCCTCGGCGTGTCCCACGCCGGGCACTCGGTCAGCGTGTGCAGCTCCGTGTCCTCGCTCGCATCACAGTGATGGCACTCGGACGTTGGCTCCTTCCGGATCCGACACAGGTAACTCCCGAAACACCCGTGTCCGGTAATCACCTGCGTCAGCCGGTACGAGAGGCTGCCGTGTGGCCTCTCTAGCCACTCCTCCATGATGGGTCTTACCGCCGCTATTACGGCGTGCCCTGCGCTTGGTCGCCCAAGTCGTAGCTCCCATTCCGCTACCATGTCCCTGTGGAGCTGAGACCTCACGGCCCGAATTTCTTCGGGCTCGGGTTCCCGTCCCTGCTCCCGCGCCTCCTTACGATACCGATATAGCATCGAAAGGGCTCTCGCATCCAGGTTCCACGGTAGGGATCCGGCAAGGAGACTCGCCGCCTCGAAGGATATCGTGCGGTACCCCCTAATGGCCCTGCTGGCCATTGCACGCTGCGGTCCACGCAGCAGACGCGCATTGTGGACCGTCAGGGTGTCCGCCCATATTGGGCACCCATATAGGGCCATGGACCGCACGACTCCCGCGTAGAGTCTCCTGCAGGAGTCATCTGGCCCCCTCATGTTGGGCAGCAGCCGCCCCAAAGCGGCAGCTGTGTCCTTCAATTTGGGGGCCAGTCTTCGGAGATGCTCCCCGAAGTTCCACCGGCCATCAAGTACAAGCCCCAGATATTTCATCTGGGCCTTGACGCCGATGGAAATGTCTCCCACTATGAGGCTGGAATCCTCCGGTGGCACGCGCCGAGGCCCATGAAAGAACATGGCCTCGGTTTTATGCAGAGCCACCTCGAGACCCAGCCGCCGAATCCGTTCCACGACTTGGGCAACCGCGGTCGTGGCCTTCAGGGTCGCTTCGCGGTATGTAGCCCCGCACGCCGTCACCAGCGTGTCATCCGCATAACACGTGACGGCGGCACCGTCCACGAGCTCACCGCGAAGCACCCAGTCGTAACCGATGTTCCACAGTAGCGGTCCCAGGACCGATCCCTGCGGAACACCGCACGACATCTCTCGCCGACCGAGCCCGGTCGCACTTGGGTAGACGAGCTACACACCGCGAGGCGACCCAGAGGGCCACGACCGCTGTTGCTCAAGTCGTGGATCGGATCCGGCGGCTGGGTCTTGAGGTGGCTCTGCACAAATTCGAGGCCTTGTTCTTTCATGGCCCTCGGCGCGGGCCACCCCCGGGATCCAGCCTGACAGTAGGAGGTACTCTCATCGACATCAAGCCCCGGTTGAAATACCTGGGGCTCGTACTCGACGGTCGGTGGGACTTCGGAGAGCACTTCCGAAGTCTGCGCCCCAAACTGTTGGTGACAGCTAACGCGCTGGCGCGGTTGCTGCCCAACCTGAGGGGCCCGGAGGACTCCTGCAGGAGACTCTACGCGGGCGTCGTGCGGTCCATAGCCCTATACCGCCGTGTGGGCGGACACCCTGCAGGCCAGGTTCGTACCTCTGCTGCATGCGCCGCAGCACGATATCCTTTGAAGCGGTGAGTCTCCTAGCCGGATCGCCACCGTGGATCCTGGAAGTGAGATCCCTTGCGGCACTGTATCGGTTCCGTAAGGAGGCGTGGGAGCGGGGATACGATCCCGAGCCCGAAGACATTCGGGCCGAGAGATCCCGGCTCCACGGGATCATGGTGGCGGAGTGGGAGCGACGACTTGAGCAACGACGCGCAGGGTATGCCGTTATAGAGGCGGTAAGGCCCATCATGGGGGAATGGCTCGAGAGGCCACATGGCAGCCTCTCGTATCGGCTGACGCAGATTATCACCGGGCACGGGTGCTTCGGGCGATATCTGTGTCGGATCGAAAAGGAGCCAACGTCCGAGTGCCATCACTGCGACGCGAGCGAGGGCACAGGGCTGCACACGCTCACCGAGTGTCCGGCATGGGCCGGACCGAGGCGGCTAGCTCCCGCCTCGGTCTGCGTGAGAGTTCTCACCCTCGCCACCCTGCTCACAGCAATGGTCCGCTGCGCGGACGCGTGGGCGGCCGGCGTCTCCTTCAGCGAGCAGGTAATGGTCGTGAAGGAGACGGCGGAACGGGAGAGGCGGCGCGAGCGAGAGAGACTCGTGGATCGCGCCGCCCGCGCGCGCAAGCAACTCGGGCGTCGGAGGGCACTGACTGACCTCCGTCCCCCATGAGCGCGGGCCTGGGGGTGACGGGTGGAGCCGCCTGCCACCCCAGCAGAAGCAGGCCACGGCGGCGGCGCGCTCAGGAGCGAGTTGGGGACACCGTTGTCCCCCCTCCTGAGGAGGGCCCGACCGTAAGGGATGGCCCTGGGTCAGACGGGGTGCGAGGGATATGTCGATGGTCAACCTCACCTCCGGCCTAGCACCAAGACCCACAGTCGGCGTGCGGTTTTAGTCGGTTCGAGTCCCACATAACCTCCCCTTCTGGCTCCGGCATGGGGGGTATCCGAAGGGATTTCCGCATGAAAAAAACAAACTTTCGCCTTTATAATATTAGTATGATATACTTATATTCATTTAAAAATCATCTTCGTCATCATCAAATCGTTGACTACGTGTATTTCGTAGGTTTGAGTGTGGGTCCGTAAAGCTTTTTGCTACCCCGATTTATTTGATTTTCATCATTATCATTATATAGTATAAAACAAAGTCGCTGTCGCTGTCTGTCCGTCCCTATTATGCTTTAAAACTACGCAACGGATTTTGAAGCGGTTTTTCTTGATAGATGGAGTGATTCAAGAGGAAGGTTAAGATACATGCATAATATAAGTAGAGAGTGCAGCGGGAAAGGGAACTGACGCCACGTGGGTGAAAAAAAATTAGCGGTACGAAGTTCACCGGGTAAGCTATAATTTATATAGCAAAACTAGCTTTTGCCCGCGGCTCCGCCCGCGTGGATGTCGGTTATCGCAAACAAACATAGCCTATGTCCTTTCTCATGGACTAATCTACCCCTATACCAAATTTCATCAAAATCGGTTCAGTAGTTTAGGCGTGAAAGCGTAACATACAGACAGACAGACAGACAGAAAGACAGACAGACAGACAGACAGACAGACAGAGTTACTTTCGCATTTATAATATTAGTATGGATTAAGTTTTTTGTGAGCTAGTGAATTTGTATATCTCGTCTTAAAGCTAGCATTCTTTCCAATCGTAAAAAGGCATTATAAAAGCATTCAACGTCAATTCATATCAAGGAAGTGGTGATACTTCTCTGGTTAAACCGGTTCTTACTCGAAGAACATGACTCTGGAAAGCACAAATTAGATAGTGTCGTTAACTGTCGTTGAAGCTCTTATTATAAAAGCAAAAACTGAAAGCATTCACCGTTGACGAATGAGCAACCATTTCAATCGTATTTAATAAGAGGGGCAAAGAATTGCGACTAATATTTATGAAACTCCAAGATAAAATCTAAGCAACAGAATATTCTCTTTGTATATAATAACACTAACGGGAATTAACGCGATCATGGTATAGGTACATACATGCCTTTGATTTGCCTGACGTTTCGACCAGGTTACACCGGCCGTGGTCACAGGCTGACTGGCGCAGTAGTATATCATGGAACGCGAGAGTTTAAAAGTTAGTATTCTCTTTGTATTTCAAAATAATGTGCCTTTTCATAATCAGAAAGAATCCTTTCATGCGGATTGTATTATTCATTAGTTGCTGAACACTCGAAAGAACCAAATGTATCTACATTGTATTTTTGATTGAAAGTCATAAAAGAGTTATTATCACCAGAGCGTAGAGATAAAATTGGTTTAGTAGGTACCTACCAACAGTGAGTTAAAAAAAACACTAAGTACATAGGTACTTTAACGGCGAGTACCTATCTTACATGGCAACATCGGAACGGTTAGGTAGGCCTCGTAACTTAATCAAAAACCTTTTAACTTCTACAGTAAAATCTACCTTTTATGTATAAACTTCATTCTGTAAATAAATTCAATTTAGCGCCCACTCACCTGTAAGGTAAATTATGATTTACTCAATTTATCTACCTAAAAGCTAGCCAGTTTCACTCTTCCATACCTACCTATAATGCGTGGTAACTGTCCTGGGATGGGAGGCCTGGGACTTTATTCCGAGGGCTTACCCGGGGCTCCCAACCATAGGCTGCTGGGCGTTACCGTGGGGATTTTTAAAAATATTGTCTTTCTTAAAGTCCACTAAGGGCAATTTTGGTACGTTAGTAGGTTAGTACTACTATCACAGTCTAACTTTTTCATATGACTCGCTATGTGACACTATTATAACCATAACAAAATCTACCAAATACTGTAGCTAGAAGATAACTTATTACTTGTCAGTAGGAATATCTACTGGCAAAGAATAATTTATCTACTTACTTAGGTGTATAACTACAATCATAGCTTCTTAACGTTTGGAACTTAGGGTATCGAAATTGTTAAAATCCAGCTCCAGAGAATGCTTATTTGCTATGCTTACTCAAATTCAAAACATTTTTCCAAATTGTGTAGCACTACTACTTTTTGACGTCAAATTCTGCTTAAAACTAAGTTAACTGTGGGTTCAGTATGTCCTACAAGTATTTATTTATTATTACATAATGTTCTGTAAATACAGATCTGAAGCTGCGACTTAATTAGAGTGCAGTCACGTCTAAATTATAACCAAATGAAAAAAATATGCTCACGATATACACCGATAACATAAATTCTATCAGGTTCCAGTAGATTTTCTCAACAAGGAATGTATTTAAAAAAATAAAGTTTAAAACTAAAACCCGACTACCGATAAAAAGTAGCAAACAAGAAAATATCAAGGATAGCCGTGGTCGTATGCCACTTACTCTTACAAAACAATACATTCTAGGGAAAAGTGGCATACGACCACGGCTATCCTTGATATTTTCTTGTTTGTTACTTATTATCGGTAGTCGGGTTTTAGTTTTAAACTTTATTTTTTATTTATATTATTTTGGGACAAAGTAAAGCTAATAATTGATACATATTTGAAATGTGCTTGTTAAGCCCTTTCATTTGATACCAAACACGGCATATTTGTCTCAAATTTATTTTTTAACACAGCACCTTATGGGCGCTAGAGGGCGCCTCACAAGATTAAGTGACACGTCATATAGCCTATAACCATCGGACGATAAAGCCGCTTGAAACGATACCTCATTTGCCCAGTTCTAATAAGTAGTTGAGGAGCTATGAGGGAACAAATGAACATACATACATACATACATACATAGCCTGTCAAAATCATAACCCTCCTTTTGGCTTAGCCGTAGTCGGGTAAAAAGTCGTCTCCTCCCGTTCCAATTCTTTCAGTTATGGTTTATCGCTATTCTTATTTACAAGCGAGTTCATTTCAGACGCACAAAAACCAACAAAAGTTTTCTAATTTATCCGTGTCAATCATTATTATTATACGAGTATATCTTGGAGACTCAAGTAGTATCAAAAACTTGGAAGAAAAAGCCAAGGGATGTAATCCCAAAAACTTCTATCTTCAGAGAATGTAAAGAGAAAATCTTAAGAGTTTTATTTCATTATGATACTAAGTTTTTCTTGCTTTACTTATTCTTACTTAGTAATCTATTCATACATACATGTGTTAACATCGATCTGAGATTAGTACCAATCTAAGTCTTCACATCTCCTTTCCCCATTTCCATAATATACAACACTAAATATATAATATATGATACAAACATAAATAAATATTAAACATATATTTCTATTTGTATTCCGATCAAAATGTCCTGTAGAGAGGCGCGAACCAAAATACTGCCCCATTTGTGTCAAATTATAATTGTATCTCTGTTCGCATCCGTTCCTATTTTAAATCACAATCAAAATATTCTAGATGTTGCTCCAGTTTCCGGTGCCAGTCCGCATCCAAAATTAGTTACGTAATGAAATTAGAATTTGTTTACTTGAAATCTCAATTTAGTTGTTTTATTCTAACGAGCAATTCTTGTACACACCTTTATATTAGATATACATTGTTATATCGGAAATTGCTCTAACGATTTGAATAATTTGTTAATCTACACCCTATTACATTCAATTTCTTTATTTTTCAAGTCAGTTTGCAACATAAATTACAAGTAAAATTGAGTGTTCATTATACTACTGAAACGTTTATAAAAATCTATTAACCACCAGAGACGAAACATTATTATTTCGCTACGGTTTTAACTATGTTGAAGAAAATCTAATTATTACTATTGTCCTCTGAATCTGCGGTAGCCTAGTGGTATGGGCAATGGACTGCTGAGATGAGGTCTCGGGTTCGAACCCAGGTTTATCATGGCACACACCAATGACTTTTCGATGTTTTTCGAAGTTATGTGTGTATTTATCGCAGGTTTATAAGTGCCCGGTTAATATACTAAACATAAACTGGCTAAATGTGGGTGCTAGCACCTCTGCCTACCCCTTCGGTGGATACAGGCGTGAGTTTATGTTATATGTTATGTTATGTTACTATTGTCCCTTCTATAGCTTTAAAAGCCTGTCCTATAAAAAAAACTCGATCTCTCTTAATATAATATCTCTATATACAATAATAACTATTACTTTTGAAATAAGATTATTTTTAACCGATTCTAATGATATTATTGTATAATGTACTAGCTTTTGCTCGCGGCTCCACCCGCGTGGATGTCGGTTCCCGGCAATTATTCGATTTTTTCTCACCTTTAAACCTTCCCTAGACCTCCAGAAACATTTCAAGACCAATTTAAAATAAATCCGTTCAGCCGTTCTCGAGTTTTAGCGAGACTAACGAACAGCAATTGATTCATATATATATACAGGGTGTAATCGTTAAGTGTGTCCAGGCCATTATTTCGTAACTATTACAGATATCAAAAAACTTTAAACTGATATCGAAAGTACGTTACCTAATGAGTAAAATGACATCAATAACTTTTTAAAAATCAAACGAGAGGTATCTAAAATTTTTACATTAAACACTCCCATAAATTTAGTATGAGATTAGTAGAAAGGGTTTAGTGTCCTTATTTTAAAAGAATATTTTAGCTTAGTGCTGATATTAAAGGAAACTGTTTACTAACCAGAGTAATATAACTATATTTTAATTGAATAATATTCATTTCTTAGTAAGTACCAAATTTTGTATTTAAAGCAGATGTTCAAAGTGACGTCAATTTTGATGGTTTAATTGCCAATAACAGTGCAACCCCTTGGCCTGCCAGATCCCCGGATCTGACGCCCTGTGATTTCTTCCTATGGGGATTTATCAAAGACGAAAGTGTAGGCTGAGAGAATGTACAGCCTAGAAGAGTTACAGATTCGTGTACGTCGTAAAATTGCTTGAATTGCTGCGCAAATGTTAAGGAAAGTTCATTTAGAAAAGTAGAGCTTGTCATAGTATCGCACAACAAGGACGTCCCTTCGAACTTCTGCTTTGAATACGATATTGTACTTACTAAGAGATAAATATTAGAATGAATTTTGTTATAGCATTTTTAATGCTAACTTTAAAGTTCGAAAAACATCAGAAAAAATGAAACGCTCAAGTGAGACTTGTACTCGCGACCTTTCCCTTACAGGGGGAATGCTCTTCCAACTGAGCTATTGAGCCACACCTGAATCATTTCAAATTTTCCTTCTCTTTATATCCTTCTTTAAGGGCGACGGTGGTGCCATCTACCAACATTCTTACGAACTGTTGGAAAGGGATTAGGTAGAAAGGGGTAAGGGAAAGGTCGTGAGTTCAAGTCCTCACTTAAGCGTTTCATTTTTTCCGATGTTTTTCGAAGATAAATATTATTGAATTAAAAGATAGTTTTATTACTCTGTTAGGTTAATAAACAGTTTCCTTTAATATCAGTACTAAGCTAAATATTCTTTTAAAATAAGGACACTAAAATCATTAATCATTCTAATCTCATACTAAATGTAGGTAAGGGAGTGTTTAATGTAAAAATTTTAGATACCTCTCGTTTGATTTTTAAAAAGTTATTGATGTCATTTTACTCATTATGTAACGTACTTTCGATATCAGTTTAAAGTTTTTTGATATCTGTAATAATTACGGAATAATCGCCTGGACACACTTAACGATTACACCCTGTATATAGATATAGATAGATTTACACTAAGCCGGAAGCTTCTTCTTTTTCCATGACAAAGACTTTCAACGCGAGAAGACAAAACACATATATACCTAGTTATTTTCATGAATGAGAGAGTAGATATCACTTGGATATTGAAACTATTAAATATAGACGGACACAGACTACAATATACTAACAGCTATAATTTTCTGAGTATACATGAAAATATATACCGCTAAGTAGGTATGTATGTATCGGTATCAAGTTGGGGATCCGGGTATTCGCACAGGTATTAAAGTCGTATGACTAAGGGATAATGCGAAGAGATGGGATACTCTGTTAACAGTGTTATCTAAGTACGTAAACTGCACACTGTAGGTACCTCTTGTAATAATGTGATTCTGGCATGTTGCCCATTGGCAATAAATGCTAATGTGTAGGTATTTTAAAATGTTAAGTTGATGTTGCCCAAAGAGTTAACAAATAATCAATTGTATACTTCAAATTTAAACTTTTCTTTAAGCTTTTATTCATATTTCCTTACTTAGATTTGGAAATTCTCATCTCGTACCAATACAATACCATTTTTTTATAGAATGAGCATTAGTCAGTTTCGATTACATTTTACTAAATATTAAATTCGTTTAAAGTAGTACTATTTCAAGTGAATTCAAATATTCAATTTTGAAGCCGAACGAATTTGTCTAAAATTTGGGACACAAATTGACAATAACTTTGACAAAGACAAGAGTATCGTTTCAATAACACCATTCACTATCCACTTACAATATAAAACGCATCTATTATCAAAATTTCAACTTTAGAACCAAAGTAGCAGGCATACACTCTGCATTGAAAAATCAGTCAGGACCAGTAATAATATATGTATAGAAGCTATCAGGAGAACGGAGCGGACTAATTGACGTATTGTGGCGTAGCCGCAATATTCATAAATGAGCAAGCAAACGATCCCGAAATATCTCCACAACAGTCGATTTGAGTGTGTGTACCCTGGTAACTACTAGATATTAGGGTTGTGTTGTGAAATATTATTTCTTTGAATGTAGAACTCTTCGTTGACAGTAGAACCCTCAGCTCTAGCACGTCCTCCCCGAATCTATTGTCAATTTCTGTGTTAAGTGAGAATATGTAATGTGGGTCATGTAACCAAATATTTCACTATAACACCGTACCGTTTGCAAATTTATATGATAACAAAAAATAATAAATGAAATTGTTTAAACTGGGTTTTTAAAGTGTTATGGAATTCGTGGCAAACGTTCTAATCAAGAAGCAAATTCAATTTTCAAGCTTCGTGACCATAGACAAGTTTTGTTAAATGAATGCAATACTGAACGAATTTCACTAATAAAAGACTTCAAAGACATTACTTTATAATTAAAGCACGTTCGCGTTACGGACCCACGCTGTACCCACGAAAACAATCTCAGTTGAAAGTAGAACATAATTTATTACATAGCTAATAACCCTATCCTTTGTATTATTTTGGGGTAGTTATTTTCGAAATTAGGAATTTTAGGTTATGTCAGCTATTTATATTGTATGTAATTTTTTTATCAATACTGTAAACAATCTATATATTTAAGGTTATGTTATAAGTTTCGTCGCGTCATTTGTGCTTTCATTCAGAGAGGTAGTTGCACCTACAATAACCAAAATAAGCCAAACAAAACATGGAAAGCAGACCTCGGAATCCGAAGTAAAAGCCTTCGAGCCTCGGATGCAATTCGGATCACAGTTAAGATGATGATTAGGATCATTTGTGTCAATAACAACTATCTTTGGCCTCTTCTACGAAGTCTCAGAGCCCCAGATATATGGAGCGCCATCATCTGAGGGGCCACTTTTATGGCCCACTTTACGACGATAAAGCAGTGACTTGACAGTCCTTTTATAGTTGGCTGTAGTCTGGATACCCACAGTTCGCCAAAAGAACTTTTTAAGCATTAACTACTTAATTTTACCATATCTACTTACACCATCCAGTACCCCATCGATGCATATTGTCTATCAGAGATGTAGTAATAAGTTTCGTGAAATTTCTACATAGAGACTTAATTTCCAATACTACCTACGTGATATTCGCACAGCTATGACGATGGTATGCGAGTACGAAATGTTTGCACGTTTTTCTATTAGCTGCAGGCGCTGGCTCAAAGTTCCGACGCAGCTCCACCTAACCGCCCACATTGCGCTTCTTCTATAGGTATACTCGTAGCTACAAATCTACTTACTTCTATTCTTTAGTACCGAGGTATGGTGTCACAGGTCTGTATGTAAAAAGATTATATAAGACTACATTTACACGACTACAAACAGTATTTTTCATCTCAAGAGCGCCCTCCTCCTATCCAAGGAAATAAGGGAACGCTGTAATCCCACACCCGAGGAAATAAGGGGCACTGTAGTCCCACACCCGAGGAAATATGAAGACCCTGTAGTCACACACCCGAGGAAATATGGAGGCACTATAGTCCCACACCCGAGGAAATATGGGAACACTGTAGTCCCGCACCCGAAGAAATATGGGGACACTGTAGTTCCACACCCGAGAAAAATTTGGAGGCACCCGAGGAAATATGGGAATACTGTAGTCCCACACCCGAGGAAATATGGGGACACTGTAGTCCCACACCCGAGGAAATATGGGGACACTGTTGTCCCACACCCGAGGAAATATGGGGACACTGTAGTCCCACACCCGAGGAAATATGGGCACACTGTAGTCCCACATCCGAGGAAATATGGGGACACTGTAGTCCCACACCCGAGGAAATATGGGGACACTTTAGTCCCACACCCGAAAAATATGGGGACACTGTAGTCCCACACCCGAGGAAATATGGGGACACTGTAGTCCCACACCCGAGGAAATATGGGGACACTGTAGTCCCACACCCGAGGAAATATGGAGACACTGTAGTCCCACACTCGAGGAAATATGGGGACACTGTAGTCCCACACCCGAGGAAATATGGGGACACTTTAGTCCCACACCCGAGGTAATATGGAGACACTGTAGTCCCACACTCGAGGGGTCCTTCGATGGCCCTAGGTTAGCCGAGGAGTGAGGGATATGCCAGAGGTTACCTTACTCTCGGCAACACGGTTCAAGAAATGCTGGCTTCGGTGGGGGATAACCGAGTGAACTTCTGCAATTAAAAAAACCTATAAGCAAATTAAAACCTTGTGAAAGAGGCGCTTTTCGTCTCCTACCATCCGTTCTAAAGTTTCATGGAAGAAGAGAATTGACAAAAAAAACCCTATCTTCGTGACATTTGAAGTGTGTAAAACGACTAAAAAGAAACCGCTCAAACGAAAACTCTTCAAGAAAATTACCTGAATTCTAGTACTGTGTATTATTATACGGCCTTTGCGGCAATGATTTAAACGAGCCATTGGCTCGGAAAACGAGCGCAACCACAGACAACCAGATGGAAAATTTGCCCACAACCGCCACAGGGCGTCAGTGAACTGAACTGAACCACTAGCTTGCTACTAAATTATGCCGTTGTTATCAGACCACACTTTATATTATATGCCGTGCCCGCGTCTCAGTCCGCGTGAATTTCGATCTGAATTATATTTTACATATAACCCAAAAAACCTTTTTCCAAAATAAAATTAACCCAAGTCACGTCTTATAATATCAGCTATCTGCAATGAACACCCTCTCAAAATTAGCTCAGCCACTTCGGAGATTAGGTACCCGGAATAAACAGACAGACAGATGGATGATATTATAAATAATTGGATCAACATTCTAATTCTTCCCCGAAGATCATAAAAGTCATTATGGACTGTTTATAAGCAATAAAAAGGGCAATAGAATTTGTTTAAGTAGTGTTTCAGAGATATTATCTACATAATCCTTAGAAATAAACCATTCATTCATATTTGCACGTACGTAGATATGTCTTATGTATCTATATGTATCATGTATTCTCAATCTTCTCCATATTGGTTAGTTATTGTCATATATTATGATGTTGGAAGTGACATTAAGTATGATGTATAACTTTGGTTCCAACGGAATACGTAGGTAGGGTACATTTCCCTTTACATAACACCTCATAATATGGTGTTATCAATTTATCATGGAGAGAATCCACGCTCTATATATTATATACTTTTTTGGTTTTTAGAATAGATATTGCTGACATTATTAACGCATTTATTTTCCATCCTTTTGTGAATCTAAAATAGAATGGCATTTATCAGAGTGTTCTTTGCTGCTTTCACGAAGTACCTACATACTTTAGCGATTAATTTTTAACGAGCTTATTAAGATCCACCTGGTCGCAGCTGGTGCTTACTTGAATATGCTTTAATTGGTTGCAAGACAAATTACAAACTTGTATAAAATATTTTGGTACTTACTTGTATTTGAACAAGTAAATAATTCGTAGAATGTTGCTTGAAATAAAGTTTTCACTAAGCATTTCCCACGTCTACATACATAAAGTAGAAGATAAAATGTGAAAACATAATGTCTTTATATTGTAGTTGAACATTATGTACTTACACAAAACAAAAGGTTCGATTAAGGTTGTAGTTCACTGAAGAACCTACAAACTTTCTGCTATGCTGTTTAGGTAGGTATATCAAGTAATACTAGGCAGCTTAGAACGGGAATTACTAATTTCTTTCCTTTAACGGCTATGAATATCAGAGGCCCGCCAAGATGTGCACCCAAACCGCGACTTCTATTAAAGGCAAAATAATCCAAATCAAAGCTCTGAGATCCATGCAAAAGGTTTCAAAAATATTGAGTCCCGAGATTAAATATGGTAAACATTATGTATTATATTAGCGTTGTCTTTTAGAACCAAAACAATTTCCAAGACAATGGCTGCGGAGGGCATTTATGACGTCACGGGAGTGTACGGGTAGCGGCGATGACGGAGCTAGGGGTTCAAGGGCGGAAATGTAGGTCACTGGGACACGGACAAAGTTGGGCTACTGGATTTGCTGCGTACACTGGTTCACGAGCGACTAACTCCTGATTGATTTTGTCACTATTTGCTACTGCTCCTTTTATCCAAATTAGTACTATTAGAATATTTATCATTCCTTAGTCGTTATATAAAATTTATTTATTTGGTTGCACTCGTTTCGAAGCAAGCACAATGGGCAGGTACATAAGTTAACAATGGGAAAGGCCAATAAATTTGCCAACTTAGTGGTACAAAAAATAAAACTTCGTCCATAAATCCCAGTATCTATAAATTGTATCTGCAGTATTGCTACTGCCACTCTATGACTTACTGTTCTTCTGGTATTGAGTATCTGTGTATTCTCATGAAAATAATGATTAAATAGTGAAGACGTAGAACTCGACGGAGACTCAGGTCACTCAGGCCAGTATTGTAGAACAACGCTCAGTTATAAATCGACTCTCTCAATGATATATTAGAACTGTATTCTAGAATATAATCTGTCCTCAGATCTGTTTAAAAATTCTGATTCAGGACTGAGGCCAATATTCTGGAATGACACTCATCCTGAATCACAATTTATCTGGATGACAGATTGCATAGACAGATTTATAATTTGACATGGGGCCTGTACAGTCTGTCCTCAGACAAATCGTGATTCAGGCTGAGTGTCATTCTAGAATACGGGCCTGAGTATCGGAATATACGGGCAGAGTATTTCAAGTTAAAGCACCAAACTAAAACTCACATTTAGGCCATTAGAGTAGTGAGTGCCAATAGCCGTTATAATTGGTTCCTTAATGTGTCAAAAATTATATGTATAATAACGAATTTGTCAAAAAAATTGCCATTCCATCCGAAAATTCCTGAACAGTTTTCTCTTGGCCGACAGCTGATCGTAACAAGAAACATCAAAAGATAGGTCCAATTTGTTCCAGAATGTTTTGTGAAAAATTCCATTCCCAATTTATGTGAAACTCGCAATATGTAGCAAATAAAAATTGAACTATAAAGAATATCGATACCGTAACATCGTTACGTAACATGTAGGTACATTTTATCTTTTTATATTTTTTTATAAAAGCTTGATTAAAAAAATACCAATGACAAAGCAAAAGCGTATTCAGCAGCAAAATAATCAAAGTTTCGAAAATAGGTGAGGTTTAACACAGAGCTATTGTTGTGAGGCTAATCGATGCGTGATCTTTCACTAGCGTGTCAGGTTATTTTCACAAAGCATATTATTATTTGAGGGGAACCCCGTGAACCGCCTTTATCATGCAATTTCACTAGTCATAATATAGCTGTATAAAGTTTCGTGTTCCACGAAAACATAAAGGACTATGAACCCCAAGGCATTATTCAAATTACGAGTTTGTGTTCTATTAGGTAACGCTTCCACTCAGACAATTTTCTTCGCAATAATAAAATGTACTTGTATATCTAAAGCTATCATAATTTCATCAATTTACTTTGTGTAACTTAAATCGAAATAGAATACAGAGTTATCGGCACATTATCTAAATATAATTAATATATGAAAAGCAAATGGCGGCTGTATTTATTATCTTTTCAGCCGTCTACGTGAGCGTTGTTTCGCAAATTGTTTCAATGACCAAACTAAGAATAGTTTTGTCAATGAAACAAGTTTTAATGGATTTTGTTCTTATTCAAAATAATAACTCGTTCTTTTTTTAAAAATGTAGTTCTTCAGTAGTCATTTATCACCGCTTATATAAAATATCATAAGTAAGTTCTCATATACAGGGATCGTTTTTCACAAGGACTACTTTGCCTTGCTATTGGATAAGAAGCCTTTTATTACGACAGATAGTGTTCGTCTATTTATGGATTCAAGGTTTTCTTACTTTCTTATATTGGCATCGTCTTACGGCTAAGCTACATACGTCAGCTAACATGGGATTACTGAATGAGAATATGGATTTCAAAACGCGACAGGCGGTGATCTAAAATCGATGGAGTATGAATGAAAACAGGTAGACTTTAATTTCATAACAAGCCTCATCGACAGCCTCCGTGGCGTGGCGGTAGTGAACGCGACTGCTACGCAGGAGGCGCGGGTTCTCTTCCCGCTCAGTGCAAATATTATGTATGCATGAATATGGCTATTTGCATTGGTTTGGGTGTTTCTATGTATAATATGTATTTATTTACATAAAAAAGTAAGTATTTAAGTATGTTTATCAGCATTCTAGATTCCATAACTAAATTTCAACTGTCTAGCTATGAGATACAACCTGGTGACAGACAAACAGACAGAATGATGGACAGTGGAGTCTTAGTAATAACGCCGCCCTATTACCAAGAATCCACTGTTCGTCTGTCTGTCTTCCTGTTCCCAGGTTCAAGGTCCCATCGTAATACGTTACCTATTAGGTATAGACTTTTGGTGGCGATAACCTATATCCACGCAGGCGGAGCTGCGGGCGAAAAGCTAGTATACTTGTACATTAATATTGCACACCAAACTATAGATAAAACGAAGGATAACTTATGAGGTTAGTTGTACAACGGGCGGTCTTATCGTTGTCAGCGATTTCTCACAGACAACCGTGTTATGGGCTATATTGTTAGACAGTGTGTCGCGAGATTGTGTTGTAGATACATTGATTTATTATATTACTATTTTGTAACTTTTCTATCGAACAAGAGGAAAGAGATAAATAAGTAATACATTTTCTTGTTCAATCTACTGCAAAGTCTGTAAACTAATAGATACACATACACTTTTATGTCATTTATATCTGGATTGGTTTCGATATTCTTACTCCAAAAGAAGTACTTTATAGTATAAAATACTTATTATTTAAGCTGGTTAAACTATGCTCTATTTGGATCTAAATAGCTATGTGCTCTTTGTTGTAAAATATTATTAAATATCACTTGATACAGTCCTTGATGAGTAACAGAATACATTCCAAGTAAAATTAACTAACAAAACTGTTATAATGAGGTATCAAAATAATAGAAATACTTCTTAGAATTTGTGTATTCGTCTATGGTACAATGTCAAGTTTAAAATAAAAACCAGTCTGTGTGTGTCTTTCACTCGTTTTACTACAAAAACCTTCTGAAGATTATTATTTTATTTATTTCAAAATAAAGATCCTTTGTAAATTTGTGAAGCAACTTTCGACTTTGTACATATAATTACTCCTGATATCTCTCCCTTTTATTCTTCAATACGTAACTAAGTTAAGAGTTACGGCTTGTACTAATATCTGTTCTGTGGTTACGGGTTAAGTTCACGGACGGAGTGGCTTTAACGACAATCAACTCAATACTCCTAATCAGTATCATTAGTGTAGAAGCCTACACCGACGTACTCGTCGGTACACGTACATAATACAAGTATATGTATGCGCTTGTATTCGGTCGGATGATTAGGTACTTGAAGTTGAAATTTGGAATCCCTACACTACACAGTAGATGTATTTGTTGAAGTTTAGTGAGTACTGTTCATTCATTCATACTATTATAGGTAAAATGTATACTAAGCAGTTAACTCCGTGGGTTATGTGGGACCAATAATAAGTAATGAATAATAAAATGAATATGATGTTACACCAATTTAACAACCATTTAAAAAAGTACTTCAATTGATAATAAATGAAAAACCGTTAGGTCAGGGCAAGTCATCGCCGATATATTTTGGAACGGTGCATGTGATCTTATACGAATCGTCTGCCTCAATCCAAAATCTTATACAAAAACCATAATATCAATCGTACGTACCACAGTAATTAAAAAAACCTTTCTAAAAAAAGGAAGAATATCCTGACAAGAACAACATTTGGTGACTGAAAAAGAAGCGAGGACACGGAATGTCTTGTGATGCTACTCTTACAAATGTTTCATATATAATATTATTATTATTTCCCTTCTATAAGTGCTTTCAGAGAGTACAAGGACACTAAATACATAGAAAGCAAGTATGGCCCTGAATAACCGATAAACCTTGGCCTACTCTTAAACAGCAGTCCTTGCTTATTCTAGCCAGAAAAACGAGCGGACACCAACTGTGGGCTAGGCTTAGTCCCAGCTACGAAGACTCCTCTAATGTAATTTGTTTAGCAGGTGACAGAAAAATCCTGCATAATCTACGTAAAAGTCACAGTTCTCACCACATTTGCTATACATATGTGTGTGAGTGAGAATGAGTGAACCGTATGGTGAAGGTGGTGAGTATGAGATGGCTGGTAGCGCAAGAATATTTTTAGGGTTCCGTAGCCAAATGCCAAATGACGGAACCCTTATAGATTCGTCATGTTATGTCTGTCTGTCTGTCTGTCCGTCCGTATGTCACAGCCACTTATCTCCGAAACTATAAGGCCTTTACAGTTGAAAATTGGTAAGTAGATTTATTCTGTAAACCGCATTAAGAATTTCACATAAAAATAGAAAAAAAGGCAATACATTTTGGGGGTCCCCATACTTAGAACAGAAAGTCAAAAAAATGTTTTCATCAAACCCTATACCCCTATACATATAACCCTATACGTGTGGGGTATCTATAGATAGGTTCAAAAATTTTATTGAGATTCCTAACATCATTTTTTTCCAAACTGAATAGTTTGCACGAGAGACACTTCCAAAGTTGAAAATTGTGTCCCCCTCTAACTTCTAAAATAAGACTCGCACTTGGCCGGTTTTTTTCATTATTGCAACGAGGGTCCAGTGCTACACTACCCGCGGAGATTATGATTTAACCTCCTAAGAGAGTGCTATTCTAAGTCAGTACAGTAGCAGGCAATTCAATTCTATCCTCATAATCTGACTTCCACAGCAATGACAATCGTCACTCGCTGCGGTTATAACATTAACAAGGAGTATCACTTATCTCAATTTCTACAGAGAGTAGAAAACAACAATGGAGCTACTAGGAATAATTTAACCACGCCGTTCCATTACTGGAATAAGTGCCGAATAATTTAAATACGCGTGAAGCCAGTGCGACTGCTTTTGTGAAGTCTCTGAGATTAAAAGGCTAAGCTTCAAACACTTAATGATATATCTTCATATACATATACTATCGTAGATAACATTCGCTCATGTTGTGTCTCGAAGTTTATAACTATAATAAGCTCGGTGAATGATGATCCCTATGACAGTTCGTTAGCGCTTAACATTGTACTGACGTCCTATCACATCAAATCCTTTAGAGGTCCATTAAAAAGACGAAAAAATCATAATTGTGTACAATTGTAAATTATAAAAATGAATATTAAGAAATTATTACGTAATGTTCGGAAATAATAGAAAAAAACTCAATGCAAATGTACATGGTACGTGCTGCAAAAGTTACGTCGTCAAGCTGTTATCGACTAAGAAGGGACACATCGATAAACAAAATATCGATAATTTGTTGGAAATATAAAACAAATGCTTTGAGTTTGTATTTTATTTATATCAATCTGAATCTGATACAGGGTCAATCGGATCTTCAAAATCTGAGTCTGAACTGCAGCTATCCGTGACGTTTATTATTAACGGTTGGTCAATGATATTGTCGTATTGTACATCTCGATCCCAGTCTTGTAAGCAAATTTTCTTCGTTCTTTCGACCACTTTTCGCCAATCGTCAGCTGTCACTTAAGCGCAAGCTTCTTCCAATAAAACCATCATTTTATTTGCCGTGAATGGCGGAGTTGTGTTATGCCTAGCTGCATGACCTGAAAATATTTGTACATTCAGTAATTATTTTTAGAAATATATGCATATACATAATATTATATAAATAAAAAATATAGATACCTTTGATCTGCGCCCATATCAACTCGATTGCATTATATTGGCAGTGATAGGGCGGTAACCGAATTACCGTGTGTCCATTTGATTTGGCCAATTCATCCAAAAAATATGATGGGTGCGTCTGTTGTTTGTGAAAGTTCAACAGTCTAACCAACTCTTTTTTTAACATCTGACTGTCAGTTTCCACACCATTGCCGTGTAACCACTCTATAATTTCAGCTTTTTTGTTATTGCTGCTGGGGGGTTTGTTAATTTGAACTGAGTGATATGAAGCATTGTCCATTAAAATATAGTGAGGCTCATTCAAATTTTCTAATAGTTTTATAAACCATGTCTTAAAGTTTTCGAAATTCATTTCCTCGTGGTACTCCGTTGTTTTCACTGACTTAAAAGCCCACAGGCAATTCGGCACAAAACCTGTAGCTGTGCCAGCGTGGCAAATGATTAAGCGCTGGCCCTTTCCTTCAGGAGTTTTTGTGCTGGATTTCGCTGTGTCATCCGCCCATGCCTTACCTACAGTATGATTGGCGTTCATCCATGTCTCATCAAGGTATACTACCTTCTCCCAGTTATCAATTTGTTTGATTTTGCGAAGAAAATCGCATCGTAGTAAAGCTATGTCAGTACGCTCCATTAATATTTTTCTCTTGTCACATTTTTTATAGCGGAATCCACATTTTTTCAAAACAATTCTAAGAGAAGTAGCACCGCCTTTGAAGAGTTCTGCAGCTTTTAATGAAGATAATAACTTCTGGCAGGTCGGTAGTTCACCTCGTAGGTAGTGACCATAAATATGATTGCGTATAGCATCTAAATCAAATTCATCAGGTTCTGTTATATGACATAACCTTTTCTTTTTCTTTGGTGTTAATAGTTTATTGTCCTCCATGGACGACTCCCCAATTGCCAGCTAATTATGAATTCTTTAAAATTCAATTCAAAAAGAATTTTAAATTCTTTAAAATAATTAGCAGAAATAGAAATTCCGTTCTGTATAATGACAATAACAGCTTGAAATGAACACGCCATTTCATACGACCGGTAATCATAAATACTTATTTAACCGTATTCACATCCGAACCGAAATGTCCGTTAGCATACAAATGGACTAATTTGTTTTCCGCTTGTGGAACGACAATGGGAACAACCGAATATAATCGAACAGGTTTGTTTCACATAGGCTGCATGGAATATACAAGCAAAGGCGTCGAAGAAATTCACTGTTATAACAAGAGTTGCTATTATAGGACTAGAGTGATAAGCATCGCTAGTTTAGAGGTTAAGGAGTCGGCCTTACGAATGAGAGGTCCCGGGTTGGAATCCCTTTTTTTATCGTGCGTAAAATCCCCACGGAGCCGGTGGAGGCGGTTATGTCGGACTCGAACCGACCAAAACGCACGCCGTCTTGGGTCCTTGGTTGCCGGAGGTGAGATTACCGAAAGCATATCTCTCGCACACGGGTTCGAATCCTGGCCATTACACTACCCACTACAAAGCACGAGAAAATTAGCTTAATTGGAGGTGTTTGAGGGAATATTAGTAAAGTTAATAATATTCTTAAAAAAAGGAGACTGATAAGAACTCTTATTTAGTTAAACTCGACTATAAACAAATCTGCCTTGAAATTATTAAACTTCTAAACATTTCACAGCTTCATAGTGCTTCGCTGAAAAGTCAGTCCTTCAATATAGTTTATAGTTTAAAAGTGAAAAACAACATTTCAATGAGAACTGGAACGAGAGTAGGCGGAAACTGACAGCCAACGAGTGAAGTTGAGCGGGAATTTCCTTTAAGCTTCGTGCACTAGCATTGTGTGTGGGCGTCATACGCCCTCCATCTTTACTTCATATTCACCAAGAGAATGTGTAGCTAGACATGCTATTCGATCGGTATTTATACACTACACACACGTTAGTATAATGACAGCGGGGCGGACACGTTTATTATCCAATTTCCTTTTACTGAGAGGTCCAGTATATAAAATAAACACAATACAATTTCGAACTGAAAGCTACGTAAGGTATATTTCGTATGCATCCTGCAGTGCGAGATTTAATTTGATTCACTCAAACCTAATCTAATATCGAGTGCGGCAACGTGCTGTACATTTCGTCGCTTTCCACTGTAGCAATTTTCGTTCTAAAATTGTAACATCTTGCAGAGACATTTCAGTCTTTGTTCTTTCAGAGACTGACGCCTGTGACACTCCAATTTTGTCGACCGTAATCAAAGTAGTTGTATGTCCCAGGTAAGTTCATACATGACCGACTGTAGAAAAGTAACTATGCATTAAACTGCTTAGCTTTTTTATACTATTTATACTTTTGATTGATGGCACTTGATGAAATTTATTGTTATACGTATTGAGAACACTTGTACATACTTTTTCCACATTTTTTTATTTTAAACCTTGTATTTGAATTGTGAACCTTTGAGAATGCCGTAAGGTGAAACCGATCAGGTTCAATAAAGTAAATACTGTTGAAAAAGTACAAGTGTTCTCGATATGCTCAACATTTTTATTAATGTATAGGCATTATTTTTACCATGAACAGAATTCTATTAATTTTGTTTACTGTAGCTCATCAACCGAAAATGTAAGCATCAAATGTTATAAAATAATCTTTCAAAACACTTTCTTACTACTTACTTTGATCACTTTCCCGCAATCCATAGTAGGTAATCTTGTCCAGCGATAGAAAGTAGTCTATATGTTGTTGCAGATTACCATATATAATCCTATACTAAATCCCAACTAGATCCACTCAGCCATTTGAGCGTAGATAACTGAGTTACAAACATCCAAATATTATTAATAACAATACAAAGTTTCATATTCATTCCATATGATTGTTAAATGAGATTTATAAGTCAATACAATGCTAGAAATGTCTGACACACATTACCTACTTTCATAAACATAAAACACTAATAGGTAGTTAAATCTTAACGGTCACCTTCCATAAATGTTCCCAATTCACGATAGCTAGGTATACATTTCTGAAAATAATAAATTACTCCTTCTAAAAAGTGCTTACTTTTTACAGAGCCACATTTTCAATATTTAAAAGCACGAATATAATAGAACAAAACCATGCCAATGTTTATGGAAGGCTCAAAGGTTTTATTTCAAATAAGCGTGTTTACAGTGATTTATGACTCCAACCCTTCAGTGAAAAGCTATTGTTTATTCAATTAGGTGCGCGTTAAATATTTAACATCACTTGTCAGCTAGATGCGGCTACATTTCTTGTGTTCTGTTTTAAGCTGAAAGTACAACATGCCCCTTTATCTCGCCAACATCATTTACACTGTTTGCCGTAGCGATAGACCTCTCGACTGCCAAGTCGAGGTAGCGGTTTCGGGGTAATTACCCGTCGTGCAACTGGTTTTTACCAAGAGATTAAAACAAACTTACAGATCAACACTAAAGTTATGCGTGGGGTGTGATCAATACACTAATGTGACCTCTACGAAGATGACGTGGCGGCAGCTACGTCGTAGCAACTGCTACATTGACGTTTTGCGTTCGATTTCCGATCTGTGCAAAATGTTTTTGTACAGGAGTAGGTTTATTTACGTTGATCTGGGTATTTCTGTGTAAGTATTTACGAAAAATGTGTGCCATTATATCTAACAAAAAAATCTATGCAATGTATTATGATTTAGAATATTTTAATTTTCATTAACAACTGTGAAAGCAAAATATTATATTCAAATAACAGTATGATAGTATCGGAAACTTACGCGTTTAACACTTTAACACTTTAAACATTTTCAATAACAGAAAGTATGTTTGGTTTATTTGCGTGTTTGAAAATGTATGCATGTATGTATGCTAATTCAAAGCGCTCATTGCGGCAAAATAATGCAACAAAAAGATACGAGAAAGAAAATTTCAGCCTTTATTATACCAACGGTCGATCATTTTTGCTTTATTCAAATGTGCCTACCCTCTTTGTTTCATCAAGGTCGAGACCTTGACAGCTAATATTGTTTATACTTATTATAAGGACGACTTTTAATATGAATTCACATTATGAACTTAATAAGCTATTGGGTCTGTAAAAGACATAAATTACAGTGGTGATTATAAATTTATAATATAAGTATAGATTTTTTTTAATTGATCTAACTATATTTTTAATATAGAACACCAAACTTACTCGATTGCATCTTATTCACACGTAAAAACGAATTGTAACGTAATTTCGAACTGAAGCTGCATATCTTTTATCCGAGAAGCTCATTGGTATTCTTTACGCAATCAAATATTCCGTCTTCGCATCGAATTCACTTGCAGGCACACCGGGCTAGCGAGGAATGCCAAATTCCTTGTAAATACGTATATTAAGCAGCTACGTCTATGAAGGCTTTTATTTCAGTGAGACCATCAGAATTACAACTCGAAAACGAAATTAGAAAGTTTAGAACCAATAAAGAACTTATTTACACTTTTAATAAAATATATTTATGTATGGATGATTTGAGATTGACATGGTAATTTATATTAGGTACTTATAGTAAAACACTCGCCGGAATCGACCATGTTTTTTAATTCTATCGTGGCTCCGATATTTCGGCGCTGTTACAAGCGCCATGAACACAGATACACACAGATACTCAAAAGAATTACGAGTATAAAAACATAGTAAATATTTAGGTATATCAGAAAATTTTAAATATATTGTGGTTACTGCCTGCTCCAATGACAAAGAGCCGTGACTGTGTCTTCATACGTAAATGACGTAAAAATTATTCAAAACATTTGTTATGAGTGTTATGACACTTCATCATAAATAACTAAGGCATTAACTTTATTCAATTAACACCGTATTAATTATCATAAGAACCAAGACTTATAAAAAGATCTGGTCACAATATAGACCAAATAATAGATAGTAATGTGTATCTTCAAAAAAAAAATATTTTCATTGCCCAGTTATATATTTAAGCATTAGGTTAAACTGAGGTTCTCATTAAAACGAAATTTGCTATTTATTTAACTAAGCTTAACTCTAGGTAGGCAATCCTTGCGCAGTCAATCAACGACCGTTTCTTTAACAACAATCTTTAAAAAAAATTTTGCATACTACTTTCCTATTTGAATAAAACTCGTTGCAACTTTTCCAGTTCTAATAAAACCTCAAATTGAAATTTTTAAACCATTCGTGCGGTGTGCATGCGTTATCAAATAATTTAAGACATCCAGTAATGCGAAGAGTTCTTGAATGAACATGAAAATCCCCTTAGGCTCGCCCAGCAGGCGAATGTGTTCCGGTTTACAACGGGTGCACATTCCAGAGGCCTCGTAAAGGGGCCTGAGGGTAATAGCCAGTAAATTTTTACAGCTCGAACACAAATCGCATAAAAAAGTCAAATAAGGTTGTCAGGATAGTTTATGGGATAAGAAATTACACTACAGATCTAATTTTAGTTACGTTCGTGTATATACGAGTAGGTATATAAGGTAAACATTTCGTTTTGATATTCATATAATACTTAGTTTATAATATGGATAGCATTTAAAATTGTAAATGCAAAGTGCCCGGCCATTACCATTAGGCTCAGCACTTATTACGTAGGAAAATCAAAGTAGCGAAATGTGAGTAAAAGAAGTGTATCAATGGTGTAAAAAAATATTTGGTCACGATACGATTATCGTGACCAAATATTTTTTACATCCACGTGGGTGGAGCCGTAGGCTAGTACCTTATATATTCTGTTCACGAGATTTTTTTCAATCCTTCGGCTATATTATAAGTAAATATTTCAACGTTTCTTACTATTAAGTATAGAGTGGTTTTCGAAATTAAAGAATTATTCATTTTATTATTTCACAGTTGTTTCCGTAGCGTTGCGGCATTTGAGTGGCTGAAATCGAATAAAAGACGTAAAGCCAAAGTATAGGTACATTTATATACATTTATGTGTTATCTTACTATTTCCAACTACGGCTCACCCTAAAAGTTTGTCTCTATTTAATGGCCGTAAGCTATATAAAACCTTAATACCAATAAATTCCATACCGAACTGCTCAAGATATAAGACGGAGTCGTAAATAATCTTAATTGCTAGAGCCAGGCGAACTTTTCAAGTTGCTCGAGCGGAACTGGCTGGAATAATTTGCACACGGTTACAGAGCAATAATTACCTAAATGCAGATAAAAATCATACTATACCACTAATGTTATTTTTCACGCTGAACTACTGAACTACTGATCTGGATGAAATCTCACACGGAGATAATTTATAAATCTGTAATACCTTGTAAAAAAATATAATATATTTTTTTTTAACATGGTACCTGTTTCGGAAACTTTGCCTTTAGCTTATCAAATTGAATAAAATTGACGTGTCCTATATAAAAAAATAAAACCTATGTTGTAACCTGGGTTACATAGTTTACTTTTTATGCCGGGAATAGGTACCTGTGTGTTGCGAAAAACAGGATCAGTAGGTACCTATTATATGTAGGAGCCACGAGCAATAGCTAATATCATAAAATTTTCCTATTCAGAAGATGTGAACAGTATCGGACACCATACATTTTTTATTGATTGTTATTCACACAAAACTCTAGACTTGAAGATACTCCGATCATAATTTTCCAGAAACAGCCTCAGACAGACTTATTCATCTTCCTAGTTTCTAAGCAAAACTAATAATCATAAAAGTCATAATAAAATAACTATTTTATTGACATCTCCCAAAATATTCGTTAAACATTCAGAGTAAGACTACCCCTAAGGATTGACATAGATTTTCATGTTTGTGCTCCCTAGAGTACTGAGTCTCAATATTTTAGTAGAGGCTTGGTCATCGGATCCAAGAAGGAACGATCACGTGTTATTTTTCGCGCACAAATAGACCAATTTATCACAAAGGCCTCTCGTTTATCAAGTTAAAGAATACTTGCTAGGTATTAATATCAATTGTGTTGTAGGGCAAATCATATTATCTGACTTTTTCTAGTCGGTAGTTGAGACTTTAGGTAGGTACTTAATTATACCTGTCAGGTGTTTGATAAAAATCTTAATTATACCAATAATTGAATACAAGCTGTTGTTCACGGCTCCACTTGCTTAAAATACCTACTAAAGTAATTCTAGTTGTGGCCTACTGGAATGTATTTCCAGCAGGTAAGTGTTGTTTTATTCCAAACTATTATTCTCTTTATGCCAAAGTTCATTCAAAATCCAGACATTCTGGGGTTTTCTGGATCTCATATATGTGTTGGAATGATACAAGAAATGAAAAATTTGTCGGTTTTGAAACCAATGCTAAGTCTATTTTGAACTGATGTTAAGGGCCGAATGTTCCGCCCGCGCAATAAAAAATAAAAATCAAATCTAACTTCACGCAAAAAAAGTTGCGGACACAGCTAGTAAGAGTAATAAACTAATCTTATTACTCTTACTAGCTGTGTCCGCAACTTTACTCTCACTCCGCAACACGTAATAAGTTGATACCAAGCGCCTAAACGGCTCAATTGATAGACACATGACAACTGGCATCAACTTGCATGATGTGGAGTTTGGCTGTAAGCCAGGCTTGTCCACAGAGACCGCAATATTAACTCTAACAGCGGCATGTATTAAAAGTCTATATTAGTTCATGTGTGTTAAATGAATCAGGTTGCTTTGTGCTTTTTCCTTCGGAAGTTTTTGATCTGTTGCTATGTCACCAGAACAAAAACTAAGCTAAGTTATACTTAGCGCCAGAAACTTTGGTAGGTTGGAGTTCATTACACCTAGCATTAATCTTTTTATAGGCCCCTCTATAAAAAGTCTACAAAATGCCTTTAATTAATTCTTCAAGTCAATTCGTTCCGGCAAGATCGTTAGATCGCGTAGTTCGATTGATCGCATGAGGAGGATTTAAAAGTTTGCCGAAAATATTACACCTGAGATTTAATGTCTTTAAAAACGATTTTAATTATATCCTTAACGTTGTTATTTATTATATTCCTACGAGATCATAAATCATATTACCTGTATACATAATGTACGAGTATCAAGTCGTAGGTACGGGTAGTTTTGCGTATCGATTATTATTCACAGCGATTTGGAAAGGAATATGTTGCTAGCATTGGTATATATTATTATTACTAAAATGTTGCTAGGCGTATATTTTTACTTTTCTGCAGTCGATCAATAATGTTAAGAAACATGACAAGACTTAAAATATTCATCATCATTCATCATCTACCAGCAGCTTGATTAACACCTCACAGATGAACTTGGCTTCGGTCTCGAAGATCTTGCTAGACCCCCATACAATCTCATACCAATAATAGAAACTGATAACTTTGCTAACAATGTCTAAACTTTAACATGAAAACACAACTACGAGTGCCTACTCATAGGCAAAGGACTCACAATTAAACTAAGTACAACTTTCCAAGATTCACTTAATTCACTTACTTGACTGTTATAAACTTGAATCTACAAGAAAATAGCGCAGCTCCAAATGCGCGCAGATTGTAAAACCGTAGTTGGGAGGAACACAGACAAACTTGACCACCGGACTGAATTTCAGATTTATTCTTTTTATGTTATTATGGTAGCAAGCAAACACACGGACTTATATAAAGCAGTTGCCGTGACGTGTAAACCACATCAGCAACCGCACTAATATACCATGCTCCTAATTAGCATCAATATTGATACGGTGATACATTTTCAATTGAGTCAGCTGATTCGTGCTAAGAAAAGCATGCTAAATACTACCTAAAAACTCTACTATTTGCCGTTTTAATGCTTATTTAATGAGTTATAAATGTTATAATAATGCAGGTATACATAAGCCCTAGTTGGAAGGTCCACTGGGGACAAACGTACAAGAAGTGAGTTATTGCATCGTTTACACGAGTTGCGTGCACGCCGCCGCGATCACACGCGACCCCGCGTCACGACAAATTTTACCAAACGCAAATAAAAATAATAAGCTTGTTAAATACATTTACTCACGATTTACTTTTTCGTTTTTACATGCAAGGTTGCAAACTAGCATAGGGTTTTTCATAGTATCAATGCAGTCACCACAGTTCGTAATCACTTTGAGCAACGGTTTTATTATGTTTGACAACGAATTTAATCACAGTCTTAAAGTGAGTAGTTGGAAGATTTCAAGGCACGCATTGTAGCGTGAAGTCACCTCAAAATACCGCAGCTGTACCTAGAGCTATCACAAGCAAGACCTCGTCTATATATTGTGGATAGGTACTAACTTATCTATATAGTGAATAGGTACTAACTGCAGTTAAAATGCATGTGAGTCGCCTTCGATTGTGGAGCTAGCTTTTGTGGAGACCACCAGGCTACGTTGAATAACATGTCACCAACGCCAGGCCCCGATAGGGTAGAAAGAAGATGTGTTAGCTTGACGTCGTAGAAGATAACACGCGTGCTAATTGTCTGCTAAAAACCGTATGAAACAGAGGAACGAAATCCGGAAAGCCGACTAGGCTTAACCCTAAAATGATAATGACGATGAAGAGAAACCAAAACTATCAGAAACATCTTAGTGATCCTAGTTCATTATCATTCAACAAACCCTGTTCAACACCTAGATCTTAACAGTAAGCGAGTAGTACTTATTGTTAAGCTATAGTTCTATTGAACGGAGGAACTTCCTCAGTCCATCAACTCTAAATTCGTACAGAATAGCCTTCTAAAACTCACTCTTATTGTTTCAATTGTACGCTGGTTACCCACCAGATCAATATATTAATGTTGCCTTTTGTATTGTGACCTGTATAAATAGTCAAAACGTTCTGTTTTTAATCAGGGTAATAGCTTTGACTTCATTAGTTTCTAGTTTATTAATGGACTGCCTTCATTTTCAAGCTTTTTATTTGAAGTATAAGGAAATTGGAGTTCGAGAGTTTCTAAAATTACAAATGCATGTTTGATGACATTGATTCATTGATAACTACAACTCTTTCGGTTTGTTTCTATTGATTAGATTAGTAGACAGATTAATCTAACCAAATAAACCGGCAAGTATTAATTAAGTTTTCAACTTATTTTCATCATCATCACCTTCACCCGAGCACTAATCCCGGTTGCATTCTAATCTTCTGCTCCTTTCCTAATGGATTGGTTTTCAAGTGTATTTCAATATGAAAAGCGAAGTAATACCTTCTAATTCAGGACAACGTCATACGAGCTACGACGTGCTACGAAAATGCTACGTGACTACAAGAAGCTTTGAAAATGTTAATAACGGTAATGGCATTTCCCGGCTAGTGTCTACTATGTGTATTACTAAATATCGTTGTGTAAATATCTTGTGGCTCAGTGGGTGTGCCATAATCAGATTGCGGCAGTCGTAGAGCTTCGCTTTGCGAGCGGACTTCGGCCGCTCCCATAATACAAATTAGTTCAATAACATTGACTTTCAGGTGAATTCATCGTCGATAGTCTACAGTAAAACTAGCCCTTGTAATACATCTATGATTGTCCTTGACTGTACAATATTTATTATAGACATATCCATTCAGGAATCTAACCTTCTTTTACAACGTTATAAATCGGTGATATTTTACAGGTATGAATGAAAGCGTAGTCAAAATTAAGTATGTGAATATATGCTGAAGCTATGGAGTGATCATCCTCTGTAAAACCCTCTCGAAGCTCACCTTATTATTTCATTTTGCGCGTAACTCCACGACTCCGCATGCCGTGGCCGGAGCTGTCACAGAGTCTTTGTTTTTCACATGTCGGGCCCCGGGCGAGCAGCGCGCACGTGGCACGTCCACTGCCCCCGCCGGCTCGCGAGGGTTGCTGCTCCGAGAGGAGGTGGTGGAGGGCAGCGTGCGGAGGTCGCGCGCGTGTTGTTGTTGTGCGCCGGAGGACGGTGTCGGCACCGCAGCTTGTCACGAGCGTGTGTCGAGTGTCGGCGTGGCGCTCGGGCGGACGACGCGGCGCGACTGCGCGCCGTCCCCCGCTCGATACGTTGGCCATGAAATTTTCAGCCGAGCCGCTGTCAACCGGTGGCGGCTCGCAGGTGCCACCAGCCTGGAGATAGCTCTGACCCTATTCTACTTTCTATGACATACACCGCAGGGCCACCCTCATTCCTAAAGCCCTACTCTAACTTTTTTTCTTCTAGGTATATGTCAGAAGTAATGAATTTCCCAAGCGATTTATTTGGATAGGCGCTATAAATAACCAAGTGTATTTATGTAGTATTTATTTACATACAAATTACAAGGAATGAGGGTTTTTAAAATTTCGTGCAGTCTTTGTGTACGCACTTTCCTTTCCAACAACCCCACAACCTGACACGAAGTAGTCAAAGAATTTAGGCGGACAATTTGCAACATGATTTTCACCAAATTAGCAACAAAACTCTTCGTTTATTTAATTTTGGGTTGAGTTCGTGGTAGAATTTCATTCCAATTTTGAATAAAATTCGTTCCATTATAAATAGTGACACAAATGGAGTGGAGCTTTCGGAGCAGGCTTTATTTTTTTCTAATCATAATATTTCAATAAATAAATAAAATATATCTTGCGTCTACTGCTATCTAGTGAATCTACTGGCCAAACATTACATATAGTACCAACACCTGTTTATGAAAAAGTTCATGCCTGAACTGCAAGATGTCTCTACTTGTGTTGGATTATTGACCCTTTAACCTTTGGACAAAGTCTGAGAGAATTACAATAAATGCTAAGAACCAGATAGACGTAACGTTATTAATATGCATATGAAGACTGAGTGTGCATATTAATTAAGGTCACTAACCTCACATTGGCACAATGGTAATCGGGTTAGCACAGATCAATGAAAACAGACAAAAATGGTTTCGTTAACTTTTATTATTCCAAATATAAACATGTTACAGCGACACTGGTGGAAAACTACAAAATTACACTTTAATTACATACACATATTTACAAAAAATGTTTTACGATTGTCATACTGAGCGCTTATTGTATAAGATAGGTAACATATACAATACCAATTATATTATTATGAAGTGCACACTAGCGTATGCGTTAGATACATTGAGATAAATAATAATTTATGTTAGGCACACCGTGAATCTTATACTGTATGTGTATGGTCACGTTAAAAGAATTATCAAAGACCTCGGTGAAGACCTGTCAAAGTAATACTTTCGGACAGTCCATTTTGTATGGCTGAAAGTACATAAGATTTACAATCTACGTACTGACCTTAAAAACTTGGTTTCAAATAAAAGTAAAGCTATATACTGTCTGCAGTCTATACTAATATTGAACACATGTAATCTGCTACTACAATAATGAATCTATTTTTCCGTAATGGTAAAACTTTTCTAATTTATCATTTGAAACAGATTGCCAACGGTGAGTGTGCTATTTAGCATAACGTAACGTTAGCTGCCAACGGTTGTGCTAGTCCTTGCAACAAAACAGACACACGCAGGCTAAATTATGTAAAATCTTTAAAAAGAAACTATAATCAATACTCAATTATTACACAAATTTATGAGTCTACGAACACCTTTTCTTAAATATTATAATATTTATATATATACCTTTATCAAAAACATTACATGGAAGGACAGATCTACTTTAATAACATTAATTTAAATGGTTGTTTAGAACAAACTTTTGTCCCGGTTCCCGGATGTAACGAGAATGAAGATTGCATTTCGAATTTGGAATGCGGCATAGAAACTAGATAAAGCCATTTTTTTATTCCGTACTGCCAGTATGTTATCTTAATACAATGGTGGTAATAGGATCTTTTTGAGTATTTTTCTGGTCAAGATAAAATCTGATACTGACTGTACTATAATTAGACGTCATTGCTCTTGAATATTAAACAGCCGGCCATAACTTTTGTTCCCGCTAATACCCTTCTAGACATTTAATACATGAACTATATAGTGTAATACAATATGAAGTTATATTTATCAAAACATGTTCATATTAAAGCTTCTAAAACGTTATACAAAATGATACAGCACCTTGCTATTAGACGTACATTGCCTTTGGCTCAGTAGGTTATACACTACAACAATATTATTCCATGAGATTCTTATTTACAAAACATTATATACAAATAACAATTCACATATATATAAAAAGTTAAATTCACAATAAAAGAAAACTAAATAAAGGTGGCATGAGAATAGTTTATTTACATGAGTACATTATAATTAATAGATCTTTAGACACCTTAAACATTGCACGTGGTTCATGTATCAATATGTTCATACGATGTATGCCAACAATGTATAAACATTGACTCTAACATACCCACATCGCTAAATTTTCTCAATATTTGAGTAGAATTTTGAAGGGCTTTCCTATAAGTAGTTTGAAATGATACAACCCTAAAAAATAAATAACCAAAGGAACTGTTTCTACGAGGCTAGTTATTAGGAACAGGTGGCCCCGGGCTTTCGAAAGGCCTTGGATGCAGTAGGTACACAATGATGATGATACATTATTAGGAGCTTTAAAACAAGGTGACATTAAGTGGGCAATAGAGTGAGCTTTTACAATTAAACCACGAAGAAAATTCGGCTTTTTATACATTAAAGTCGTTTCAATGCATTTCGTTATCGATTAGAATCATCGATTATTTTATTATTATTTTATTAATTTTTATTAATCGTTGGGTAAAGCAAGTAGAGCTTAATTGTTCATCAATATCGGAGTCATTTCACAAGATATCTCACACACACATCACTTGACAAACACCACTAAGTTCAAAGTCAAAGCCGTTTGCCTCGTGACTTTCCATTGACAACCGGCTCGATTTGCTGCGACTTGCGCGGACGCAAGATGAAATTCAAGTTGTAAGCTGTATTCACTGCGTAATAGACGTTGGCGTTCGCAGGGAGCACCATTTCTGTAACAATACATAAAATTTTATTGTTTTAAAGTGGCTCTCCATTACTTTTTCTCTTTGTATCTTTTATCATTTATGACCTGCAGATATGAATGGTAAATGTAATTTGTTTTTTAAACAGTCATATGGCTGCTACAAACTTAATCGCTTGCAAGTATTTTATAAGAGATTTCAGTCAATTCAGGCAATCCAAAAACGAAAGTATTCCTTATAAACTAAAGAGGTTTCTAAGATACGATAACCTTTTGTCGTTTAGACAAAACAACCACTGATTTACATGAATCGGAAAAAATGCATCAACAAAAACAACATACCTTTTTCGGGTAAAACTTGTGCCAAAGTGTATCCATCAGGATCGCCATCAAGATTAAGTTTGAGCATGGCATTCCGAATGACCTGAGGAGTTCGCTCGTTGTTGGATAACATGATTGACTTGTAGAGTACAACGCCCTCGGTTTCCACGCAGTCGGACTCGTAGGTGACGCGGATGATATAAAAGTCTGGTCCAGCTCGAACTGCCGGGCTGGCGCCACCGGCCTTGCCATTAGCAGTCTTCTGCCCGCTGTTAGCACTCGATAGCGACATATCTAGCGAGGGTAGCGACGAAGATGAAGACCCGTGCGATAGTCTGGTCGGCGAAATTCGCCGCTCTAAGCTATCCCTCTTCCACGCCGTACCCGTACCATCAGTCTCACAATAAAACTGCGAGCTATTACTTGAGCTAGTACTCGCAATCGAATCATTCTTTCTATGCCCTTGGGTATTAGATTCGTTCCCCTTCTTTGGTCGTCTCTCTTTTGGAGGATTCGTGGGCGGTTCAATTTGACATGACAGTTGGTATGCCTCTCGATCGTCAAGAATGATAACCGAGTCGAACCATCTGTCAAACATTGAGTCTGATGGTAGATGGTATGCGTTCGCGGCGCCCTGAAGTAATTTTATTTGAGCAAGTACTTCAAATTCTTTCCGACGTTTGTCGAAATTTATCAAGCCGTCCGCCACCGTGTCTGGGATGGCGGTGTCAATCATCGTGAGATCTGTCAAAAATGTACCTAAGTATGGAATCGTTCCGTGGCTCACGCCTGGAGATCCTCTTTCGTGTAACAATTTCTGGAGCTGACGATCATTTTCGCCCACCGTATCGGCAAACTTAGCCGTTCCTTCACGCATTAGTAATTCCCTCTGAGCCCACCTGTTATTGTCTTCACTGAAAATTCGTGCAAGTTCATCAAACAGTTCCGATTTTTCTTTATTAAGTAGCGCCCACGTTTTCCTTAGTCTATAAACAGGATTGCTCTGCAAACCTGATATAATGGCTTTTAAGGAGGAAAAGTTTTTGAGAACCCTTAACTCCCGCGCAATATCTAGCCAGGCTGCCAAAATATCAGCACGCTCCAGTGGCCTCAAATTAGGTTCAACCAGAACTGTCGAAATCACCCTAAATGACACTGCGTTAAACTGGTTGACAGTGGCTAAAACAGTGGCTGCGTCATGGGCCCGCTCTTTGTCTCGCCTGGACCACACGGCTCCGAGACACTGGTGAGGAACGAGCTTCTTGAACAATTCCATATCCATTCTAGTGAGTTGTTCGGCAAAGTGTCGGTGGGGGACGTGCGGCAAGCGATACGTGCTGGTGTGGTGCGCGGACAAGCGCATGCCGGGCGCCAAGCACATACCCGCTCCGCCAATTCCATATCCACCATTTCGCTCCGCACTGAACAAAGCTAGCTTCTGTAATACCTGAAAAAATGAAGCTGCGGTTATTATTTTCTTCTAAACAGTACCGGCTTTAGGGGGGGGGGGGGGGGGGCGACAGCCCGGGGTGCCAGGTACTTTAGGGCGCCGCGCGCGCCAGCTCAACTATACCACTTAATTTGAATACCTATTTTTATCGATCTAAAGGAAAACTAGACTCAACGTATATTAACTTTTATACTTAGACTTATCTCGTAGGAGTGAGTACCTATCAGTATTCTGTGTCTAACAAATACGACTTGTCATTTTGTCATTTGTGGTATCTCTCACTAAATATAAAAAATAATCAAAATAAAGAAGAACTAAAGCGACATTGTTCTTTACTGCAAGAAAAATTAACAATCAATTTTAAATCTGATATTGATGGAGATTTGTTGTGTGATGAAATTTTAGGTTTGCAAAACTATCTCGAAGACAGTCAGGTAACACCAATCGAAATTTTAAACTTTATTAAAAAACACAATCTTCAAGAGTTATACCCCCCAACATTTCGATATCGTTGCGTATTCTGTTAACAATACCAGTGACTGTTGTAAGTGGCGAACGAAGTTTCTCTAAACTAAAATTAATAAAAACTTATTTGCGGTCTACAATGTCTCACACAAGATTGACTAGTTTGGCCGCGCTATCTATTGAAAATCAAGTTGCAGAAAATCTAGATTTTGCCAGTTTTATCAGAGAATTTGCTGACAAAAAGCTAGGAAAATAAGATTTTAATTTTTTTTAATGGTTCGTGACGTGACTGACAGACAATATAGATAGGTAAGGTGCATTGTTTAGAGAATTAATAGTTAAAATAATGTTATTGTTATTAAAAATAAATACATGTCATGTTGTAGTTTTCTATTAATTCAATAAAAAATATGGTACAAATCCTAAATAAGTTTATTTAATTGTAATGAAATAAGTACCTATACGGCCTATACATAAAAGGGCGCCAAAGGCATGACTCGCCCGGGGCGCCTAGATGGCTAAGGCCGGCCCTGCTTCTAAACAAATTAGGTTCATTCGCAATAAAATAACTTCAATTTAATTCCTGAATAAAAAATGTAAGTAGGTCGTGTACCTTCGAATGTAGTTCTGTACCAGGTAAATGAACCTGTGTGAAGGCGAGTAGCTGTTGCAGTGCGGGGTGGTGTGGAGATTGTCGAAAGTCCTCCGGGTATGTGTCCAACCACACATGGAGACATGCCACCAGAGTCCTGGAATTTAAACTATTCATGAGTACAAGGCTAAAACGAGAATTCCTAAATAGGTACGCTTATTTCTTTGAATTGCTTTCTTTGAGGCTACCCATTGTGCATTCGTGAAATCGTGAATCGTGTCAACTATTAAGCTGGTACATATCTGTAATATTATAATAATAACTACATGAAACTGTGGTTCCTTTAGAATGATTGGTTTCGTTATTAATAATATCGATGACCCGCCCGTACACCACTTACGTGTAAGGATGTAACCAGCCTTAGCTTAACTTTACATATTGCTAATATCTTAAATAAAAAACAAGCAAGCAGTTTGCCCCTTAAATGTAAAAAATAACAGTCGTTTTACAGGCCCGATTACCGATTATATATTAACAAACATTGTCGGTTTCTTTGTGTAAGTACACATCTATTGAATGCGACAATGTTTGATAAGTACCTACTCTAATTGTATTGGCGACCTCAGGATGCAAAAAGTAGGCTAATGGACTGTGATTCCGTGTCTTGAGTAGTTATAAGTAGTTAGTAGTTAAATAGTTTCTATTTTTTGCTTCGAGCGTTTTTTTACCATTTTTATATCTGTACTAAAGCTGAAATAGATACACGAGCTCAATCGCAGAAGAGTGTTGATGCATGTGCCTACTCATAGACAACTAGTAAGTGCCTACTCATACACAACTTGATGAAATTTAGTGCTTTCTGCGATTCCTACCTTCGATGTTGTTGTGAGGTGTCGATTGCTGTTGGCAGCACATCTTCTGCAGCCAACGCTTCGTACCGTCGTAGCAGGAGGTCCAACACTCGACTGCACTCCGCGAACGAACTGTAAACGTTTAATTTTAATTATAGAGACATCGTTTACGCTTGCCGATTTATACTTATTCATCAAGTACAATAATATTTAAAGAATATGTACTGAATTGAATTTAAAACAAGAAATAAATTAGTAAAATGAATAATTTTCAGAAAATTCCTCCGCATCATTACCGACCGGTAACGTTTCCAGAGGTCTAGCAGCATTGCCACGATGAATGGCAATGATAATTATTTATATTTTGTACAACAATAATAACCAGCGTTCAAATCCCCGACATTCCCAACCCCACTTTAACCCCCATAACTTTAAAACAGCTCAACCAATTTTCATCAAATACGTCTAAGAACACTCGCACATAAGTCACCTTTAATGCAAAAAAAAATAAAAATCTAAATCGAAATCGCTTCATCCGTTTGGGAGCTATGATGCCACAGACAGACGGACAGCAAGACGGGTGTACAGACACGTCGAACTTATAACATCCCTCTCTTTGCGTTGGGGGTTAAAAAGTATAATAAATTAAGAAGAACATACCGATACGTTGCGAGAAAAACGTTAACGTATGTGGATTCGAGTTCGCCATCGTCCGTGGCCAGCGCTTCGACCAACCGCTCGACGGTGCCGGCCTTCACAAATCGCACGCGAACTGTTTCCCATTCCAGATGGGAGATCTCGTCATCTGACTCCTGCAAACAAAACAATTCAAAATAAGATATACTGCTCATCAAAATAGCACTAAGATGATACTGTCGAAAGCCTCTGTGGAGTGGCTTTGGTGCATTTGACGATTCGCGCTCAGTGCTTGGTCGGGGTGTTTCTGTGGCTCGGAGTGCACGTTAAGCCGCCGGTCTCTGTTGTTATACGAACATCTATGACAGTCTTTATTTAGGGGAAATAGGTGAAGTTGCCCACACAGTAGGGCTGATGACGCGTCCGGTAAAGGGCGTCCCCCTAAATAAAACTATTTTTAACCGATTCTACCACGATTTATCTGGTATTATCAGGGGTACAGGACCCTGAGATGGGATAAAAGTTTACCTATAAGTCGATACACACCTGTCAAACAGCGGAGAATCGGAATCGCCCTGGGAAAAATCGAGGTACTTTTACTTACTATGCAAATTTTGGACGCAACTTGTAAATTGTAAACCTTTATTAGGTAGATACGCTGAAGATGTTTTGAATTCAACAGAATACTTAATCATATTGATTTATTATTGTCACAAGTAATAAATATGTTAGGCTAAGGATATGTCTTATCAATAAACATTAATGCCTATAAAATTCTTTATAATTGATATGTCATAATTGCAATGATCGTAAACACGATCAGACTTCATGTTAGTATTTTGCGACCACATCGGTCTTTTAATAAATCGTTATATAATTGCGCTCATTCGTTCATTACGAAAAATTATCAAATATCGTGCAATTTTTTATTACGAATGCAAAGATACCAGGAGCCCGATTCTTTTTTTTCCGCCACAATTTCAATTCACAAACCGAACACGTGATTTCGATAACAAAACGCATCTGGCTACAATTTCATGAGGTTTTAAAGTTTCAGTATCAATACATAATGGTTAGTTTCATCAATTTATTTAAGTACATTTTGGAATTATTTGATAGAAGGTATAAAAGTTTTGATAAATTTTGAAATCACATGTTTCATAACGTAATTTTATTTAATTGGGCCCCAGCCGAGAAAATAAGCTATACTTTATTTTAGTTTCTATAGTAGTAGTACCTCTCGGCTTCACCCACTCTACTCGGCTCTATAGTTCTCCATATGTTCTATTCCACCGCATCCCACGGATGATGTCCGCGTCATTCCATTCCTCGGCTCCTTACAGTATGAGTTTATATAGCTTATTATCATCCCCAAGAACACGGCGCGTTCAAACAAACATACACACTGTTCTCTCAGCTTTATTATAACTCACCTATTTAATTAAAATTATGTTTGTATGTACCTCAATATGAATGAAACGCTGAGAACAAAGTACAAACCCCACTGGAGTCATAATAACATCACTGTCTTAAAGTACGTAATGTACGCAGCCGTAGTGTAATTTTATGCAATTTACACGCCAACCCATTGTGAGACTGATGAACAAAGTGATTGACTAAAGCGGTCTTTAATTCCCACACCTCTATTAACCGCTGTATTCTCGTATTTTGCAAACAATTTTACGTGTGTATTGTTTATAATGGAGTAAACTATGGTATAAAATAGAGAATGGTGATGATTACAAACAATGGTCCTGACTTCGAATGCCGGGTGAATGGGTAGCTGTTAAAGAGTCCACTCGACTCCGGTCGAGTATGCACAATAGATGGTGATGGAGTTTTGCTAATTAGAATCTTTCGTCATCTAATAATAATAAATGGGGCCCAATTAAATAAAATTATCTTATGAATCGTGTGATTTCGTCGTCTACACTATAATGCATGACTTATCTATCTAACCAATAAACGAATACGATAAATACGTATAGATGCTATAGGCACAGAATAGATAATAGTCTATAGGTATAACAGTACCTAGTCTAGTTCCCAAAAATCTATATGAAAACTGGTTCATTCCACCTCTGTTGTCGTAATTAGAGCGTATTTTATCAATAATAGCAATTGTGATCAAATTGGGCTAAACGTGATAACTCTGTTGGGTTTACAACAACGATATTAAATAGAGCAAAGGAGACAAAAACCTTTCACAAATTTTTTTTATCCAACTTACATCATCATTACAGGCATAGGTATTTTTATTTATATATTTTATTTTTATTATACCGATCCGATAAATAAACCTGATGACAGGAGAACGAGGTGGGTCTACTGATTTAGTGATTCTAACGCCACAACTACAAGAACTCCATAATGCTTAGAGTGTGTACATCTATAAAAAAAGGTATGCAAAACGATGGGAGTGGCAGAGGTAATAAATGAGGTTCGAACGTCGCAATCTATCGATCGCAAATCCATCGCCTCAGCAATTACGCTACTTACTTTGGGCCCTACTCCTACCTATTTGCTTTTTATAAGCCCTACGAAATTTTGATAACTTATTGAGTAGAAATGTTATTATTTCCATTACCCGTACCACATCGAATTCGAATCCATCAATCGCGGTTTCAAATCCCGACTGTGCTGAACAAAAAAAACTTCCTATCTTATGCCCAAGAGGTGAGGATCACTTGCTCGCGGTGGAACTGCTAACAAACTGATGAGGCTCTGGCGAATACCTACTCAGTATCCGGAAACAGCAGCGGGCTTACCTCCGAAGGCCGAACGGACGATTCATATGCAACATTGAAATACATTTCTCCACCTCTCGTCTTGAGGAGAGCATGGATGCAGTTTTCATGGTACCCGGCACACTGATTTGTGAGTAAGTATCTATTAAAACAACTGAGAATGCTAGCAGGAGGGGCGAACAACACGATGTTATCATGACTCACGTTGTTTGCACATCACATAGTCATTTTTTATAATCATACAACGATTTTGATTACAATCTCACGCTCATTCATCACTATGAAAAAAAACGACTTTGTAAGTAGATATGAACTACGCTACATTCAATATCTACTATAAGTAATTGTAATATCATTTATCCAATCTGCTGTATCTCACTTGAGCATTTCATTTTTTCCAATGTTTTTCGATATTAGCAAGAAAGTTAGTATCATCATATATTATGCAATAGACATAATAATTATATTATTATGCCCGTGCTACCACCGTGTGAAGTGAAGAAGTAAAAGTCGAAAAGCGAACTCCGTTACTTGGCTGGGACTAACGCTAATATAAAGATGAATACCTATTATTTACAATTACGTATCATTGGATACAAAAGTACAATTCTTTGTAATGTTTCTATTTTATTGAAGTGGATTCCCTTATTGATATTAGCACAGATAATATAGTTCTGATATAGGTGCCCATTCAGGAACAAAAACGGTTACACTCGTAACTTCCAAAAGCAGGCAGGCAACTTTTATTCCCAAGTGTTGTTTGTAGATAGCGACAATGTTTTGGAAAACTTATCTAAAAATGCAACGAATCCGAATATGGATACAAATATCCGCTACATCATTATTAGATTACTAGCTTTTGCCCGCGGCTCCGCCCGCGTGGATGTCGGTTATCGCTACCAAACATAGCCTATGTCCTTTCTCATGGTCTAATCTACCCCTATACCAAATTTCATCAAAATCAGTTCAGTGGTTGAGGCGTGAAAGCGTAACATACAGACAGACAGACAGAGTTACTTTCGCATTTATAATATTAGTATGGATATTGTATCCCCAGAATGGATTGATCCTTATGGATTATGGGTTCTGAACTACAGGAGAATAACGATGCACATTGACGGATGAGAGAGAGAGATGAAGCTCTAAGAAAAAAGTCCTAAGAACTGGTCTAACTCGAGAACTTCAATATCGCCACTGGTAACTGGAGGTCAGATCAGATAGTAGTCGCTTGACAGAAAATATTGAAGTTCAGCGATGCGCAGTTATACTGGAAAAATTGAACCCTGGACTACGAAGCCTCTGATGCGAGTGATGCGACCGACTAATGCAAGGATGATGATGACTGGCAGTGACACCAACAACGAAAAACATATTAGGTGTCTAATTTAATATTTATTTATTTCATAATTCTATTTTGAGTTGTTCCTTTTCCAAGCCGATTTCATTTGATATTGTCGGAAGTTTAAACGATTGTGTAGGTAAATTTTAATTTAAAATCCATTGAAGTTTTAACAAATTTGCCAGCGAGAAGGACGTAGGTACACATAATATAATAATTTCCATCAATCAATTATCTCACCGTAGTCCACTGCTGGATATAGGCTGGAAGAGGCCTATATGTGTGAAATACAATAACGTTACATTATGAGTGCACTGTAGCGAACGCTTTTATGAAGGTGTACACCATCGTAATGTACTTACAGTAGCTAATTAATTAAAACCAACAATAAAAAAATGTACATCGAAAATTATAACGTTCAGCAACTCTCGTATAACCTTGTACTCTATTGTCACTCATCCGGGATGCTAATGACACAGTTACTTACATTTATTAACATGAACTAAATTCGTCAAATGTTGCACAATTGGGTACTTTCCTACAATTCAAATAAATATTTTAACTAAGCTCATAAGGGAAAAAACAATGTAAAAGAGCGCTAAAACCAGGGATGGGCAAACTACGGCCCGCGGGCCACCTCCGGCCCGCGAAAACATTTAATCCGGCCCGCCGACTATTCTTCGACATCAATAGTATTATTTAACGGGTCAGAATTATAAAGTGGAACGGTGTCACAGTAGCTACTTATTGAGAGCCGCCTATACCTCACACTGCTCGAGAATGCGTATCAAACGCCGAGGCGGGAGAAGACCACCCTAGGAGTAGAGTTCTCTCGCTGGCCGCCTTCAAGAAAGTTTGCCCACCACTGGCTAAAACGATAGGCAACGGTAACCACTTTCCATCAGGTAGGCCGTATACTTGTCTCCCTCCTAAGTGGTATAAAAAAGTGTGCCTATCGTTCACGCGTTTTTTTGTAGATCCCTGGATGGGACTAAGTACTCATGTATTTCCGAAATGTGCATGTCAGTACATTTCTGCCTCGAGAATTTACATAATCTTACCTCATCTTGAAATATCAGAATGAAAAATGTACCATACCTACCTACCATAATATTTTTAAATGAATACCTAATTAGTTTTCAGAATTTATTTCAGCGGTTTGTGTTTTACGATCAGATTTTGATCAACTATAATAAACATGACAAAAACAAAGGATTGTGTGGCAACCTTACTAACTGAGCTCATACCAAGTGATTTACGAGTATGAAACAATAGTTTTTTTGTTCCACAGAATGTTATCGCAAACCGTAAATCCTAATGGTAAGATACTGCACATGCACATTAGGTATGTTCCTGTAGAATGAGTTGATAAACCGATATTGAACTTTTTTAAATAGAAAGAAGCCAGAAACGTTTAGTTGCTTAATAAATATGCATTTATAAGCCCTGGTACATATTTATGTTTTGTGCAAAATGTGCCAGGCGGAAGGACCTTGGCGCTGGTTCGCGACTTGAACCCATGTGAAAATGTTTTTTAATTGCCTAAAATTTGTCGGTTGTGAATGGTATAAAATGCTGCTTTTGAAGTTATTTTGGAGACACGAAAAATATTATACTGTGCTGTTAAGTGTTAAATATGCTGGTAAAATGATACTTGACTCGACTGTTTTTTGATCATTGATTAGATCATCACACATTCGAAAAGTGAACACTGAATTGATATATGAGAATGTATTGAGAAAGTTTCAATAAAATTATAGGATTCCCAAACAAAATATAAAACCTAGTGATAGTAGGAGTCTGGTGATAATTATGCGCCTTTGAAGCCCAGGGTCGGATTTAATCAAGTCAGTTTAAATTAAGGAACTTTACACAAAGGCCTCCTCCATTATTTAGCAGCTGATCCAACTTGCAGGTGAGGCTGGCTTAAGCCCTAAAGGTGTTGGTAGGAACCCTGGGCACTTTGGTTACCTGCATAAATATATTTACTCCACTGAACCTGCAGAATATGACTCTAGAAAATTTGCAAACCCAAACCCCTCCAACTAAGCTACATTGCTTGTGGGTTCACGTCGATAGTGTAATGGCCTGGATCGAACCCTTAACCACTAAGCTAACGACGCTTCTTTTACGTTTTCGATTACTATAACATAAGTGTAGTCTTATCTAAGTCTGAACTTCCCAGTGTTATGAGATATATTTGAAAGCTGTCGTCGATGGCAAGGTGTACTCACACTAGAAGCGCTCCGCGTTGGCCGATGGTAGCGAACTTTCTTGAGGTAGACGGTGTAGATGGCGCCGTCGACGCGCTCCTCGCCCCACAACCGCCATGTCGGCTGCTGGAACACACCACACACAGGTCAACATAATAGTCCATATGAGTTTCTCACACACTGTACACTGTACATACAAGTATTCTACTCATAAATAAATGTGATAGCTTGCAAAGATATTTGAATATTTGTTACTCGATCACGCAAAAAGGGCAGAAAGGATCTAATTGAAATTTGCTGCATTTGCTACTAATAATTACATAGGCTACCATTTATCCCTGAAATAGGTTCTCATATACTGCGGGCACGAGATCAGAATGCACCTGTTGGCCCCAAGCCCGCGTTAGAAATACTCCCTTGCCTGCTCTCCACTGTCGCTATCACTAGCAAAGGAGCTGCCCTATACCGAGCCGCTCGCACCTAGATCGGAATTGGCCGAAGGCGGCAGCATCACCCCTACGAGAGAGAAGCGCTGCCTACCAATATCTATAGATAATAACTACGTACTTTACATATTGTAATATATATTTTGTATATAACTGACGGACGCAGCCTACCTAAAAACAGGTACACGCCTAACTACCCAAGTTACGGTCAATGAAATTATAAAATTAATGAATGCCTATTATTTGAATGAAGCATTGAGACGGCGAACGACAACAAACCATTTGTTTGTCAATATGTCACACATAAAAATGTGATGTAAGTATAAATCTTAGCAATGCGATTACCACGTCTTTAACTGAAAAGATAAGGTATGTAATTACATGTAATTACGTAGGTAACAGCCGAGTGCTTACATAATCATCTTCACGAGCGAACAGCACGGGCTCGGCCTTACTGACGCCGCATATCCTCCACATGGCCCATGTCCGCGACGTCACGCGCGACGTCACTGTGGCTCAGCTGAGCACCTCCCGCATCATGCTCACTTTCACTACCTACTGCACCGTGTCGCAACACAACATCCACATGCAAATCCAGTAATACTGTAATTGGATCAATCAACGGCAAGAGGCGAGCGAGTATGCGAGTGGCGCGGACGTGCGTGACGCAGGAGAAATCACTGAGTCTCGGACAACGGCACACTTGTCCGAGCTGGTATCCGGCTTTAAACCTCAACACTTCTAAAGTCCTAAACGCTCAGCAGACACGACTATCACCTCTTAATCACTGATACTCGTCTAATGATCCAAGACGAACTCTCCCTCGATAACAACTGGTTTTCTACCGCTACACGGTCTATTAAATTCTGTAATTATAGTCACATTTTTCTATAATGTTACGAAATCATCAATTTGCATATTACATGGACATCGCGTAACTAACAGCACAATCTATCGAAAACTTTCACGTGATTAGATTTTAGACTGAGCATGTTACCAGCTAACGTATTTTCAAAATTGCATAACGATACACGTAATAGTCACGATCAATTAAAGAAATATTAAAAGTATACAAAATATATGTCGGCAATATCGAAGCGCTGGCGCAGCAGCGCGGGCGCACAGCGACTGCTCTCTTCGTGGAGAGATCGCATGAAAAACTCCGATAGAGCACGTAGATGACGGCTTCGCGTTGTACAGTGCACGGGCAGCAGGCGCTAACTTCATAACACGACAACACGTGCCTGCGTATGTGCGAACCTCACATATTAAATGAGATTAAATATATGCCGCATAACTATCATAAATCCTATTTGAACAAACTAACACCTGCCGATTTGTAAAAGTAGACACGTGATTTACATTGAAGCCCATGTGAATAATCACATTAAATTTAATACCACACACACGGTAACCGGAACACTACACCATCAAGAAATGGATCGTGAATACGCATGCGTAGACAAAAACCAGACCGTCCGCTACCAAAACATTACGAGAAATTTCCACTACTTTCAATGATTTATAAATAGTTGAAAGGAAACCTCACAAAGTTACAAATTGACATACGGATTTATGTTTATGATGACAAATTAACTAAGGAAATAGTCCGGTTCGACATTTATAATAACTTGGTGGAAATCTTAATATATTTTACAAAATGCAAGTGTCTCTATCGTCATAAAAAGACACTCAGTCAATAACATTTTTGTACGAGGCGACTGCACTATCATCGTTGTTTATAAATAGCGTAATAACAACAAATCTTTACTCAGTGCCGTGGAATTTTAATATCAAATCATTAAATACCAATACAACCCTGTAATGTGATAGATAGGCGCTTAAGTAGGTTGTATCAAAATATTGATTAGAATGGAATTGTGTCAATAACATGAGAAATCATGAAATTTTAAAGTAAATAACGATAAGTGTTGAAGGTTTCCGATATTATCAGCTATTGTATCTGCTTATACAAATAAGCTATGTAAAGAAAGTAGATAATCACGTTATTGTGGTGAATTAAAGACGAAAGTGAACCATCACTTCACTAGAGATGGACGGATACTGAATACCTACTGATATGATATACGAAGTCGCAATCAGAATGCAATGAATTTTCTAAAGAAGGCTAACGCTTGATCGATATTTTCAACGTTGCAAAAAAATTGCAGTCCATCTTATGTTATCAACATTAGCGATCATACGATTAATATGACAGTGTTTCACTATATGAGTGATTCGCTTTGCCGAGGAATTATTGAAACGACTAGTCAAGCAAAAATTATATGGCCACGCGCACCCAATGAAGCAGTTAATAATATGCTCCTTGATTTACATAGCTATTGCGATCGAATCGAATATGAAACGAATACTTCAGTGAAGGTAATTACTTATGTGTTATGTTGTTGTATTATGTGTGTATACTCAATTTAACACTGACAAAGACGTCTATCTAGCTAGCTACGAGGAGGGTTTAATAAGACATTTTGCTACTTCAAGCGGCGTACTTGCTTTTTTTTTTTAATTTCACCAAAAGAAGGGAATCAGGCATCCATACTTCTATACTAATATTATAAATGCGAAAGTAACTCTGTCTGTCTGTCAGCTGTCTATATGTTACGTATTCACGCCCTAACCACTGAACCGATTTTGATGAAATTTGGTATAGGGGTAGATTAGACCATGAGAAAGGACATAGGCTATGTTTGGTCGCGATAACCGACATCCACGCGGGCGGAGCCGCGGGCAATAGCTAGTTTGTCTATCAATTCAGTCATCCAACACAGAATTCGTGCTTCTCTATGCTTCTAGTATTTGCTCTTTAAATTATTAGAGCATTACGAAAAAAATTCATAGCAAGCAATATAGTTGAAATCTTAAATCTTGATAGATGCAATAGATAGAGTCGGAACATTTAGCAGTTGGTAGGTACGCTGAAATGTCCAAAATTTATCACTGAGTGTTGACAATGCGCCAAGAGCCAGGCTGGCGCCTGCTGACCCCGTCTGACCTTTCCTTAGTACCTAAATAATATAAAATGAAAACATGCTGTGTATTGTGATTCCCTTTAAACTTCGAGTACCAAAATTAACAGTCTTATTTATGGAATTGAAAAGAAGAAGAAAATGGAATGCAGTACGTATAAATACCTACACATAAATCTTGCTGAAGCTTTCTTTGATACCAGTACAGTCTGTTTTGTGATATCATGAAATGCACACATCCGAATTCGACCTAAAACTACGGAAAAATATCCAAAATATGCCCAACTACTGCGTCCTCAACGTCTACGATGCGATCATAATCGATAATCATTAGTCGCCAAGCTACTACGACTATATACCTACAACCACAGATCCATACTAATATTATAAATGCGAAAGGAACTCTGTCTGTCTGTGTGTATGTTACACTTTAACCAATTACATATGTTGAAATTTGGGACAGGGTAGATTAGACCTTGAGGAAGGACATAAGCTATGTTTGTTCGCGATAACCGATAGGCAAAAGCTTGTAATAATATAATTCTCAACGTATGAGAATATAATATTGCATTAAGTAGTTAAATAACAAAGGTTGTCGTAATATTACATTTTTGTCATTTCACCGTAACAACATAGCTACGTAACACGTCTTATGCTGGTAGGTACAAGTTTCACAAATAAAACTTTTACACAACTACACTGTAGTCGAGTTTAAAACAGAGACGCAAATGATAACAAGCAAGACACAACCGTACGTATTGATCAATTCTTCGTAGAATAATTCCTCGGTCGACATGCCAAGCAACAACTACGGATTGTTCACTGTATTTACCATCCTACGGACGTTGTGAGTAAACGTTACTCACACGACGCGATTATTGAGATCGGTTGCAAAATCCATTATTATTTAAACGTTGCCTTTAGATCACGAAATCAGCCCTAACTCTTAACCAACACATTTACACTACACACCTTGACTTAAACTTGCGAAAATGAGCAAAAACATTTTTTTTCTGTTCTTTCAAAAAGTAACATTGAACTTACTGTATTTTATCTTAAAAGCTAATGACATAAAGTATCAGAAATGTGTGTGATAAGTACCTATTACTTTGTTTTTATTTGTTTTGATTAGATACCTAAGTAATTATAAGTTATAAATTCCTGTGTAAGTTAAACAGGTTGTAATATCGACGGTACCTATATATATAGGCATATCTAGTTAAAGTGAAGGTAGAAAGTTTCCAGTAAGTACTTAAATCGATCGGCATGCAAGCATTGGGTAAGCTAAATATAGCAGCAGGTGACATGGGAAGGATGGCGTACCGCCACCCTCCACGCCTCCACCAGCCCAATTATCGACAATCGTCTTGTCAGTCTCAATAGTCAAAGTGCAATAGAAAATAATAACCTACTATATAATACCATTTTAATAGATTTTTATGGATGTGTATGTTACCCTAAAATATATCTAGGAGCATATTTTTCCTACAGTGCATATAAGCTAGTTATGCTGTGTTACTTTGTGTAGAATGTCCCAACTTATTTATTATTTAAAAAATAGGTATACTTTGTTTTACGTCATTAACAAATTATAGTAAACTATAGCTATAACTAAACATACCTAAAAACACTAAACACTATAACTAAAATTAAAATAAAGTAGGTAATATATTACAGTACCTATTACAGTAGGTAATACCTACATTAAGTATGCTAACTAGTATTTGGGCGGAGTTATCTTATCAAGAATCAATGTTTAAAAATGATTGTAACATCATATGTGGGTGAATTTCCCGAGACCAAGAATTGCGTGGCATCGATGAAATCGGTACTAAAAATCATAGTTATAATGCTCTAATATTTTTTGCTAGTTAGGTGAAATAGTGATCTATGTGTGGCACTAAATAATCTATTGTATAGGATTATAGGTACTCCAAAAAAAAACAAAATACACCGAAATCTTTCATTGCCGTGTTTGTCCACACGTCACCTATTGTGTCGTGATACCTCATTGATAAAAATCTATTGGTTATTTTTATTAATACCTATTTTCATTTGATACGTGAATAGTTAAAGTATTGTTACGAAATACATTCATTCAAATATTTAAACAATACAACGAATGGCTAAATAAAATACATTTGTCTCAGAACTACCTTTCATAGCCGTGTTCTAAACATATTTTAGAATATTGTCTTATCTAACGGCTTGCGTCCTCCCTTATATGCGCTAAACGTTGCATATTGGTGCCGCCTAAGTGCTCGACGCGGAAGAACGTACACAAGTACCTGCGTTTTGGCGCCATAGATGTAAGTCTGCCATTTTTATGTTACTGGACATTTTTTCTTTCATCGCCGTGGAAAGGTATAACTTTCTATTTTAATAAGTTATCCTCTTGATTAAACATTCAATAGAACGCCATTTCTCTTGTTTATTTTTGTGAAGTGATTAATACTTCGAATAATTATTAGATTTTTTGTTATTTTATATTTTGGTCTTGTTTTTCATTGCTGTGCTTTCATTGCCGTAGTTTCCATGGTCAAAATTTACTATGGCAATGAAAAAAAAAACACGGCAATGAAAAAAAAATCATTGCCATGCATTGTAAAACGATTTAGTTTCATTGCTGTGGCCTGATGTTTCATTTCCGTGACTTATGTTTTCATCGCCATAGTATGATTAGGCATTATAAACATCATTACCTGTTATAAAGGTAGCACCGAATACTGACATTACAGGATTCGAAAACTTTCTGCAATACGATTATAGATTTGATTAATTTTTTACTGTACAATCAATTATAAAAAGATGTTTCCGTGTTAATCTTACAAAATGATGGAACATTTGGCTTTCATTGCCGTGGACGCTTGTTTCATTGCCGTACACGCATGTTTCATCGCCGTGGCATGTAATTTTTAATCTTGTATATCTCGTTAGTTTTTTTAGTTATCTGTTAGATATTAAGCAAGAATACATATAGTATCAAAACCTTTAATTAACGCGATGTATTTTTATTATAACACTTAAGGTAAAAATATCCACGGAAATGAAGATTTTAATGGACTTGTTGAAATTCACCCATGTATTGGTTCCGGTAGCTCATAAGAACATCGGTGGGTGACTCCACCGTCGCCTTATAGACGGATAAAAATAGAAAATTTGAATCACATCGGGCGTGTCTCGGTAGCTGAGTTGGTCTGGAGAGCTGGGCCGCTACTCTCGGTCTGGTTCTCCAGAATCGCGGGGCCGAAGCCACGTTCTGGGTGGCGGAGCGCGGGGCGAGTTCGATCGTTGATCTCTCATTCGCGAGCGCTTCGCTGTCGCAACGTGTGCGGGACTGGCGTGTTGTCGTGGAGGTGGAGACACTGTCGGATCACCGATACGTTCGGTTTGATGTCTCCCCTCCCGAGAGTGATGCGCCGGTCACACCGGCCCCACGCGAGCCGCGCTGGGTGCTTAGGGGACTGAATAGGGATGCTCTCCTGGAAGCCGCCTCCGTGCAGGCCTGGGCCATGGTGCCGGACAGGCCTGACGACATCGATGACGAGGCGGCGTGGTTCCGGGAGGCCATGACTGTTGTCTGCGATGCGGGTATGTCTAGGGCTCCAGCCTATAGTCCGAGGCGCCGGGTCTACTGGTGGACTGCGGAGATCGCGAGGCTGCGGCAAGCCTGCGTGATCGCGCACCGCCGGTGGGCCAGGCTCCGTAGGAGGCGTAGCCGCCCCGCAGACACAGATCCCCTAGTGGCGGAGTTGCAAGAGGGATACAGGGAAGCCAGGAATGCCCTCCGAGCGGAGATCAAGCGGTCCAAGGCAGCTTCCTATAGGGAGCTGCTGGAGACACTGGAGCGGGACCCATGGGGGCGGCCTTACCGCTTGGTAAGAGGAAAGCTGCGCCCCCGGGCCCCTCCCTTGACCCAGGTTCTCGAGCCGGCTCTGCTTGGAGGAGTGGTGGCATCCCTGTTCCCGGCGCGGGCGGAACACGTTCCGCCGCAGATGACTCCACCACCTCGGTCGCCTGATGCGCCCGGCGTGGTTATTGACGACGACGTGCCCGAGGTCACTTGGGTAGAACTAGAGCTGGCGGTGCGACGGCTTAGAGCCAAGAAGAACACCGCCCCGGGACCCGACGGCATTCCAGGCCGTGCGTGGGTCCTAGCTCTAGGGGAAGACGGTCTCGAACCCCGACTGCGAGGGTTCCTCAGCGCATGCTTGGAGCGGGGCCAGTTTCCGAAGATGTGGAAGACGGGGAAGCTGGTCCTCATCCGCAAGGACGGACGCCCGGCGGACGAGCCGTCCGGGTACCGGCCCAAAGTGTTGCTCGACGAGGTGGGCAAGCTCTTCGAAAGAGTGATTGCCAAGCGCCTCGTCGAGCACCTCTCTAGAGTGGGGCCGGACCTAGCGGACACGCAGTACGGCTTCCGCCGGTGGCGTTCCACTGTGGATGCCATCATGCGCGTGAGGACCCCGGCGGAGGATGCGGTTGCCCGGGGCGAGGTGATGTTGGCGGTGTCCTTGGACATCTCCAACGCGTTCAACACCTTGCCCTGGAGTTGCATCAGGGAGGCACTCGTGTACCACGATGTGCCTCTCTACCTCCGCCGCACAGTCGGGGCGTACCTGACGGAGAGGGCCGTCATCTACCCAAGTGCGACCGGCGTCGGTAGGCGTGAGATGTCGTGCGGTGTCCCACAGGGATCGGTCCTGGGGCCGCTCCTGTGGAACATCGGATACGACTGGGTGCTTCGCGGTGAGCTCGCGTTCGGTGCCACCGTCACGTGCTACGCGGACGACACGCTAGTGACGGTGAGTGGCGCTACACACCGCGAGGCGACCCAGAGGGCCACGACCGCTGTTGCTCAAGTCGTGGATCGGATCCGGCGGCTGGGTCTCGAGGTGGCCCTGCACAAATCCGAGGCCTTGTTCTTTCGTGGTCCTCGGCGCGGTCAAGCTGGATCCCGGTCCAGCTTGACAGTAGGAGGTACTCCCATCGACATCAAGCCCCGGTTGAAATACCTGGGGCTCGTACTCGACGGTCGGTGGGACTTCGGAGAGCACTTCCGAAGTCTGCGCCCCAAACTGTTGGTGTCAGCTAACGCGCTGATGCGGCTGCTGCCCAACTTGAGGGGCCCAGAGGAGTCCTGCAGGAGACTCTACGCGGGTGTCGTGCGGTCCATGGCCCTGTACGGGTGCCCCGTGTGGGCGGACGCCCTGCGGGCCAGGTTCGTGCAACTGCTGCATGCGCCGCAGCAGACGATGGCCTGCAGGGCCATTAGGGGGTACCGCACGATATCCTTTGAAGCGGCGAGTCTCCTAGCCGGATCGCCACCGTGGATCCTGGAAGCGAGATCCCTTGCGGCACTGTATCGGTTCCGTAAGGAGGCGCGGGAGCGGGGATACGATCCAGAGCCCGAAGACATTCGGGCCGAGAGGTCCCGGCTCCACGGGATCATGGTGGAGGAGTGGGAGCGACGACTTGAGCAACGACGCGCAGGGCATGCCGTCATAGAGGCGGTAAGGCCCATCATGGGGGAATGGCTCGAGAGGCCACATGGCAGCCTCTCGTATCGACTGACGCAGATTATCACCGGGCACGGGTGCTTCGGGAGGTATCTGTGTCGGATCGAAAAGGAGCCAACGTCCGAGTGCCATCACTGCGACGCGAGCGAGGACACGGGGCTGCACACGCTCACCGAGTGCCCGGCATGGGCTGAACCGAGGCGGGAGCTAGTGGCGGCCCTGGGAGTGAGAGTTCTCACCCTCGCCACCCTGCTCACAGCAATGGTCCGCTGCGCGGACGCGTGGGCGGCCGGCGTCTCCTTCAGCGAGCAGGTAATGGTCGTGAAGGAGACGGCGGAGCGGGAGAGGCGGCGCGAGCGAGAAAGACTCGCGGATCGCGCCGCCCGCGCGCGCAGGCAACTCGGGCGTCGGAGGGCACTGACTGACCTCCGTCCCCCATGAGCGCGGGCCTGGGGGTGACGGGTGGAGCCGCCTGTCACCCCAGCAGAAGCAGGCCACGGCGGCGGCGCGCTGAACAGCGCGCCTCCCCATTCCGGGGGCGAGCTGGGAACACCGTTGTCCCCCCTCCTGAGGAGGGCCAGACCGTAAGGGATGGCCCTGGGTCAGCCGGGGTGCGAGGGATATGTCTTTGACAACCTCACCTCCGGCCTAGCACCAAGACCCACAGTCGGCGTGCGGTTTTAGTCGGTTCGAGTCCGACATAACCTCCCCTTCCGGCTCCGGCAGGGGGGGTATCCGTGGGGATTTCCGCACGAAAAAAAAAAAAAAAAAAAAAATAAGGTAGCTGAGTTGGTCAAGGCATTACGCCTGTAAGGGAAAGATCGTGGGTTCGAGCCCCGCCCGGGAGGTTTCATTTTTCCATATGTATTCGATTAATATAATAAAATTTTAAGATCTTAAATTATTATTGTAATTTGTCTTTTACACATATCCTCTTGTAGCAATACATATGCATGACAATGAAACTAAAATATCTTATTTTAGTATTACTGAATTTGACGTATTGTTATTATCTAGACAAGATTGACAGACAGATCACCTTCACTAACTAGATAAGGTTATTCAACACAAGAAAATAATAATTTATTGCAGACTGTATTTTACCGATTTCGAGGTCAAAAAATGTTCTTTCGCCTTTAATAGAACATCAGCTGAACAGCCCGAGACACGGGTGAGTGCTCTCCAGAATGACGCACTCTCGGCAACGTACGTGGGTGAATGACGAACATCTCCTCCCCTTAGTTCTACCTAGACGTCATGCTCCAGATATATAACCAATCTGTACTATAATATTAGAGCTGAAGGGTTTGTTTGTATAACCGCGCTAATCTCAGGAACTACTACTCGACTACTGTCTGAAGTTTACGCGAATATCACTCATGGAAAAAACAACACTTTTTAACGGATTCTTTTGCGAGTTATTTGATATTATTTACACTGACGTTTCGGTTACATTTCCGTGATTTCTTATTTCAATAACTAGGTACATGTTCAATTTAAAAAATCTCTTGGTATTAGATAGTCCCTTCATAAAGCGTCCCTAGAGATCGGAGCAATACAGTCATAAATGTCGACGATAAAATCAAGTGTGGGAATCTACATTCCCACACATTATTTAAAAACGAATAAATTACGGGTATATATTTATGGGTCGCAAGGGGGCCGGGGGTTCCATGTAGGTATATCACAGGCTCATCTGAGAAGGACCAGCTAGTGTTATAATATTCATCAACTTTGATTTCTTGACGAGCTGATTTGAATACGAATGAATACGTTTAATGTTAGAGGATAATTTACAGCGTTCGCTACATTGCGTGGTTCACATTAGGGCTCACTGTGTACCTGATGCTTCGTATGGAATTCGCACCACATTATGTGCATGAAACTAATGCATGAGGCAGGGGATAGTCTTATAGTGGGGAAAATAATACGAACAAAATATTATAAAGATTGGATAATATCTATAGCACAACTACATCCACACCGTAAGATCCACCATCGTAACCCCTCGCACTTTGGCACGTAGGCACTTCATGTCTCGTCACCTTTCAATACAGTGCGGTGTATCAAGTGCACTTACTTTGATTGGAAGCAATACCAACAGCTGTAAGCTCTCGTGACGTTTTGGAATATTTCTGGGAGCTTTTACTAAATATTCCCTATATTGGAAATTTTCCCCACTGTCAATAATGACTCCCACTGTTTAAATAATATGCTTAGGAAAATTTGAATAAATGAAATTACGTTACAGTTGTATGTTGCATATTAGCGTTACTTTTATTTACGCAAATGATTAATTTATTTGTTAAACACCTCTGTTTATGAAGACAATGTTCGTAGGGGGATGTGGTCGCACAGCGACAAAAAAAATTCTCTACTGCATCAGCAACTCTACCTGTCAACATTTCGATAGGTAATAGGATATAACTGAACAGAAAAAGCAAGTTGACAGACTTTTTGTCTGTTTGTGATTATTAGAAAACTGTTGTTAAACAAAGGACAGTGGTGAAGTCGGAGGGCATTGTGCGACTCGGCAGGCGTGACGGACGCGCTTGGCCGCCGGCACGCCCTCACCACGACTGCGAACTGCGATGCTACCCGGAACAAACACCCAGTGACTATTGGGCAAGACGATACTATCCTTCAATACCTACCTATGCAAAGTACTATGTACTTACTGAATCAGATATTATAAGTATTCACAGGCACGAATGCAACAAACTTCCCTCGCATTTGCAAGCAAAAACTGTCATAGACCGTTGAAATGTCGGTCATGCCTTTGTACCGTAGAGAACACCACCATAAGACGTGTACTCTCGCACGGTGCCTTATTTGAAAAACAGCACTGCACACAGTTTCTTACTTTCCACTCGTCTTAGCGTAAACATTGCTGTTTACATACTAAGCAGTGAGAAACAAGTACTTTTCTGGTGAAATCTTTGAAGAAGTATTCTAAACGCAACATATTTTAATGTGTTTTCTTCACAACAGTAATTTTACATCAAAGGTAGCATCTCATTTGAGTTGGATATTTTGTTGTGACTTTATTTTGAACAATCCAATTTAATCAAAACAATTTACTTAATCTTTTTTAGAATTTCAAATTTTCCCTGAACTCTACCTAGTCAGATAAAATATTAATCAGGTTGAAAGGGTAAGAGAAAAATAATAGCTTTGTAGTCTCTGGTAGAAACCAGGCGGAAATTATGCGTTGGTGGTCCGTGAAAGGTCCTGCAATGTTGTTACGGTCGTTTGCCAGCTGTTCGACAAATGATCAAGGTCTGTAGTAAACGATTTGAGTTCGTCCTGGGTACAAACCTGGACAATACAAGGTAACGAAAAACGTAAAATATTATAACACTAGCTTTTGCCCGCGGCTCCACTCGCGTGGATGTCGTTTATCGCGACCAAACATAGCCTATGTCCTTTCTCAAGGTTTAATCTACCCTTATACCAAATTTCATCAAAATTGGTTCTGTGGTTTAGGCGTGAAAGTGTAACATAAAAAAGACAGACATAGTTACTTTCGCATTTATAATATTATTAAGTGTTTATACCTATTATACATATTTCCTCTAATTGCATTTTATATCCGTTTCAAATAATACTATACTAAGCAGAACAGTCGGACTCGGATAGATAAGGTTAAAATGTAACCCACTTTAACCGCACTGTTTATTTTTATAACCACCACATATTTTATTATTTTTTTATTTAATATCATTATACTTGTTTCATTTCATCATCACACAAACCTACATAGAGAATCTTACGTAAATCCTACACTAAAACTACAATGATATGGGCGGCTATGCTCCACATAATATTTTCAGGCAGAGTTCATACAGAAAGCGTTTTACAATAGAGACCCTTCAGAGGGCTTTTTGTAATGAGTTTGGCCTATGGAGGCTAAAATAGAATTGCTTAAATCGTTTTCATTTAAATGTCAATGGCCACTTAAGGTGGGTATATTAAATCGAAGCATAGCAATAAGTAAGAGCGCCGGGGTTCGTCGGCACCTTAGCAATCGATACGTAGCGAGCATTGGACCGAATAGTCACAGCGACAACGACCTCAGACACTTGATGACCTACTAGCTACTTATCCAAACAATACCAAACGATTAACACGCCTTAATTAAGTTCACAGCACGTGAATATTTACATAGACCATAGCTTGTGAACATCCAGCGAATAAGGATTTTATATCAGATACTTCTTGCGGTATTTTGAACGAAGGTAATTAATAAGTGTATCAACAGCTATGTGCTACTAAGCAGGTACTCCTACTAATCTGGACAGGAATATACCTTCTTTAACTCAAATGGAAAAACTATAGGATCACTTCAAATTGAAATTTATACCAATTACTCAGGTCTACAATGCCTTGAAAGTGTGAATTCTAGGTCAATGCAATAAACAGATATTGTCGTTTATGTAGCATAGGTTCGTCCCTCAATCCAGTCTGTACGGAGCTCGACTCGCACTTGACCAGTTCTTTGTATTGCCAAACTTTGAAATAACTAAGCGCAACTTCAAGGAGAATTTTGATAATTTGTAATTCTAATAGATTATTTGAAAAACCCATGATTTCTGTCCTCCGTTACGCTAGTACTATTATCTATTCTGTGCCTCCGTGGAAAACCCCTTGATAATGTCAAGTTTTTTGACCAAGTGTTTTTTTTTTGGGGGGATATTTTTATTAATTGTTTTATTACATATTATATGCCTAAAACAAAGAGAAATCACACAGGTCCATGCGATAAAAATGAATTTATAACAAGTCAAATATTACGTTTAGTGTGGTTTCGTTTAGTAGCCCCATAAGTCAATGGACTCATTTTCAAATTAATAAGCGGTGACCGAACTGTGTTTGCATATCCGTACGTAACCTGAGAGATAACAACACTAACAGTGCCACTTTTTAGTAGATATATATAATATATTGTTTTTTAAAATAGTACAATCGGGTTCGTAGTAGTGCAACAATTTGTATAAAATGTAGAGCTTCTACATAGAAATTTATACTGCTTACAGAAAACAACAAAGATATATAATAACGATATTAATATCTGGAATTCTCAAATCATACAGTCATACAGTCACGCCTTTTTCCCAGCGTGGTAGGTAGAGACTACAGTTTTCCACTTGTTACAATCCTGGCATAGATCTTTCGCTTCTTCTATTTTTATAATTGTTTTCATACACACTCCCCGGTTTTGGGTACTCTTAACATGACCTTTCTTTAAAACGTCTGTGATCTGATTGACATACGTATGTCTAGGTCGACCCCGACCGAGTTGCCCATTGACCCTCGCTTCATAAATCTGTTTCGTTAGTCTATTTCGTTAGTTAGTCCATCCACTAAACGTGTCCGAACCATCTAAGCATCCCTTTCTCTATCTTAGTCACCACACACAGCTTCTACCACATTATAACGTTCCCTTATCACGCTATTCCTCACTTGATCCTTCCACTTCACTAATGTAATCAACTCTATAATTAATGTACTATTAACATGAGTTTTTATGCCTCTTGTGTAGATATTTAAGTATATATAAGAGTGAAGTGCTAAAGTGGAGATGCTATCGAATCGACCATTTTGAGTAGCGTGGCTTTTTGGCAGTAAAAGTGCAGACCACCTTGAAATATACTCTATATCTCTCATTATACTCTATATCTCAACATGCCAAACTCAATGACAAAATCCGACATGCTCTTGATCGCGACACGCCAGCCTTGCAGCCCAAGGCAGTCCTTGGGCTACAAGGCTGGGGTATCTCGATCAATTACTACCTACTTACCAGTGTAAATAACGGTAAGAATATGCCAGAGATTATGGCTTTGCTGCCATTTAGTTAAGAGGGTCTTATAATGACGTAAAGTGCAACATCTTGCGAGCACAGCGGCCTGTGCAAGCATCTGTATAAAATCTCAAACGCTAAAATACTAAAACCACAGATTACTATTATGTTACAAGCTAAAACATCTAGGTAATGCTGAAATACCTAACTTTAAGCTGTGTTTTAAGGTTTGGAAATGAGACGTTAGAGTCATAAGTTCAAAAACCAGCATTTCTATATACCTCGCAACTAGAAGCAAAGATAATTATTAAAATAAAAATATTTTGGATAATTGGCCTAGTTGATTAAGGCTTCCCCATGTATGGGAAAGTTCGCGGGTTCGAGTCCCGCCCGAGAGAATAATTTTTCCTAATGTATTCGATTTGTTTAATTAGAATACTTAATGCTTAAAAAAAAACATTAATTTATAAGTAAGTTTAGGTTTAGTAAAAGTATTTCTATTTAAAATTATAAACCTATTGATCAAATCGTCATTTCTTGCAACAATACAATTCTAGGTAGTCAAGGTAATTTGTTTACTTCATTAGTTTCGCAATCATTTAGAAGCACCCTCGACGTTTCAAGCCTTCCCGACCTACATGTTACATTGTTCCTCACATCGCTCCGACATAAAGCAGTGGTCTATTTCTGTCTCAAGGATATATATCTTCCAGTACAAATGAGATAAAGTGTCAAATGTGTAGTAGAGTCGACTGCGCACAACTTGGTAGGCATGTTTTATATGAAAGAAAATTCAGGAAAAAGCACGCACAGCAAATGTTGTCTCGTGAGTTAAACCGGGCAGGAACAGCTAGTATAAGTTCTTTTTTTGACTTTCGATAGGGCATGATCGCAGCCAGCTTCTTTTTGCATTAAGCACTGTTACTAGTAAAATGTATCTAATTCTATAACATATTCAAAATCCTCTTAATCTTTCGATTTTTTTATTCTCTCCAAGATTTCATTCAGAGACAGGTCGTCTCGTTATAAGTTAGATTGCAGAGACCATAAATAGCTACTCTACTACTGACCATGCATCAGCCCATGATAATAATATATGACACACTAGGTACATAACACGGTCAACACGGAATTAATAATGCTTAATTAATTATGTAGCGGTCCAATGGGCGGTACAATTATACTGTATTTCAAGAGATTTCTAAGTATAAACGTAATTTCAATTAAAATACCTACGTACTATTATCTATTTTGTGCTATTGTTATTGCATGAAATTCATTCGAAGTTTGTGCTATTACGTTAGCTGCGATGCAGAAATACGTCATTATGTGTTTGACATTGGTGGTTTGTACGCAAATAATGAATGTTTTACTTTATTTTATTTAAACTTAACAAACATTATTATGAATTTTGTGAATTTTGTAACAATAATATCAGCGTTCGTCTTCAGCCCAGCGGCAATTTTAAGTTAGTTTTTGAAGATTCATAAGTAAGTATGAATTAGTGTTTTTGAAGGAGGTTGGGACTGGCCAGGTGTCCAGTTTCCCTGGTGAAAGGGAGCAAAGAAGATATACTGCAGTGTGATTACGGACAGAGAAAAGCAGTAGCACAGTAGAGGTGCGCGTGTCGTGACTCTGTGGTGGCATTCAAACTAATCTATATTAGAGAACCTCGAAAGGTAGAAGAAATATAACAACTATGCTAGTTGTTTACAGACACGGAGAGTTGCTATGCGTCCTAGTAGTGCATGTATCGGGACTCTGCTAAAAACACTCGAACCCTGTGAGTGCGGACTATGTATTTATCAAACCAATAATCCACCTTTGAACCTATCCTAAACCGGGACTCGTAACAATTGGATAAATGTATTATTATAATAACAGGCTTCCATGAAACCAGAGGATCAGCGTGCGTGTCATAAAATTGGATGCCCTTTGTACACGATTCGACACAAAAGTGACTCATGCCACTGAAGAACTAGCACAAACAACGACTCATAAACGCTCTTATTCAATTCATCAATGCTTGATAAACAAGTATTCGTCATAATACACCACGGTAGCTTATAAATATTTCATATTTACCTCAAAGTCAAACGTAAAGTAATCGCCGGTTCATCTGCCTGCGCTAGTCATAAAAAAAGTTCTCCCTAATATATATTCCTGACAAACATAATCTCGTTAGACAATCCCTTCCTTTCCATGTGCTCTTTCATGAACACTCAGGGACCTTATCATAAGAGCGAGGGCCGTCTGTCGTTGGGAAATGGGATGGATGATTTTATTTCAATTTGCATTCCAAATGCATGAGTAAAAGATTTTACAAGTAAAGCTTAACATATTTAAAGTTGTATAACCATACTAGCTTATTTATACAGGTGTATCATATTATTCTGCTTAGTAACACAAAACATGACATTTTTGTGGTTACAATAAAACAATTCATTATATTCATATAAATCTTGTAGATATTTTAAGTTAGCCACAGAATAGACGTAACATACACATTCATACGTAATAACCTAATTTTACTCAAGAACTGGGCTATCAACCATAATGCCAGAGAATTGCGCCTTCAAACAAGCAAACGAAAAAATATATCAATATCTATAGGTTCTTACTTACCTACTAATGACACAGCTAATAATAAAGCTGAAGTTATATTAGTATAGATTTTATGCCTAGATAAATTCATTTTGTTTGAAATAGCATTGGCGGTAGCGTAATAATTCGCCGAGTCAGCCTTCAGCCTAGAGGTTATGAGTTCGAACTTTTATGTAAGTTACCTACTATTGACGTAAATCCATTTCAAACGAACGCCTTTGCTTTCGGTGGAATTGACTTAAAAAATTAGAAGATTGGCCCCAATATTGACTTGAGTCTATCTGGCAATACTCCATTAACGCTAAGGCATGGAAAATGTCGTAGTTCAGACGTATTACAGCTAAATGGGAAAAGACAATCCGAACTGGTGTGGGAAAAGGCTTAGAGAAAGATGACTCTGATGGTGTTTACCATTGATATTGTTACTTTACCAGCAATATAAGATATCAATGGTATTATTAACTAAAATACACTCTTCAATTTTACCAACTTCGCTATCAATAGGTAGGTACTCTCAAAGGCCTCTAGCTCATAAATTTAAATATAATATCTTATGAATATGTTATGTAAATTCCTTTGAATACGTTTGTAAGGTCTTGACTATTCAACTCACAATATTTATTTCCTAAGCCGAAAACATGATGATACAAAAGGATGTACTTATTTAGTTTTACAATAAGGAATGTGAATCGTACGCCTGATCGGATTTCGGACGAGATCAATGCAGGTGTCACCCAGGGATCCTTTCTGGGGCCATACCTTTATATACGCTTTACACTGCAGATCTACCCAACACTAATGAGGTCATTGCAGCCACATACGCAGATGACACCGTCTTCCTAGCTAGCTACTCAAATTCTGAAATCGCTTTCAAATTTTGAGATTGCGAACTCACCTGCATGAAATAATATTATATGGCTGAAAAAATGGAGAATAGCCGAGAGCACGACAAAATCTGCTCATATAACTTTCACACTCCGTTGAGGTGACTGCCTATCTGTCACTCTGGCAGTTGAAACCTTACCAAATGTTGAGCATATAAGATACCTTGGACTCCATCTGGACCGAGGGCTCACCTGGAGAGATATCTCAAAGCAAAGAGAGATGCCATGAACCTCAAATTTCGGCACATGAACTGGCTGCTGGGAAGGTCATTGAACCTAACTGTCGAAAATAAGCTACTGGTGTATAAAGTAGCCATCCAACCAATCTGGACATATGGCATTCAACTGTGGGTAACTGCATGCCATTCAAATATTGAAATCTTCAACTGTCTCAAAATTCGATTTCGAAAATTATTCTTGAAGCACCATGGTACATCCATCCCCAATTCTCAAATCTGCCCACTGTAAAAGAGGAGATAGCAAAACACTGCACAAGATACAAATTACGCCTCAAAACCATCCAAATGAGCTCGCCCAGAAACTACTACAGAGTGACATACCTACACGTTTAAAACGGAAACATATATATCTTGGAGCTGGACAAGAAATACTCCAGCTAAATTATTCAAAGTGGAGTTACTGGTCTAACTCCTGTCTCGCGAGAGTTATGGTCTCGGTGGAGGCGATGCTCATACGCCATCTACCATTCACACACTCTACCGATTATATTAGTACAAGTCTACTGATTGCGGGTAAACAGACAACAAAAAAACAATAAGGTATGAGTAATGAGAACCCTTGAAACCATTACCTGGTTTCTAATATCAGTGGATTACTGATTGCAAAGTGATTATAAATTTCGAAGTAAATATATCGACAGTTGCAAGGCAAAAGGGTGTTAGTGACATCGAAGATTCAACGATAAAAGATCCCAAACAACACCATTATAAACAAGTGACTGAATGATATTTACCGAAATCCATTGGAACCTGGGTACACGAATCCAGGGAACGCATATCAGGCTCACTGCGCCGCATTGTTGGTAGCAACCCGCATGCATTCCTAAACGTATGCGCCGCCAGCAACGCTCACATAACTCAAGCCTTGACCTGCATTGCTAACGAAGCCTGCAGGCGTACCCGATAAGACGATTCACTGACACTGTTTGCAAATTTAACTACACTTTTAAACACAGCATGCAATGATATACGATATATTTTAATTGCATAATCTTCGAAAATCTTCCTCTAAGTTAAACATTATAGTGGAATTTAACACTCTTGTGGTCTAAACAACGACGAATAGGTATACTTCAACAACCATCACACGAATGACTACTAGTAAACGCGTTAACCTTTCAATTCGTAATTATAAATGAATCAGAAATTTAAAAAACAATGACGTAATAACAACGTAATGAACACGAAACATGGTAACTTTACTCATTCTTGGCCACAACTTATATTCGCAATTTTACGTTACAATTAATCTTTTACTTTCAGGGATATTATATTTGACGCTAAATGTTGAATTACCTGTGCTTTTAGGGACCTGAATCAGGTTCTAGTTTCTAATAGCTTCCTATTAATTGTAAGTTATAACTTGGTGATTCAGCTGTACAGTAATCAAGAATGTATTTAATTCAAGGCTCTAGCTGTAATGTCTTCAACTGTGCACTTGCAGGTATTCAGTTTTCGTATATCACATACAATTGTTTATACATATTTAGTAATTTACTTATTTTAGGCACAATAATTATGCTAGTTAGACCCAGTTACAACAAGGATATTTGCAGTTAATTCTGACTGTATGTGTTACTAACTAAATAGTTTATAATATTACTGTTTGTAATATTATAATACTATTATGAAATCGAAGGAATTATTTTTGGACCTATGTATGAAGGGGCAATTGTAAGGAAGTTGCAATTGTATGTGAAATGATATGAAATTTTAAAAAAGACAGTGGTCGTTTCGGCCTGCATATAAATGTAACACTTATGATGAGTCAGAGTTATCATTTAATGACTGGTTCGTAATAATCGCAATAGAGCTATGAGACCAAAGCTAGGCAATTAAACTCGACCTATATTTTCCAGTTGCCTAATAGCAGGAATGGATCGAATATTGGAAGAAGGAAAGAAGAAAACAACAGAATAAAAAATAACTATTGAGTTGTGAGAAATCTTACTACGAGTAACGAGTGTTGCTGGTGCCATTCAACGTTGACCTTATGATTGCACACAAAAATAATCATAAGCCTCCATTTTCCACGCTATTCTACACTAAGTATAGTCAGAATCATTATTCTAATAATTTTGGACAGCTACAAAAACATTCACATTTCGCCAACGTGTTATTTTCAACCCGTCTCCCCACATCTGTATACTTCTGTAGGTTCGCCCAAATTGTTATCCTGGTGTGTAGCATTTAAAAGACAAAGTAATCGCGCTTATCTGACTGAATTTTTTATAGCATTTTTAATGCTAACTTTAAAGTTCGAAAAACATGGGAAAAAATGAAACGCTCAAGTGAGACTTGAACTCACGACCTTTCCCTTACAGGGGGAATGCTCTTCCAACTGAGCTATTGAGCCACACCTGATTCATTTCAAATTTTCCTTCTCTTATATCCGTCTTTAAGGGTGACGGTGGTGCCATCTACCAATATTCTTATGAACTGTTGGAAACAAAGAATGATTTTTCAACCATTTTTAAACATTGAATTTTGATGACCCCGCCCGAATATTTGACTGAATTTTTTATAGCATTTTTAAAGCTAACTTTAAAGTTCGAAAAACATCGGAAAAAATGAAACGCTCAAGTGAGACTTGAACTCACGACCTTTCCCTTACAGGGGGAATGCTCTTCCAACTGAGCTATTGAGTCACACCTGATTCATTTCAAATTTTCCTTCTCCTTATATCCGTCTTTAAGAGCGACGGTGGTGCCATCTACCAACATTCTTATGAACTGTTGGAAACAAAGAATGATTTTTCAACCATTTTTAAACATTGAATTTTGATGACCCCGCCCGAATATTTGACTGAGAGAGTGAAGTAGGCCGTACAAATATTTGGAACATTAGATGCATAGAAAAAGGAATTCTCCGCCACTAGTAGTATCCACCTAAGCAATGAATCACGCAGCGTCATTACATTTAAGTACCTACATCATAATTCTATTGAATCATTCATGGAGATGATTCCAATATCCGGTGAGTATTTCCTATGTGAACGATTTAGCATTTTGTCACGAGTTTTTTAAGATAACAATATTGTGTTCTCAAAAGTAGAGAAATAATACGATAGAAATATGTGACTCACGTCATGATATGATTAAATTCCAATGCTTATTTACCAAAAATGAACCGGAAAATAAAGCTGGTTTTCGTACCTATATAATGTAAATTTCAACATATGTACCACAAATGGTTTTCACGAAATACTCATGCAAATTTACCTATCATTCATACGATCTATACCTACTGTTTATTGACATTTTGTAAGTGCCGATTTATAGGTCTATGCAGAACAAATGGTTTTTGACTTTACTATCCCTGCCGTGTGTAAACATGCAAGATTTTTTACAGAAAAAATCATGACAAACATTTAAGTTTTAGTTATAAGGAGAGATGACCAGCCGGATTACAGCAATTATAGTTAGAGAGTCAAAGTTGCGATTGTGATTACATAATTTATAAAACTTGAACATAAACTACGACCATTCCTAGTTTCAGCCGGAAGAGACAGTCCCCGGTGACATCTGCGTGTTCTACTTTGAATGTGTGGTTTAAGATGTTTGTTCCGGTGTCCAATCAAAAGATTATTATGTAGTATGGCATAAGGTATAGATTTATTCAACTACTTGAAATGAAAATATAATTTCAGACGATTAATATTCATTTTGACAAAGTGGCTAGTAGAGATACTCCATTGTAATGTTACCACATAGAGATATATCTCTATGTGTTATCATAATTGAGTAGTACAGGATGAATGAATCGATCAAAAAGAAACTAAGTATATGTTTGGGAGGAAATGTTACGTTATTTGCGCTTTGCTGTGCTAAGTTTCTGAATGCTCCTAATAAAAATAAAACTTTTTAAACACCAAGGATGCCCACTAGCATAAGTACCTATGCCCTGATGACCTCGATGTCACGTCACGTGTATTGTCGGCACTGTAAACCTTTATCTAGAAAAGAAATATGGAAGTTTCTCTATACAACTTACTTTGACATACCACCGTGTCTGTGATTTTCGGTGCCTAGTGCGTCGGCGTTCGCAACTGCGCTCAGCACGCGCCGGCGACCGCAGCGCGTGGCACTGCGCCGCCAACGCTTTCGTACGCTCCGCTATCGAGTGCCGCAGCTCGCCGCCCACACACCCCCTCACTAACATTCTCAACCGCCTTCCACCTGCTCCACCTTAACACTACCGTCTGCGATAACACTCATCGCGACTCAACTACTAGGCAGCCGACGATCTAGCTTTCGACGTTTCCTAATCAAAAGAAACTAAGTTATAGCTACTTGCACGCATTTGATTAAAAAAGTATGTATTTAATGCCATGTTAACAATTTAAATTGGTTAAAAGCGTCGGTAATTTAGTGGCTAAGGAAGGACGAGGTATGCCTTACGAATGAGAGATTCCGGGTTCAAACCCTTGCGATTAAATTTTATTTTTATGCCTGCCATTAAATGACAACCTGAACCCAATCCAAACGCAAGTAATTTAGCTTAACTACGTATAGCGTACTTGAATAGGTACAGCAACTAAATGACATTGAAACCTTAATTCACAATTGTATGGTATCTAAAAATAGCCATAGAGCGGACCTATTTTTGATTAGATGAACGAGATGAGGCATCAAGGTCTAGGTCGGATGATAAGGCAGCGCGAGTAATGACTCGTTTATCATTCGATGCGAGTATAGTCAGTATAGTAAACCAAGCGTATTCTGGCGAGCGACGACTTCGTTGTCTTGTGTATATATTGGTACATGGATGCGTCATCGTGTATTATCGTTTTGTACAATGTCATTAAGGCCAGGTAGGCCGCATTTTGAGTTTTTTAAAAGCATTTGAATCATAGGAAAAAGCGTTTTAAATTTCGAAAAAAAGATATATATTAGTTAAGGATCCAGTCTAGTCAAATTCGCATTCAGTTACCAGATCTGATGAACTTCACTCGATAGAAAAAAATCCCAAAGTTACCCCTTTTCGTTATTTTTTTTTTGAATATTATGACTAAATTACTTATGCTTTCTATAAAATTTTTGTACTAAACTAAAGCCACTACATATGTCTAGACATTTTCGCAGATTTTGACTATATCATGAAATAATTTTGAAAGTTATATTTAAATACCTACTAAATTCGCGAGTGCTCGCGCCGCTGAGGCCCGAAAAGTTGCGCCAGTCGCGCGCTGGCGCTTACCGAAGTAGGACCTGTGTCAGTTTTTGCGCGACAGTTTCGTGCACCAATCAATCGGTTTTACGTATTTATAATAAATTGTTGCAAGTCATTCAATATGGGCAATAAACAACGCAAGCTAAAGAAGTCGTGCAAAGCCATAAACTAAATTTCTAACTCCGATTGGTAATTTAAAAAATTATCATACCTAAATATTACGCTCATAGCGCCATAGTATAAGAATATCAGTATTACTACTGAAGATGCTACTTACGATTTTCTATAATTCATATTTTATCTATATCAGTACAGGGGTACCTAGTACCTACAATATTCGTACATTGTATATAATTTGTGTGTGTGTAAATAAATATAAATTTAGTTTTAGTTTAGGATAGAATAATTTTAATATTTAGGTAGGTTAGTTTAATTATTGGCCTTTTTTTATCGTGCGCAAAATCCTCGTGGATACCACCCCCACGGAGCCGGTGGAGGCGGTTATGTCGGACTCAAACCGACTAAAACGCACGCCGTTTTGGGTCCTTGGTTGCCGGAGGTGAGATTGCCGAAAGCATATCTCTCGCACCCCAGCAGACCCAGGAGAATTACTGGCCTTGGGTCAGCCGGGGTGCGAGGGATACTTCGATGACAACCTCACCTCAGGCCTAGCACCACGACCCACAGTCGGCGTGCCCACAGTCGGACTCGAACCGACTAAAAAGTCGGTTCGAGTCCGACATAACTTCCCCTTCCGGCTCCGGCAGGGGAGGTATTCGAGGGGATTTCCGCACGAAAAAAAGAAGGTACAGTGTAAATTTATATAAATACTTCATAAAAACTAGCACCACGACCCACAGTCGGACTCGAACCGACTAAAAAGTCGGTTCGAGTCCGACATAACTTCCCCTTCCGGCTCCGGCAGGGGGGTATCCGAGGGGATTCCCGCACGAATAAAGTTGTTAATCTCGTTAACTTTAGGTATTTAACTGCCCTGTCGACGACAAACGGTGCGATTATATAAAGTAACCGTTAGCATCAATTCAAAAAAATGTTTGTAAAATTACAAGCATGCAGCAATGTAAGTTTTTTTCGCCCAAGCAACTAAACACATAGAACAAACAGTTCTCAAACTCATACAGTTTTTTTAATTTCGTATTTATTTATTTTTTTTTATTTATTTACTACTTCGTGCCAATAGCGGTGGAGACCCTGGGGAGCTGGGGCAGAGACGCGAAAAGCCTTGTAAAGGCGATTGGGCAGAGGCTCATAGAGGCTACTGGTGACTCCCGTTCCGGGTCGTTCCTGGTGCAGAGGATGGCCGTTGCAATCCAGCGTGGAAATGCTGCTAGTGTGATGGGCACCTTTGCACCGGGAGCGATCAGGGGCGGGTTATTCGACTAATACTGTGTAGTATTTGTTTAGTATTAAGGTGACATGATTTATATATAATTAATGTTAATTGACAATAAAGATTTTATATTTTATTAATCAATTAAAATATATTTGAATTAATAATTATAATATTCTAATAAATAATATTATAATTATTATAAATAATAAGTAATATATAAATAATATTATAATATATAATAATATTCTAATAAATAATATTTTTTTATATTCGTATTAACATTTGTAAATTTATTTATATATATAATCATATAACTAAATAAAGTTAAAAAAAACTGCATTTAATTTTCTAAGTCAAATCAAGTTTTCCTACTGCATATTTCTATACTGTGACACTGGCGGGGTCATAGCCGAGTTCACCGTCACTGCGTTCGCGCGTAATATTTTACGAGCGGCCGGGATCGCTATAAATGCCTACTTTTGCAGGAATAGAGGGCCTTAACAGTGTTTGTTTATTTGCCTCTATGCAATAATTCTTGGATAAGTTAAAATAATATTTTATTTACTTCTCCCATAAACTTGGAAAAGAATAACCCAACGTAAACACTAAATTATTCTGAATCAGTTTTGTAATTCTCACTTCAGGTACGAGTATTAGAGAAAATGACTGCGTTAGAGATTGTCTTACCTACCCATAACGTTGATTTTTAATAGGAGTAGGTATTCTGAATTGACTATTAACCAATTTAAATTTTTATTTAGTTTAGTCAGCGAATTACTAAAATTATCTAATCGTAAACAATAAATGTACCTAGATACACTTATGACTCTTTGATCATTGTGAAGATTCGAAAACAGGTTAAGGTTAGTACTTGTAGTGATAAGGTAGCACTTTGTCGACGTTATTATGCAGTGGTCATGCCAGAATTGATAGATAAAATTAGAAATGGGAAATCCCGACCTTCGTTAAATTATTATGCTTACTTTAGTGTCTAGATAGCGCTGTGTAATAGGTCGTAGAATAGGTATTATATTTAAATATTTCCTTGTTAAATACAGCTCACTGACATGACATTACGCGACCTTTTTTATATTTATTTATGCAACCGTAACAGTCTCGGGAATAACCCACCCACATACAAAGATTTGTACACTTTATAAAATACAATAAACTATAGCATCACTTACTACCGTTTATCTGCCAAAGTCACTATGACCTTATCTTCATAGTGGGCCATCGTTCTTACCGGTATTGAGAGCATGCACAGGCAAGCTTTCAACTTTTATAAAATGAGGTAGCTCTGGTATTCACAAGCTCTTAGTCTATAATGTTATGGTCCATTAGTATATAATTGCGCATACAGAGATGATGATTGACTTAGACAAGTGGGATTGGCACGTATTTTGACGTTTATGACAGACGTAAATCCATACTAATATTATAAATGCGAAAGTAACTCTGTCTGTCTGTCTGTCTGTCTGTATGTTACGCTTTCACGCCTAAACCACTGAACCGATTTTGATGAAATTTGGTATAGGGGTAGACTAGACCATGAGAAAGGACATAGGCTATGTTTCGTCGCGATAACCGACATCCACGCGGGCGGAGCCGCGGGCAAGAGCTAGTGTTTAATAAGTTAATTGACTAATCTGTTCTGCTACGAAATGCCACTTGTCTAGAGGAGAATAATAAAAAGAGCTACTTTAGAGCCGCACAGAGCAGAACCTATGATCACACTAGATGCAACATTTAACTTCACTAAGAAGTTTTTAAAGCATATCATTGACATGGAACCACAAGAAACGGAATGTGAGCTAACAGTGGTTACGTAAAATAAAACTAACATTATATTCTGCTGATAGTTCGTTGCATATAGATTTGTGGGATTAGATTAGCTGCTCAAGAAAGTCAATGAATTATTTAATCTTAAGAATATTACCTAAGTAAGTCATTCATCGACTTTCTATTAGGTATCAATCAGTATCAACCGATTTCAAGAACAGAGAGGAGGTTCATGATTACATGGAAAGTGTACCTATCTAGGCGTAAAAGAGTTATCTACTCTTGTCAGATCTATTCTAAACGCTCTTGGAATTCTATCCCTTGAAGAATCCTATCACCATTAAGTACCTAAGTATTCAATTTTGTTGAAATGGGCCTTTTAATAAAAGATTATCGAAACATGACCATTTTCAATGCAACTTTACGAGTTATGAAGTGAGTTACGAAACCATATGTTCCAAATACTTGAGTATTACCACTTCTGCGGTATCACAGCGGTAGTGGAGTACGAGACATTTAAACTAGGTCGATATCTCACGAGGAAGTTGGATAATTGAGGAAGGGAGCGGCCGCTGACCAGAACTAGCTACAATTTCTGTTATTAACGTCTTTTCACCGAGTCTCATATTGCACAATCAGTGATATATTACTTTTAAATTGATATATACTATTAGACATAATAATATAATGTACTATCACATTCACATGTATTGGGTGTCTTTGAATTTATGGTAGGGAGTTAACACTATAGTTGGGAAAACTATGCAAAGATTAGTAATATATAAAAAAAAGAATTTACATTAGTCAAAATTAGACTAAACGAAGTGAGAACAACTATTTCTGATTCATACAAATAATGTGGGAGTGGAATCTCTACGAAATTAGAACGTTCTCTCCGTTGTACGTACATCGGACTGGTAGTTTGATACCTTTATAGAGTAGTTAAAGCTGTTTGGGTTTATAAAACACTAACTACTTAATACTATAAACATAGTTTTAACTACTCGGAATAGATATCGAGCGGCAAACATGTATATGTGACGGTGTGATAGAGAAAACGCTCTACAAAATCGTAGCAAACCGATTTTAGCGGGAATCTCGCTTTACTTCCCGACGATGAAGTTCTAAATCATAAACCGGGTTCTGTACTCAGTAAAGATAATGACAATGCAGGTGCATATACGCCTGGTATAATATAGGTGTACCTATATATTTTTGAAGTGTCAACAAGCACACCTTCCGCATATTTGTAAGCTGCAACTATTAACATTTTGAGAGGTTATACATCGACGTTATGAAACGTTTCCTACTCCCACAGGACATTGGTGAAACTACTCACCACTCACACAAAAATAGTAGTTGAATATTAGCAACCGAAATTACTAATATTCCCGCTAACCCCTCCAACTAAGCTAAATTGCTTGTGCTACCAGCGTGAACCCACTCCTGATACATCTAAATCGAGAGGTCCGGGGTTCGATTTTGGTCATTACACTACTGTCATGGCCAGGATCGAACCGGGGACCTCTCGATCGTAAGGCTGACTCCTTAACCCGACGCTTCAAGCAGTAATAGTATTGTATTTGTGGTTTTCGTTAGGGTGGATGTATTTCCCCAGTTGTTCATTTTTTAACGGGAAAACCCATTATGGTCTACATCGAGCGAGTGAATGATGATTCATAAAAACTAACAGCGTTCTTTATGTATATTACCGGAGTATGTTTACCTCTCAATAACAAGTCGAGTGTTATTGACGCCATGGATGGAGTAATGAATGACTAACCAAATCGTTAAAATCTGATTGCAATTGAGTACCACTGAGCCTTTTCCTACCTTCTTTCAGAATGCACCACATCAAACTGTTCTAGTTCTAGTTTTCCAAGTGCTTAGGTGCTAAGGCCAACTGTGATATGACATGTGTGTGTGACCCATCGTTGCTCAGTTTGAAAACATCTAGTCCACTTTCCAGATAGTTCCTACGCGTAATTTATAACTTAAAACCCATGCTTGCACCCTTTTATAAACATTGGAAACGCATTGAAAATGTGATAATAAAACGTGAATAAACTTTTTACACAAAAAACGATCAAGGTGCACACAAACATACCGAATACAAATTAAGTTTTTGTATTCTTCAAAAAAATTCAACTTATATAGTAATTTTTGCATTTAAAAATTATTCACTCTTTGGACATGTAAACACAGTAATGTAGCAACATAACAAGAAATTCAGTACATCAACATCCTTGGAATGCGAGAGAACTCCTTACTGGGTCAGAGTATTTTAAGCTAACTCGTTCGGTAACTAGTGTTAACTACGTCGCTGGAAATAACTAGCCTCAAACGTCTAGTTGCTGTACGATGTTTAAAATAAATCCATACTAATATTATAAATGCGAAAGTAACTTTGTCTGTCTGTGTGTCTCTCTGTTTGTCTGTATCTCACGCCTAAACCACTGAACTGATTTTGATGAAATTTGGTTTAGGGGTTGATTAGACCATGAGAAAGGACATAGGCTATGTTTGGTCGCGATAACCAACATCCACGCGGGTGGAGCCGCGGGCAAAAGCTATTTGATAATAATATGGAAAATGTATCAGACTTTTTTTATAAAATCCCGCGGGTACATACAATAATGCATTTCCTTCCAAAGCGCACCGTCCAACAATCACGCAAATCGTCCAATAGATACAATCAATAAAATAATAATTTTAACAGTAAATATAATATCCAAATTAAAATGTTCTATCATTTCATTATGCTTATTTGGATCCAGAAACCTCAGAAATGTAGAATGTGCAGCATTTATTTTTTCGATAACATTAACAATCCAAAAAAACAACCTGCAGCACAGCCAGGTGTATGTTGTCGCAAAAAAAACTTATTGAAATTTGATCTTTATCGCATAAGATTTTACGAATTGTGAGCAGTCGGGTCGAAACTGGCAGGTGGCGAGTAACAGCCGTCAGGTGCGCGGAGCAAACCGAACAAAGAACCAAAAAGATTTGTATTATCCTTCCTACCTGCGTCCCATATGCCACCTCATTCTCCTACACGTATAAAATACATGTTTTTGCATCTTTCTTATTTGCCTTTGGCTGGCTATTATTATATCAGTGAATGAGCAGATAACAACATTTGCAACATTGAGCACACCGAGACAGAGACATACTTAATTGTTGTTTATTGTTGCAGTAGTAACAACTATACTGTTGGTAACCTTGTCGAGCGGTCCCCATTCGAATCTGACAGTTACACTTCCACAATGAATCACTGGGTTCACCGAGAATGGGTAATAACACAAACAGTCAAGACAAAATTCTAGCTGGCGGGTTAACAGGAACACTAGTTATGTTATCACTAGTGTTCCTTTATTTACTAAACTAGCTTTTGCCCACGGCTCCGCCCGCGTGGATGTCGGTTATCGCGATCAAACATAGCCTATGTCCTTTCTCATGGTCTAATCTACCCCTATACCAATATTCATCAAAATCGGTTCAGTGGTTTAGGAGTGAAAGCGTATCATACAGACAGACAGACAGAGTTACTTTCGCAATTATAATATTAGTACGGATTAATTTCGGTTACACGTATCCATGGGATGCGGGGATAGGATCAGATTTTCACCCAAGGGGAACCATGGGCATCAGCTAGTATAATGAAAAGGTATTACAATTCAGACCACAATTTGTACATTTCACAGTGGAGTAGCAGAAAAGGCCAGTTACCAGTTGTCAATAAATCTACCTAAGCAATGAAAATTGTGAAAACTCGACTTGTGCGAGACCTTATGTGGGCGACGGAAAGATCAGTTTCCCATCAATATTTTAAGGGATTTTCTGCTAAAACTGTCATTAACTTAGAATGAAGTAAATAGCTTTTATTTAGCAGCTCTTCTTCTTAATTTGAAACGTTGAAACTTTAAATTACTCATAATATACATTAATATGCACTTAATGTAAGTATCTCCTCGTGAACTCGTGAGAAAATCACATTTTCTAACTTCAGAGATGTTAAGTTTTTGTGGCAAGTGTCATTAAATTGTTAGATTACTTGGTTATTTTCATATCGTTCGATTTTGACAACAAAACGTACTGTAATGTCAAGAACAGTGGCTAACCAAGTAAACAAAAATATAACATTGTGCTGTTGGTATTTTTATTAGTCATACTTCGCGCATGGAATGACAGATCTTTGTAATAGGCATATTTACTTCAAGTTTTTCTTACAAAGTTTACAGATACGTTGACGGTTGAGTGAACTATTTTTATAGCAAACAACTCAATAAAAGGGGCAACCAAAGGTCCTCTGTACACTTGGCATTAAATACATACCCAAATAAACAATTCATTTGTAAAACCACTAATTACCATGCAAATAACACTTGAACTCAAAACACAATCTTATAAAAACTAAAAGTAAATTTCGAAGTTATCACTGTTTCCGGTCACTGTAACACTTGAAACTTTGTTTAGTGGATAACTTAATACAAGTTTTATTCACTGCTATATCACTCCGTAAAATAACAGTGACAGTAAATGTAAACTAAACGGTATAGAAGTTGACAAGTAATGCCCTTCCGCACTCGACGCCCGGCGCGCGTCGTCTGACGGAGCCCGCGACGAGCTCCATCGCACAACTCTGAGGACTGACGCGACAAGGAAACCACGCATGTGCAGGATTATCTCGGTTATTCCGGCGACGCGCTACTTCTGTGACGTCAATCTACGTCACAATGAAAATATTATCTCCTGGAATGGTATATGTACCGATGTACAACCTATTTATTTCTGTGACTACCTACCGTATCAATCTGTCAACGACACGCGTAAGCTAATCAGTGTTCTTTGATTATATCTCTTTAAAAATAAGAAAACTGTTATAAACGACGTATATGACTATTAATTCAATAGAAAGTTCACGATCATGTTGCTTTACTACCATCATTTTCTTTGCGCATCCGGGATCCGAGGCTAGTACGAGGTCCACTTTTTTCGAGTACCTATGTATACTTTTACATTTTCCTTGAAGCGACTGCCTGGACTACCATCTGACTTCCAAAACCTATTGATGATTGAAGTTCTGTAGTTAGACCAGTTCTCGAACTTTATAAGGCTCCAACTACCCGGCCGTAACGACTGCCAAGATGTTCATATGGCAACCGGGACCGAAGGCCGATTGGACTCGTCTGAGATATGAAGGGGTCTCAATATCATAAGAATAGTCCCCCATCCTTAGACGGACTTGGCTAATGTTGCTTAGCATTGCAATCGTGGCATCGTGGCCAAGTCCGTTTACCAATACCTAAATGCGAAACTTTGAATGGATGGTCATCATTACACATTTTGTCGCTGAAGTTAGATGTTTTCCGTGATGTGATTTTTCATAATTTGGATGTTTAATACTCAATCACGCCGAAATGCTTGAACGGGTAACGATAGGATTACAATCTGAATATCGCGGAACGCTACTTTTGCCCCGGAAATATGTTCATATGGATATTGAAGAAATTGAAATACGAAGTAGTGTGTAATATAATAATCCACATCCACCGCGAAGGAACAAACAGACATAGAGAACTACATGGATTGTTACGTCAACACCCGCATTACCCGCTGCTGCATAGCTGGAATCGAATCCACGACCTATGACTTAGCAGTCAACGCTTAACTGCTACGTCACATAGTTCTTAAGTATCTTAGGTAACATAAAATAGATATACCTATTTAAAACCGCCCAGAATTGTTTTCCCTGCAGAATTCCTGTCGGGCTGCTAAGTGCTAACTATGATGTTGGATTCAAACTGCTTATATGCCTACTATATTATCCACAATTAACAGGTTATGTGGTCAAACTGGGTCAAACAGTATTAGCCCAATGCAGATAAAAAAAAATAGGGAATTAATAATGATCTGAATTAAATATGGGAAAATAAATTAAACTATGAAGTACGGGGGTGAAATGGCGTGCATTTTAAGGGTGAAAAAAGGATTTTCCACGATTTGCAGCGAGACTTAACCTAATATCAAAAAAGTTAAATACAAAAGTTGTAGGTACATAATAATAGGTCTTACAATGAAATTGCCCTTCTGCAGTACTGGCCATTTCAAATCAAAATCTTTGTTTGGCTAAGAATTCTAATTTCAAATTAATTTTATTTTAAAACATGGAATTATTTTTCGTAAAAGTAGTCATTTGTTTATTGATTAGTGCTACATTTTCATTGCATTTCAATCATTTTCGTCATCATGGATACGTTAAAAATTCAAGTAATTTTGGAATACGATACCGTCATGGCAGCAACGCGGCACAAGCGGCAAGCAACATCAACGACGACGTTTACGGAGCTAACACTACAAACCAACGCACCACCTGTTATTGGTTTGCTCGCTTCCGTTCTGGAAATTTCGACTTGAAAAATGAACCTCGCGGTCGTCCGAAAACTTTCGTATTAAAGGCGATTGTTGAAGCTGGTGAGTGATGATACATAATCTACGGCTGAATTAACAGCAGCTTTCGACGTTAGCGTCAAAACAATATTGGTCCATTTGCGTCAAATTGGCAAGGTAAAAAAGCTTGACAAATGGGTGCCCCACGAACTCAATGATCGCCAGCGCGAAGTACGCGTCGAGACGTGCCTTGCGCTGCTCAACAGACACACAAATGAAGGAATTTTAAACTGCATTGTTACCTGCGATGAAAAATAGATTCTGTTTGATAACCGCAAGCGCTCAGCAAGTTGGTTGGATCCTGGTTGCTGAACCAGGATCCAACCTAAACAATGTCCTAAACGAAAACTTAGCCCTAGAAAAGTGATGTTCACTGTTTGGTGGTCTAGCTCCGGTGTGATTCATCATTGCTTCTTACCAAACGGGGTAAGCATTACTGTAGATGTGTACTGTGAAGAACTGAACACAATGATGGAGAAACTGGCACATCTCCAACCAGCATTGGTCAATCGCTCGTCTCCGCTGCTCCTGCACGACAACGTGCGACCTTATACTGCACAGCAGACGGTCTCCACGTTGCAAGAACTGCGGTTGGAAGCTCTCCGTCATCCACCCTACTCACCAGACCTTACGCCTACACACTACTACTTTTTCCAGAATTTAGATAACTTTTTGGCGGGAAAAAAATTCAATACCCGAGAGGCAGTACAAAATGCCTTTGAAGAATTTATTGCCTCCCGTCCAGCTGATTCCTTTAAGAAGGGCATCAATAAACTGCCACTGCGTTGGCAAAGATGCATTGATTGCATGGGTGAATACTTCAAATAAAATAAATAAAAAATACATGAAAAAAACCGTTTAAATTTTTTCATACAAAACGGCAATTTCATAAATAATAAGGTCTTCAACTTTTGTCTGAACCGTATTTCATATCTTACAGTCTTCAAGCAAAATGGAAAATAAAGGAATAATTTTTTTAATTTTTGTTCATAACAACCACAAAAACTCTGAAAAATCCTCGGTACACCTTCATATAAATAACTACTTCGCTGTCATTGTATTTTTCCTCCTGCTGTTTGAACTCATGTTTATGTTATTTCATCGTCATTTTTTTCATTGTATGATTATTCTGCACTAAAACTAATAATACATAAACAGGTTTATTTAAGTTATGCTTTATTCTCATTACCACATGGTGCGTAATTCATCAACGCTGAGCTAAAACTCCTAAAAATTAGGACAGCACGTTAGACACTTATATGAACAAGGCAAGCAGTAAGAAAGGATACACAACTAAAATTGAAACCAAAGATTGTAACCTTTTTTTTACAATGGACACGGACCTACACCAGTAAGATATAAGGCTTTCTGGAGATCGGCTGGACCACCAACACGTTTAACCCTACCAACGCCTTCGCGACTTCCTAAACAACAGACGAGGCTCTGACGCAGGTTTTCTCTCAGGATTGGGAACTAAGAGTGCAGTCAAAACCATTAAGCGGACCCCAGGCTCCAATGTGCAAACTTTGGACGCAAGTAAGAAATCACTATGAGGATGACGACAATGGATACCTATTAAAAGCTTATATACCTCTGTAAAGTTGTCAGTTGATATACCACTTACCCAATTTATAGACAATGTTGACCATTTATAAAATATGGTGACCTTGACTGCACTGCAGTCTCTTTCAACTGCAGTCACTACTCTGTTATATAGGTACCTTCTCCGAGTTTATGAATATAATTTTATTTTAGATGGAGAATTTCTCGGTTATTCTTCGTAAGGAAAAGGTGTCATCCGTACATCCGTTCCCTTCTCTAAATTCTATTTGTACATTCCATATCTTTTCTTCAGGTTTTATACCAGCATAGTTTACTAAAAATTGATTGATTGAACACCTGATTCCCGATAGACAGCTCATCCAACAAGATTAAAAAGAAGATACAGCCTATTGACAAACTATCAGTGCTATCACACCCTCTCTACGTCTCACTCAACCGTATTTTATTTATTTAAACCATTACACACACTTTCAATCACGAGAATTAGCGTATAATTTTTCTATGAAAGATTTATGTCCTACTTAATTAAAATTTTCAAGATCAAGACGTTGGGCTTCGGTCTGTCATAGATACCATGTATTGTGGATACCTGTAAAATACCTAGGTATAGGAAGTTTTGGCGCTAACAATGTAAAGAAAAGATCGCAAAGGTAAGAAAGTTATTCTTGCATATTAGCGCAAATTGAGATTTTTCGTGGTCGAGTAGTGGAGACATCTTCTTTATTGCCTTTACTGGGGTTGGACTATGACTAGGACTGACTTGACTGTGACGGATTTGACTATGAATAAAGGACGAAAATGCTGCTGAATAGGTAAGTAATTGATTTTAATTTATCAAATTATTTCAAGTACTCAAAGAAACTGGACTCACATTTTGAAGAAGTCGATTTGTTGGTGCGTGTAGGAGTGATATTGTCTAATTTGAAAACGAAAACATCGACTTATGTGAGCGGTTACTTAAAAGTTATACAGAACGCAATGTAACGTGAAAGTGTTCGCCGAAGGTCCGGGCCGTTTCACTTTCTACAGAAAAATGCGATTGTCGAAATGTGCGCAACCATCTACAACAACCATGCCTATGCCTCGAAATTGAGAATTATTAAATCGAATGTCAACATCATCCTAATGGCAAGTGCACATACCTAACATCATCTTACGAGTTGTAGATATTATTTGATTAATAAAAAGAACGATTAACAACGATAAAGGAAGCCTATCATCAATGCTGTTTATTTGCTGCCTGCCCATTAGTAGGCAGTCACTCAAACTATCTAACCGTAAAGTTACCGCTAGACCTCGTAATGTTGCTACGAGGAAATAAATAAAAGATACAAACGTCTTAAATTGTTTAATATTTACAAAATGTTGTCAAGGCGTTAGACTATGTATGTAAATCTTACGTGGCTATAGGCTAGTTTATTTATAACCATAGACCACTAATACTGCCTACTACTTAATATTGAGTTTGCTCACAGCAAACCTTTCACAGTGATGCCTTATGTAAAAGTTTTATCGACTGCTGGTTTCACCTTATCGTAGCATTTATGATGTAGCAGAAATAGGAAATCTGAAAGTTAACAATGGTGCAGAAACTGGAGCGAGTGCGCATGTGGCAAGCCACCAGTCCCACGAACACTTTCAACATTCTGCCATATTGCTAGACTAAGTACTTAACTAAACAAATTGTGCAATCGACCTCCGTGCCTTACTTTTATGCAATATTTATCAATAATGTAATTGGAATTATGTTATTTTTGAGAACGCGTTCTCAATTTGTGATTCAAGAAAGGTTTATCACGTTCGAACGTGATATACCTTTCTTGAACCACAAATTGATTAATAAATTACTCATGGATAGGTGCTTTCTACAATATTTCCTTTTATTTAATCGTTTTATAGTATAAGTACTTCGTACGTTATTGTGATGTGCTGAATGTGCTGATGTATTATTATAGGATTGTGCTGCTTGTAAACACTCTTTACTTCTGTTACCGACTCGCTGTATAGTGTAGTCACGGTATAGGCACAGATTACCTAATAGTTCGAATATAGGTTCGCAAACATACCGCGTTAGTATTTAGTAGGTAAATAAATGATCATAAAATTGGACATAGCTAGTCTAGTAACAAACAAGTCAATCAACTCTCTCGTTATAATACGAGTATCTACCTGGTTGAAATGTGGGCGGCGAAAAATATGATCCCACTGATTGAATCATCGGCAGTTCACAATAAGCAATAAGGCACATACCTACCTATAGATACAAGTAAATGATAAACCAGTATTTTGGTTAGTTGGATGGTAACGTACGTACCTAGATAGGATAAAATTAATAAAGGATAGGTACATTATTGTGTAAAACTTGAAGTTGCTAACGTTAACAATGCCTATATTAAAATAAAATTATCCTCTTATTCATCTATTTATAGTAGGTAGTATTACCTACTACTACTAGGTACCTATTTACCTAAATGATTTTATCCTCATGCGAATACTAAGTATTCAAAAGGTTTTGAATATTTTTGTATTATTATATATCCACATATCTAACAAAGAATATTACTTAGCATTAAGTATTCTATTACTGCATGTAGGTAATAGGTGTATTTATGGAGTTATCCTACTCCTATCCAAATCTGGGCCATACTCATGAAGCAGTAATGTGGACTTCATGATATAGAATTACGTGATCAACGTTAAATACATATTTCGATTCGTTTATTACTTCCATGATATCTGTCACTTTTTTATTTTGCACTCATTTTACTCCTAAACTTGACTTGCTATTAATTAAGATAGGTATAACCATTGTTGAATAAATAATAATATTTTAATGTAGTGGATTGCAAATGATATTACCAAGCTCTCAGCATCCTGGTTCATCTTTTTCTACGCATGGTTCCCGGGGAGGAACCGCGCTCTGGCGGCGTTGTGGCTAGAAACCAGGTAATCCAAGACACTGCACCATCGCACGTCACCATAACAACACGCCACATTCCATCACTGCATCCGCGTCCAACATATGATCGCTGCGGCCGGTCTCTCTGACGTCATGCGCTTTCTCACAACTTTACAAGGTTGCAGCGCTTGAGACGCCTGTCAGTCCTTTGCACTAAATACACAAAATAATAATAACAATAAACTGAACTTAATTAATAGATTGGATTCGCTTTAGCGTGCTATAGGATTATTGTTCGCGTGTGGGGAAGTGCTGTCGTGTGACGCAGGTAACGACTTTCGCGCACGAACTGAGTGAAGCACGTCCGCGTCGTGGCACCGCTGCCGTCGCGCGCGCACCTCGTTACGGCACAGCCCAGAGACCCCGCCGCGCCGCCGCGCGCCGCCACTTCATCCCAGGCTCTTCCGAACCGCCCCGTCTCACTATATTTACTACTCGTGAGTCGTGTCCCTTCGCCCCAATGTAGACAATCCAAAAAACAAACTTAGCACATTTTGATCTAGCCAAAACTCTCACGATTTCTTTTTCTTTGTGCTTTCCATGACGCAGCTTATTCATAAGTTTCATAACTCATACTCGGACGATTTTTTTATAAATAGGTAGGAGTACCTACAACGGTCCACCTACATCCAACTTATTATCTACCTACATCCTACTTAACAACTGGGTGACTCTCGTAGGTTAAGTAGGTATCCAGTTGCATATCTAGTTAGCATAGGCGTGGACAGGGGGGATGGAAACCTAGCAGAAAAAGAAATTAAGTATAAACGAGGCCTTATACGCTAAATTTTGAATGAAGTACTGGCAACTTGATTTAACTTGCATTGTTCGTATGGGACGTTTAGGCAAGTTGCCTGGTCCCTGGTATCCTGACTGATTGACCTGAAATTTGGCATAAGTACACGTTAAGTTTGGATGACATTGATACCATGGGCATAGAGTGTGTACCTAGACAGGAGAAGCCCCCGCCTGGAAACCTCGCAGAATTTTTTTTAAGTATAAATGGGGCTCTAAACGCTTGGTATTATAGGCAAGTTGTCCGTATACTTATATGTAGTTAGGAAACCATTTTTTATTTCTAGGTAATGTTAAGTTGAAATTGAGTTGAAATTTGGCATAGGTATACGTTTAGTTTTGGTTACAATGCATTAATATGGAGCTGGTCTGAGGATGGAGAAGGGAGGAATGACCAATGGAATTCTTTAACCGAATAAAATAAATCCATCTAGTTTGAGCTCTTTTGTTTTGTCTTTGCAGTATCCTAGTATTACATAGTATTCAGGATCTGAAGATGGAACTGGAAGGTGGCCGCGACGCGAGAAGACGCACTTTCCTGATTGCATTCGAGGTAAAGGTGAAATCTAAGCTCAGGGTCCGGCTTCATCAGGGCCCGAACTCCATGATTAAAATCATTGGTTCGCCTGTCACTCTCCTTGCGGCTTATCCCTCCTATCGGGACCTGGTGGAGACACCATTGCCAGGTATTTATTACCCACTTAGCCTCGTGGTTTCCGTAAAACGTGAACGCACCAGCAAAGCGGGTCTATTAAATAGTTCTACGATGTCACCGGCATGAAAAAAGAAAAGTTTCTCACGCGTGACTCCATACATGCACCGCAGCATTTTCTTCTTCGTGACACACAAGTCAATCAATGACAGGCCTAATGATTATTTTATAGACCCCCCCATGCAATCTGACTGACATTTAAGAGTTGCCACTTGAGCCACGCGGCGGCAATACGAAATTTGACTGACGTGATGATTTTGCCTCCACTGGTTCGGAATTTTAATGAACTCCCAAGCAAAAAAAACTAGATAAAGTCATCGATTTTGGAAGTACTTGTTTTGTCTTGATAAATACTAGTATATTATGTTAATCAGGGTCTGAAGATAGAATCGTAAGTTGGCCGTAGGAACTCCTAATCTGAGCCCGATAAATTCTCTCAGATAAGGCTCATATTTTTTATCTTAGAAAACTGTCTCGTCTTACATGAGAGCTGATGAAAAGGGGGTCATGGAGTCAGGACAATGCTCGTAAAGAAAATATTCACTAAGGTGAGTGGGGGTAAGATAAAAAACGGGGAAAGATAAAAAAAATATAATAATGCCTAATACCAGTGAATTTTTTTAATGATGGCAATATGGTTGTGGACACCATTTTGTCTTGCCCCGCCCCGCAGTCTGCATCAGTCGCTAAGTGAGGGTATGCGTGTGTTATTTGTCATTTTTCCGTAGGTTACATTTCCCGCGTAAAATTGAGTTTTTCAATCTTACCCCGCTCGCTGTATCTCCTTACACAGGTTATTAACAAACGTTTTGTTTTGATATTCGTAAATAGATTTGAATTGTAATATGCTCTATAATGTGGTGATTAGTATATTTCACGTATTTTAAGATTTATGGCACCTTTCAAACTTTCCCCTGCAAAATTTAATGGGGTAAGATGATAATATAAAACCTTCCATCTTACCCCGTTTATGAAACTCGTACAAAAGGTCAGGGGTTCTCAATCTGAAATACACGGTGGTATCCCTTCCATAACATCGTATCAAAAACTTATATCATGAAATTAGTACATAATTCTAGACACTCTAGTGTTAAACCGCTTGTCGGCTTAAAAAATGTCAGATATTCTCTACATTAGTGCAATACCTACATGATTAAGATGTGCTAATGTATACAGCTGATTTTTAAGCAGATGAATAAATTCTAGGTGTCTAGAATTATGTACCTACTGAATCCATGGTTAAAGTTTTCACTCTGATGTCCTTCAATTTGTATATTCTATTCTAATCATCCGAAAACCACTGTGGTCACTTATTTAAATAAATTAGGGATACCTACTGTTAGGGTCTTGTTAATTTGCTCTAATAATTTCTTTTGGTAGGGAAATAAATAACCACAATTTGCCTCGATGGTCGTCGCAAGCGCAGCTGCTGTGCATGAGGTCTTGGGTTCGATGCCCAGGTCAGAATGTGTTTTTGATTTCCCATTAGGCATCTCTCTCTATGAGCCGGGAGTCTGGATTAATGTACGGATTATCTTCTATACTTACACAATAGCTGGCAAAATATTAGCGTAATATACTCCTCTGGTTTGTGTGGTAAAGTCCGTACATTGCCCCACAAACCAGAACATTATTTTATAGACCAGTGTCTAGAAAAAAATTAATGCCATTGATCAACACGAGTTAGAACAGTCATGCATGAGCATGATTATATTCTAATTCTTTTAATATCCATAACATGTTGAGAACCCCTGACTGCCACCCGTTTCAACGGGGTAAGATCGATATATTTTATTTGAAAAATATTTTTTTCTTGCATTTAGAATGCGATTTTTGTATATAACTGATTTTCAAGTTATTTAGGTTATTGAAGCAGAAGGTTTATTGATCACCACACAAGCATAATGACCATGAATACGATTTCAGTCATTATATCAATCTTACCCCTTCAGCGTTTCATCTTTCCCCTACATATTTTTTTCTTAATACCAATTTTACTAACGTTTTTTTTATAAAATTGTGTTTAAAAAAGATTGCTGTCAATATTATAGAAACAAGTTGACTATACTTTTTTACCCAAAACATCATTTTATACATTTGACTTAAATCCCTTTGTATCACAACAGTTTCAAATCAACACTGTTTATCTGATCAAAAATCCATTCCGACTTACCCCCACTTACCTTAAGTGATTTTGCCTTTTAATTTTGCTTTTAATGTTCAAAACGATGACGGTGCCAATGCGACATGCCTGTGCTTTAGGAGGCTTCACACGCTAATCCCGTTCGTTGAATCCTGAGTTGGTCTTGAGCACTAAAATAAAGCTAACTAAAACGAACTCTACGAACGTACGTAGATTAATATATATTTATTAATCTATGGTTAGAGCCATAGACTAATTCTGACAGCAGACCCAGTGCTGCCAATGTGTGGGGTATACCCCAAACTATGGGGATTTTTAAGCCAATTATGGAATTGGTGAGGATTGCGTTTCATCATCATCATCATCAGCCCGCGGCAGTCCACTGCTGGACATAGGCCTCTCCCATGACACGCCGCTTAGCCCGGTCTTCGGCTGGCCTCCTCCACATGCGTTTACGTGGGGTAAATAGAGGGAATTTAGCCATAAACTCTAAACTTTAACTGAGAAGTAATAAGTGGTATGTATTTTAAGTATGGATAATTTATTATTTATATTTGATTACTTAGGCCCGTATTCTAGAATGACACTCAGACTGAATCTTGATTTATCTGAGGACAGCTTGTATAGGCAATATGTCAAGATATCAAACTGTCTATACAATCTGTCTTCAGATAAATCGCGATTCAGGCTGAGTGTCATTTTAGAATACGGGCCTTACTGTTTCAAGCGCCAGGTATTAGTGATAATCAAACTCTTTGTTGGCAACATTCATAAGCCTCAATAAATACTGCAAGTGGTGAGTTTAGTGCATTGGCACATACGAAATAATAAAGTAATTTACAAATATAGACAGATATGTTACACGGGAAGAGCATGTTTGCAACGATTTTCTTAGTAAATAATGTTTTTAGTTTAAATATTTTTCTTTAATAAAAATTGTAGGGAACTTGTTGGGAATAATGATTTTATGAACCCCAAACTTGAGGATTTTCAGTCAGGTTTGTGGGGATTTTGATTGTGAGCATTGGCAACACTGCTACGCAGCTTCGCTTTCTGTCTTTCTGTTAGGGATGTGAGATGAATGGAAAAAAATCGATTTAATAAAAATCGATTTTATTTTATTAAATATTAATCGATTTGTCAATAATCGATTTTAATGAAAATAAATAATCGTTTTTTTCGAAAAAATCGATTTTTTTCTATTATTTAAAATCCTCCATGCTTTTCATATTCCAATAATAAACCTAAGAGATTCATTTTAACAATCAGATTAAAAATGAAATAAAATAATATGAATAAAAAAATAAACAATTCAAAACTAAAAATCATAGCAATTAATGTTCTTTTAAACTTTCAAGGTAAGGAATAATAAAACCAAAAATCATTATTGATACAAATTCTCAGTATCATTAAACGTTTTATTATAATATAAATTAAATGAGCACCTCAACAAAATGTTAACTTTATTATCGCAAAAACTAAAATATAAATCAAATAAAAAAAAAGTGTCACAAATGTCCAGTCCTATTTTACCTGTGACTTGTATTAAAATAAAATACTTACTTAAAATGACACTAAAAAACTAAACGACGTTATGGTCTTCAAAATAAAAATATTAAACAATTTATTTGATAATTTTTAGAAAATTAACAATAACAAAATTAAAAATAATTATTGACACAAATGTCCCGCCGTATTGTACATTTGACTAGTACCTATTAAAATAAAATACTGAAAATGACAATTAAAAACTGAACGACGCAGTTATGGTCTCAAAAACAAAAATATAAATCAAATAAAAAAAAACGGCGGGGAAAACGTAAATTCTTTAATCATAACAGCTCTAACCACGCAACAACCTGTTAAAGATTTGTGTTACCTATTTATCAAACAATCCATAAAAAGCACGTATAGGTCTGTAAACAAAACTTGATATTTGTTCATTTTCAAACAATAAAATAGTTGATGTTGTAATAATCATTATAAAATATAGTAATGTTACCTGTAAGACATTGGGATGTTTTCGTCCTATGTGCTGTTTTAAGTTTGTAGTATTACTACAAGTTTTTAATTCTTTCGAACAGTACATGCATATTGCTGTGGTAGCATCTTTCTTCGTTATAAAATACTTTCGCCAGCCGCTTTTAAGTGTTTTACGGTTAGAAGACATCTTTATTGTTTATTGTTGGTTACCAAAAACTATAATAACTCAGAAGATCTCACTCACTAAACTGAAACTACTTAATTCGCCGACATAACTACAGATGGCACCGTTTTTAATTTACTAAGTTAGTAAGTTGGCGAATTAAGTAGTTCTGCAAATAATAAAATGCTTCGAGTTTTTTCATTCGGCGCATAGATGGTGCTATTTATGAAAATCGATTTAATCGCGTAATTTATCGATATAAATCGATTTCTTAAAAATCGATTAATATGGCTTTGAAAATCGATTATAAAAAATCGATTATACGAAAATAATAATCGATTAAAAGAAAAATCGATTATTTTTTAACATCCCTACTTTCTGTTCTGTGAGTTCTGTCATGTCATTCTCATGTCATGTCAGTCATTGTCATTGTGCGAGTGTCCTGGTGCATTTGTTCATTCGAAATAAATAAAGGCACTTAGGTGACGTGACATCATAATTTATTAATAATCCGGTACAATATAATATTTACATGTGTGAGATAAAGGCAATGTATAACTGAGACCATTAATAATATATGAAAAATGTCTTCACCTTGTCCAGATCAACCAAAAAGCGATATCAAAAGCAGTTTACATAATGAACATCGCAAGAGAGACTTACAAAAACATCACTCTAATGATAATGACGAGGAACCACCAGCAAAAAGAAAATTAACTGAACAACATAGTTCAGTAGTGGCGGCACACTATAACCATCTTGAAGAAAAAGGGTTGTCGGAAAGGTTTAATTCGCCCATATTTTATCTCCGAAACTTTAACAATTGGGTTAAAAGTGTACTCATACAGGAGTACAGCGACAAAATCCGAGAAAAGGACTATGGTAGATGCTTGCGTGTATTGGATATATGCTGTGGTAAAGGAGGAGATTTGAGTAAGTGGCAAAAAGCACGAGTTGAACATGCTGTATTTGCAGACATTGCAGAGGTCTCTGTGCAGCAGTGTCAAAATCGATATGAAGACCTCCGTTCTCGATGTGGTCGACTTTTCAGTGCTGAATTTATAGCAGCTGATTGTAGCAAAGAAACATTAAGAGACAAATACAGGGATCCATCCATTAATTTTGATTTAGTAAGCTGTCAGTTTGGCTTGCATTACAGCTTTGAAAGCTTAAGTCAAGCTAGAAGAATGCTTACAAATATATCGGAATGTATAAAACCTGGTGGCTATTTTTTCGGTACTATTCCTGATGCAAATGAAATAGTATCTCGGGCCAAAAAATCTCCTGATAACACTTTTGGAAATAGAATTTACAACATTAAGTTACTTTTTGATATGGAGGAAGGGTTCCCCTTATTCGGTGCAAAATATGATTTTCACTTGGAAGGGGTTGTTGACTGTCCTGAATTCTTAGTTAACTTTAAGTTATTTACTAAGCTTGCATCAGAATTTGGTTTAGAACTAGTGTATAAAGCAAGATTTGAAGACTTCTTCAAGGACCACTCGGAACGATACAGGCACTTGTTGCAGAAAATCAGGTGCTTTGAGAGTTACCCTCCATCTTCTGGTAAAGAACTTCTTGCTGAAGAAGCAGAATATGAGCATGCAAAAGAGTATAGGGATAAAAAAGATAATAAAACAGACAGAGATCAAGTTGGCACCATGAGTACTTCTGAATGGGAAGTTGCAAGTAAGTATCCTAAGTTAAAATAACATGGGTGTATGTTATTTTAACTAACACTTGACCTGATTTAGTTTTGATTATTGCATTGACATCAAAGTTGTCAGTGACTTATTAAGTGTACAAAAATCAATTTGTAAATTAGAAGAAAGCTACTGATAGTCACATTCTCCCAAGTTGTTGTCTTTCTTCATCGTAATCCTTATAGAGATTTCCCAGTTACGTTCAAACTCCACACTTTGACGGATGTGGTCTGCTTATTGTTTAAAATTGGTAAGTCAGTCAGTCTCTCCAGGAGTGACTGTCGTCTGACCTACTAACCCCAAAAGACAGCCCATGCCCAAGCCCCATCTGTTATTTAGTAGGTGTGCCAACTAGCAGATGACTGCCTTGAGTTCTAAAGGCCCTAACCTTATACACCCACGTTCATTTTCAACCTTAGCAACTATTATGTGCTATAAGGCTGTTCAATGTAGGCAGTGTAAGATAGCTATGTCGAAGTATTAGAGGTATTTGTTTAGCATGGACATTCTATCACTGACATAATAATTTATTGAGTAGATATGATTAAATACTGTGCTAAAAAAAAACTTGAAAAATAAATAATGAATTGTAGGACATATTACACAGACCCATCCAGACACAAACTAAAACCCATATTCTAGAATGACACTCAGACTGAATCGTGATTTATCTGAGGACAAATTGATAGTTTGACAAATTACCTATACAATCTGACCTCAGATAAATCAAGATTCAGGCTGAGTATCATTCTAGAATAGGGGCCTAAGCATAACTTGTAAAATGAGTTCTAGAATACTGATAGCCTTACTTAGATGCATGTTTTTAAAATACATATTATGTTACTGAAGCAAATAGACTGCATCTCATCCCACTCCACACCGGGTATGAATTCTTGCTTTTACTTGTTAGTATTTTTTTTGTATTAAACTATATTTTTCTCTTGTTTTAGCTGTCTATATGGCTTTTGCCTTTAAAAAACGAGCTGCTGACTCCTGGGACTCTAATGGAAAGCCAATATTCTCAAAGCCACAAGAACAAGGTCAATCCACAAATTAAAAATAATGTTAACAGAACAACACAATAATTTGTTGGGTAAACATTTTATATAGGTATAATACATTTAGACAGTATCTTATTTACTAAGTTCTCAATAAGCTAGCCGAGTATTTGTCATTGTAATACTTAAAACATGATGTATGATTTGAGATTGACATGGTCATTAACATTAATAGTATAACTCACCGGGATATTTACCATGTTTACACTAAAAATAGTAAACATGGTAAATATCCTATACTATTAATAGTGTTATACTATTAATAGGATTTTCTTTCCTTCTTTTTTTTATTTAAGATTACAAATGAACCATACTATTACACTAATGTTTGGTACAAAGTGGAAACAAAGAATCAGTGCATCTCAAAGTTTTATTGATGAATTGCATTGGTAGAAAAAACCTATGCATTGCATGATAAATAGAAGCACTGCACCCTTTTTCACTTTGTTTCCATTTTCTGACAAGTTTTGGTGAATAGGGTTTAGTTAAGTAGGTACCTATGTTTGTAACCTGCATTATGTTTCAAATAAATTAAATATTAATTATAAAAACAATAACCTTAAGAACTCTATGTATACTGTGGAAAGAGAGGAGGAGGGTCAGGGAAAATAGAAAAGCTCACACCTCTAATGAGTGTTATAATTGTTATAAATTTACAAATCCACTTTTTAGTTTGACAATCACTAGTTTTGTAAAAATTACGAATGGATTTTAAACAATTACTACACCCATTTTTGTACCTAAGACTTTAGTATTATGTTATCTGGTAAACAACCTAAGTAAAGATGAATTGACATAATGAAAGTGTCCATAATTATATGTTCTATACAGCCGGTTAGTATACATAGAAGTCTTTGACAATAACAAATGTAATAATGTATATTGATGTTCATATGTTGAAGCCTGATTTAAGACTGATATTAGATTTGGATGAATAATTATACTTACCGAATATAATTGAGTCACAGATTTAAAAAATGTCCTATGGTAGACTTATTTGATTGTTTTATAGTACCTAATTAATATCATGAAGTTGTGTTTGTTTATCAACATATCAAAAGTAAAAGCTAGTTATCCAATAATGATTCTAATAATTTATTATAATCGGTATATAATAATTATTTAGATTAGAAAAAGTAAATGCTCAAGTTGGACTTGAACCTGTCAGCACCACCAGTCCCTTACAATAGGAATGCTCTGACCTACTGAGCTATATAAGCAATCACTGCCACTAGAAAGTGGATATAAGACAAGAGTCAATGATTTTTATAATGTGAAAATTTATATTGTTAAGGTATTGAAATAAGTATGTACCACCTCCTTATTATACTGCAATTCTCTTTTTATGTTTGACATAGTTAAAATTCTGTAACAATGATATTTTGAGGAAGTAATAAAGTGTCTCATTACAAGTATAACATTTTAATATACTCCTGATACCAATATACCTATGTCCTATGTGCATAAATAGTCGAGACTAGAGGCAATTTGTAATCATAATCAATCAAGCTGTTTTGCTGCAAACAATAGGCTATTTGACTTTTTTTTTTTACTTTCGAAAAATGACCACTTGCTTATAATATAATGAACTGTTAGAGTAAATTTCTCGTACGATAAATAGTTTTCAAAATATTTGATTTTGAAATATTCAATTTGTCGCGTCGCCCGAAAACGCTCCATAGAAAATCGTACGAAACTGTGACGTCACGCTTCTGTAGCGCGTAGTGCAAATGTATGGAGTGCAAGAGAATATCGCATTTATCTCGGCCTACGTTGCGTTTACACGTATTTAGTTCATAATCAAAGTTATTTAAAATTGAATGAGGAATCTAAAAAGTTATATATTTGAATTGAATTTGATTGTTTATATTTTGACTTTTTTTGGGAATGTCAACTAATAAAAAGTCATAGTTTCAGTTTAGATATGCAATATTTTATTTTGCAAGGCATATTTTTTTAGGACAAGCTATCATATTAAGCAGTATTGGGAAGAATCGACGACTTAGTCAAATACCCTATTAAAGGTTTCTCCCAATGTGCGCCATAATACAGTCCGCCTCCCACATCCTCTATTCCAGCTACCTTTTCCAGTGTCTGTCCTGAAAGAGGTCAGGACAGACGTCCATCTGTCTAGAAAGGGGCTTATGGCTTAAGTGTTACATTGCAAAACTCCGTCATTCTAACCAGGTCAGTCTTAGGATGGGTGAACATTCTTAGCACATTGAGACTGTACCTCGGAGAGCATGGTGAGTCTTCGGTCCCGTTTGTCATACGATCATCTGTGGCATTATTTACAGCTGGTTGAAGCCCGTGAAGATCCTTATATCACTGGTCTAACTACAGTACTTCGATGTTCTTCATCTTAGCGTTAATCTTAATCGCATCCGAAGCTTTCACCTTGGCGTCTGGGGTCCGCTTTTAGCAGTCTAATCTAGTGGTGGCCGCGTTCACCACCGCTACGCCTCAGAAGCTATCGACCTTTTTTTTTCGTGCGGATGTCCCCGCCGGAGCCGGAAGGGGAGGTTATGTCCGACTCAAACCGCACGCCTACTGAGGGTCGTGGTGCTAGGCCGAAGGTGAGGTTGTCTTCGACATATCCCTCGCACCCCGGCTGACCCAGGGCCATCCCTTACGGTCTGGCTCTCTTCGGGAGTGGGAACAACGGTGCCCCTGACTCGAGGACCCCCCCTGACTCGCGGAGGCGCGATTATAAGCGCGCCACCGCGCCGCCGCGCCGTGGCCTGCTTCTGCTGGGGTGACAGGGGGCGGAGGTCATTCTGTGCCATCCGACGCCCTAGTTGCCTGCGCACGCGGGCGGCGCGATCTCCGAGTCTCTCGCTCGCGCCGCCGGCCGCTACCGTTCCGCCGTCTCCTTCACGACCATTACTTGCTCGAAGCTGTCGACCTATAGTAGGCAGTAGGTACAATACTTCGATATCGCCAGTAAATTGTGAAGTAATATCGCTTCACAGATTTTACGGCGACGACATTTATGGTCACACTGGGACGGGTAGTAGTAGTAGTATTCTATGATCGTATATAGACTATATACGATCATGGAATATCCAGAAAAGTAAAAGCAATAGGTACAACACCATCTGAGGTGCTTGGACGGGCTGCACCCAGTGCACCCCTAGCAATGGACACAGCAGCGCCATTCTCACGCAGGGGAGATGCTGCGGAGTCAGTAAATTTAGGAAAAACTTAAGCCTTATCCCGGCGGAAGGTTACTTTCTTTTTTAAATATTCGTTAGGTCTGCCTGAACATATCAGGAAAGTTCGCCGTCGATCTCGTGATTAATAGTATCTCCCTAGATGCAGTTTTTTCTATTTATCTCAGAAACGGACCCTGGTGAATACTACAACAAAGTCGTCAAGTCAAGGTAGGTACAATATAATTCATTGATAAAGCAGCATTGGTTCCATTTACAGCGAATAGTTTCAAATACCACGACATAATTCTAATAAGAACACTTCTTTCTAATAGTACCTATTAAGAGGACTTCCTAGCATCTGTTTCTCCAAAGTACCCCTCTCCCCTTTTTCCTCCCTGAATATTGCTTCTAGAATAATATTTTTGTTTTCGTAATCGCATGTCCCTGTTATTTTATTTTTGTCGGCAGTCAATAAAATAAGAAAATATGATGGTCTAAAGATGAAAAGAAATGACTTATTCTTACCATATTTGGAGGACTACCAGACCAGACAAATTCGAAAAGGATTTAACGTTATAAAAAATTACAGGAATATGGATACGCTATTTCCTAATAAAACGGTGTCAAAAATATTTAAATCGGCGTAGTTTTCGCTGAAAAAAGCGGGAAATACGAAACCTCGATTTTGCCCTAAAAATGGTGATAAAATCGGTCTGAGCTGCGGCTATCCTTAGCGCATTCTACGGGACAGGAGTGACGGGGGCGACGGCAATAGTGGCGTTCAAATGACAGGTTCAGGATTATTCGCTAGCTAGGAAGTCCTCTTAAGAACACTGTAGGCTCACGATATTATAAAATAGGTGATAGAAATCTATCTTTTTCACATTTCTCCACTTACACGAATACGAGGGCGTTACTTCAAATTCAGGTAGTATATCACTTCTAATTGCCTCATCATCATCATCATCGCTAAGCCGAGGTCGAGATCCCGAGCAGTAGAGGCTGAGTATCATTATGCCAGTCTTCAAAGGTAAAAGATCGGTGCAAGAGTGTGGCAGTTACCGCGGTATAAAGATAATGTCCCACACCATTGTCAACATGGTACATGATTACGATGGTGACACTCTTTCCCAGACTTTGCCTTTAGCTTACCATCAGACGAGGTGAAGTCAAATTGACATGTCTTTTTATGACGTTTAGACGTGAAAGAGTAACAATCATCCATCTATAGCATCACAATCATACATCTATCGTGATGAGGTCTATATGTAGAAAGAAAACTAAATAATAATATACATAATAAATAACGCGTAAATGAGTAACACGCTCCCACGGGCGCAATCGACATTTTATCTCTAAATCAACAAAAGTAAACTGGTTAGTAATTTTTCAATTTGTATTGTTTTTTTTACTATATAAATACATTAAGTATAGGGAGAAAATAACGGAATAGGCATAACAGACTTTATATAATTTTAAAGTGAATATATAGCATAAGGACTTGTATCTATAGCAGAATTGCAAAAAAAACAAAAGTAAACACTATCCTGAACTTCGTACAGTACAGACCATTGAACCAATTCACCCTGAAGTCATAAGCAATCTGGGATGGAACGGCGCATGCGCATTCGTCACTTCTCGGCACTTAGAATTTGCGTTCGCTGACCGGCCTCATGTAATCTCCTTGTACCAACGTTGGTAATACGTAGGCAAAATGAGTGTCGAAAATCCAGCCAGCGAGAATGATTGTGAATCAGTAAGTGATCAAATCAATTGGATTTTTCGTAATGTATCATTTTTTAATTCGTTTATGTATCATGAAAGAACAAAGTTTCGATATTTACTGGTGAACAGAAGGCTCCACGAAGCGAAAATTTTCTAAGTCCCAATATGGCGTCTACAACAGTATTCGGACAGACCGAAGCCTAAGCGTCGAACTTGAAATATTCAAGAGTAGCTTGATACATTTATCGTTGCATTTTAGTGTGAAGATTTTATAAACTTAATATCTAGTGATGACATTTTATGTCAATCTTACAATGTGTAAATATACGATGGATTTTGTTCACAGGGAAAGGTAAATGGTAATAGAAATGAACACGTGAACGGAGTTCACAACGGATACAACAGCTCCGAGAAGCATAAATCAAGCCACAAGTCATCAAGCAAGGATAAGCACCGCGATAAGGAGAGAGACCACAAGAGCTCATCCAAGCACAGCAGGTTAGTTTTCCAGAATTTTCTGAGTGAATGTCATAGTTACTGGTTGTGTGTCATATATGATTTTAATTTATAGGGATAAAGATAAGGACAAGCATTCGAGTAGTAAAAGTCACAGCAGCAGCTCACACAAATCCTCCAGCAAAGACAAAGAGCGTAGCGATAAAGATCGTGAACACAGCAGTAAAGACAAGGAACGCGACAAGGATAAGCATCGTAGTGACAGGGACAAACATAAAGACAAGGATAAGAGCGACAGGGACAAGCACAAGAGTACCAGTGATGATAAAAAATCTTCATCTTCCAAGGATAAAGATAAAGACCACAAAAGTTCCTCCAAGGATCACAAGTCAAAGGATAAAGATAAGGAACGTGAAAAAGATCGGCACAAAAGTGATAAACACCGTAGTGACAAAGAGAAACATTCAAGCTCAAAAGATAAACACAGGTATGATAAAAAGTATTGTGTCCCACAAAATGATCAGTAAAAATAATTTATCTTTGTGTATTAAAAATGACAGATGTCAATATTTATTTATTGTCAAAATTATTTTAGTTTTCATTAGATTTTATTTGCAAATTGTAAATATAATTCTATTACTTTGTTTAACCATATTTCATTCCAATAATCAGTATCATGTTTCTTGGATATGTGGAATTATGCAAGTAAATTTTCATATCTACAATTTAAATTGCTAGAATCACACATTTTTACCAAATATTCCAGTTCATATTATTTTTTTTACAGTTCCAGCAAAAGCAAGGAGAAGAGTAGTAATGAAAAACATGATAAGGTCAAGTCTGAACCAGACAGTCAAAATTCTCATGTCAAGGATGAACCCATGCAGGTTAGTGATATAATTTTTATAATATTTAATTGCTGTAATTGGTAGCAAATAACTTTCCAACTATAAAGTTGCAAAGTTATTTGTCATCAATAGATAGAAACTTCAAGCAGATTAGCTTCAAGTTTCTATCTATTCTATATTAGATGTGTTATCCTTAAAGTTGAATAACACAAGTAATGTAATAATGTAACAAGTAAAAATTGATGTATTGGTTGAAAAACTGTGAGTTATAAAGAAATTATCTTGTATCAGGTTGATGATAGTGTGAAGCAAGAAATTGATGAGAGTAATGATTATACTGGAATAAACACCACCGCTTCTTCATGCGACTACTCATTGTCACAATTCAAAGATGAACCGCTGTCTGAGCTGCCGCCTGAAGAGGACAGTGAAGAGGATTCACCGGTAATATTATCATCATTAATGCTAATAGATTTTTTGTATAATACTATTGAAACAAAAATAAAATTGTGTTTTGTTTGCAGTCAGAGCGTATAGGTATCAAACGCCGAGCACCTAGTGAAAGTGAAGAAGACATTCCATTACAGCGTAAGAAATCTAAGAAGAAAGTTAAGAAAGGTTTGCTTAATATAATATTTTGATTATTTCCTTGGCTTTTTCAGATAAAACATCATTAAGTGACCTTCGTTTATGAGCTCAATTAAAGTTCTGAAGTCAATTATATCTTAGTAATGATTCTAAACAAATATTTCATAAATAAATCTATTTATTTGTAGAACCAACTTACTATGATGATGATGAAGAAGAAGAAGAGGAAGAGAAGCCTAAGAAGAAAAAGGGCAAAGCAGTGAAAACAAAACCAAGCAAAGTCAAACCTGAACCTGAAGATAGTACAAGTCCAACAAAGCGTAAGAAAAAAACAGATGATGAACCAGAGGTCTGGAAATGGTAAGTTGTTAAAAAAAAAATTAAACTTGATAATTTGGTTAAATAAATTTCCTTGTTCAGATTAAAAAGCATTAAAAATTGGGTATAGCTGATTCGACTAACAAGTTCTTCTGGCAACCGCTAGGTGGCAGTGTACACAACAATGTGTTGTCACCCAATTTGAGGTTATTTCAGGTTATGTCAAAAAATGTTTATGAGAAGTGTGTCCATCGAAATATTGAATATAACATCACTTTATAAAACAAAACCTATAAATATAGTTATCAGACAACTGCGTTATCGCAGACCAAAGTGTGTTGGTATAAAACTATGTTTTTCATGCCTTTGCTTATTGGATGATATAATTAATCAAGTGTTTATTTCTCTATAGGTGGGAAGAAGAAAAGAAGGATGATGGCACAAAATGGAAATTCTTGGAACACAAAGGACCTGTATTTGCACCACCTTATGAACCATTACCCAATAATGTCAGATTTTTCTATGACGGCAAAGAGATGAGGCTGTCTCAAGATTCAGAAGAGGTTGCTGGTTTCTATGCTCGCATGTTAGATCATGATTATACAACTAAATCTACATTTAATAATAACTTTTTTACTGACTGGCGTAAGGTAATGAGTCATGAAGAAACTAAAATTATTAAAGATCTCTCAAAGTGCAATTTTAAGGAAATGCAAGCTTATTTTAATAGTGTGTCTGAAAAAAATAAAAATAGATCAAAAGAAGAGAAAGCATCATTGAAAGCTAAGAATGAAGAAATTCAAAAAGAATACGGTTTCTGTACTATAGATGGACATAAAGAAAAGATAGGAAACTTTAGAATAGAACCCCCAGGTCTATTCAGAGGTCGTGGTGAACATCCTAAAATGGGTATGCTGAAAAGGCGCGTTATGCCTGAAGATGTGCTTATTAATTGTTCTAAAGACAGTAAGGTGCCCAAACCACCAGCAGGACACAAATGGAAAGAAGTAAGGCATGACAATACTGTAACATGGTTAGCTTCATGGACAGAGAATGTTCAAGGGCAGGCCAAGTATGTCATGTTGAATCCTAGTTCCAAGCTGAAAGGTGAAAAAGATTGGCAAAAATATGAAACAGCCAGAAAACTCCACAAGTGCATTGACAAAATCAGAGAAAATTATCGTGCTGATTGGAAAGCTAAAGAAATGCGTGTCCGCCAACGTGCTGTGGCTCTTTATTTTATTGATCGCCTTGCACTGAGAGCAGGTAATGAAAAAGATGATGATCAAGCTGATACTGTTGGTTGTTGTTCATTGCGAGTTGAACATATAGCATTACATAAAGAAAAAGATGGAAAAGAATATGTTGTTGTATTCGACTTCCTTGGTAAAGATTCTATTAGATATTACAATGAAGTGCCAGTTGAAAAACGTGTATTCAAGAATCTCGAGTTGTTCATGGAAAATAAAAAGGATAGTGATGATCTCTTTGACAGACTCAACACCCAAACACTTAATGAGCATTTGAAAGATTTGATGCCTGGATTAACAGCTAAGGTATTCCGTACCTACAATGCCTCTATTACTCTGCAAAGACAATTAGATGAACTCACAGATGCAGATGCTTCGGTCCCAGAGAAAATTTTAGCTTACAATAGAGCAAATCGTGCAGTAGCTGTACTTTGCAACCATCAACGTGCAGTTCCTAAAGGTAAACAGAATTCTTCTAAGTGATATTGTAGCAGATATTACTAGTATACCTATTAACCCCTTTATTTACATGTTATTTTTATTAAACCTTTATTGCTTCAACTTACATTACATAACTTCAATATACATTTTTATAAAATATTGTTAAAAGCTAAGTGACAGTTATGACGAGTCAGTGTATCATTGCAACACAAAGGCCTCCTCCAGCTCTTTCCAGTCCGCTCTTGATGCCATTAACCTAGCCATAGTGGCTCAGCGATCTTTCTTATGTTGTTGCACCATATTCTTTGCTTTCCCCTTTATCTCTTTGTTTGGATTCTGGGTGTCCACTCCATTATTTATTTTGTCCATTTACTTTTGATCTCATCATGTGGCCTGCCCATCTACACTGAACCCCTAAGACTAAATTAAATTGGTCTCAACCTAAAGCTTAAGTCACTAAACAGTCTCTTTATATATTTTAAGATAGCTTTATTGATGTAACCAATGCAATTTTACTACATATAAATATTCTATATTCTATGTGCATAATTTAAGGTCATTCAAAGTCTATGGAGGCCTTGAAGGAGAAAATACAAGGAAAGCGTGATCAAGTTGATGAGGCAGAAGAAGATTTACGGCAAGCATCAAAGGCTGCAAAACGTGGCTCAGTTAAAGAAAAACTAAATTGTGATAAGAAGAAGAAGGCACTTGAACGTCTGAAAGAACAACTGAAGAAACTAGAGTTGCAAGAGACAGACCGTGATGAAAATAAAACTATTGCACTTGGTACTTCTAAATTGAATTATCTCGACCCACGTATATCAGTTGCTTGGTAAGTTAATATTTTGGCATTATTATATTTATTAGTCAACACCAATGTCCTAATTCTTTATATACTTACAGGTGCAAGAAACATGGGGTACCCATTGAGAAAATCTACAACAAAACTCAACGCGATAAATTCCGCTGGGCGATCGATATGGCCGGTCCGGAGTATATCTTCTAAGGCATATGTTTAGCATTAGCTATAATATTTTATTATAAAATTTTGTTAAATCTAAAAACGTTCCATTTCATATGTTGTTTTACATGGAATTAGTTTTATGAATTTCTGACAAAAAATATTATACAGTGATTTAGTATTGATAACAAATACATTTGGACCCAAACGGAAATATTGTTCCTCTCAAGATTAGGATCCAAATTAGAAGTCTGATTCTAATTTATTATTAATTAGTTACGATGTTCTCTTATAGCATAATTAGTTGTAGGGTAAGATATAGTATTTAAAGGTTTAAGAATTTTCTTGTGTAGATTTGCAATCTATTTTTGTCTTATGGTTTTACTCTTAATAGCAGATTGCAACATCTGTACATGCAACCCCTAGTAGTACATTACAGGATGAACTTCAATTCCTGTAGTTCATCATACCATGTGATCAGGCTACTGATAGCAGATGGCCCTGATGAAGATTTATTGCATAGATTTTTATAAATAAATGGTTACTGCCATCATACCTTTACTTCAATTTATTTTTGGACTGGTTACTATCTTATTTCAATTTCGTCTTAAATTCAGACATCTATATCGTATGCGGTTGGCTTTATCATCGCAAGTGAAAATGATAACATGTAACAAACACATAACTCAGGGCCTTTCTATATCAGCAGATCACCGGTTTTGTTGGAATTTTAAGATTTCAAATTTATTTTGTATATATGAATCATGAAAATGATTTACCCTTTATGCCTTTCAATATAAAATTGTTTGCTTTTGATTATAACAACAAAAAATATTCCAAGTCAGTCATTACCTATTGCTAAAAACATGGGTTTATGAAGTTGGAACTTTGTGATTGGTATATAACGAGTGACGATTTACTGTTCACATTCTGAGCAATAACTATTCATAAGAAGGAAGTATCATTAGTAATGAATGATCAATAATCTTTGTATGGGTACTTATAAACAAACTGAAATACAGAGAATAAACACCTGCATCAAAAGTAATGTAAATTGTGCACAATGTGCAGTAGTAAATGTTGTAAAGTAAGAAATAATGTTATTTTATTTTTATAACTTAGGATCGCAAAGCGTAAAAACGCCGTCAATGTTACGAAAGGTACAATGTTATAGGTAAATTTGTAATATTACATACGTTTATGTGTGCGTCTTGTAAATAGTAAATTTTTACCATGTCATACAAATTGTGAAATGAGATTATCCCAAATAAATAAAACATTGACACTAGGATTTCAGTATTTTTATTAAGTAAACCTATGCATCTCGGAAAAAATCAATGTCTTCCATTCCTTCAGGCATATACTGTAGTCCAGACTCATCCTTGGGCAACAAATTATAACCACTGCCATAACCTGAAAATAGTGAATGATGAATTCATATTTTTTTGTAGGTACCTATCATGTTTTTCGCTGAATAAAAACAACCAATTTTTCCAGCCCACCGGAAGTAAACTACTATCGTAGTTAGTAGTATATAGTTATCGACTACTTTACTTTTTCGTGTTGGCATTGTTGGTTGGCAGGTGCTATATATTCAAACGAAAACTTGCTGTAAAACGGGATAAATAGAGATCAATGGGTAAGACATAATTCTGCACAACCAGTTGGTCGAAGTGGAAAGACATAAAATGGGAGTTTTTTTTTTTTTAATAATTTCCTTTACAAAATTTACAATATCTACCCAGAAAATTTTTTGAGGATTTTGTTTATCATAGCTTGTCCATAGTTTCACTTGAAAGAAAATTACTATGGAATTTAGCTGACCATTTTATTTCTATTCACCCATTGATCTTTACTCGCCCCGTTTCACCCGTTAGGTACATAAAAACTGATTGATTGCATCACAGTCAATCCCACAACGGGTCAATCCCATCTGTGAATCCAACTGCAAGAGCAGCGGAAGCAAACATTACAAACCATCAGGAGAAAAAGATCACAGTCATTGAGCTTTCTCACGATTATTTTCTAGTACTAAACTCTGGCCGCCGCCGCCGGCCGGTAGTTGCTCTTTTAAAAGACTTGTAAAGTTTGTATACCCCTTAAAAACATGGAATTTTAATTAAATAGTTACTCGAGCATTTGATACACCTCTGCCTATCCTTACCGGCCCTATAGGGTTTAGAGTAGAGACACCAGCGCATGTACCTATGTATAAAGTCAACAACAACAACGTAAAGCTCATATAATATAAGAGATATTATATGATTGATCCGAAAGATCACTCTTTAATGCGTCTCAGCTGAGTGCTGTGTTACTTACCTAATTGTTTCATTAATTTTGTTGAAGCGTTGCGCAAGTATAGCGGGATCGGTGGAAGAGGACCTTTAGCCTGTGCTAACGATGCTTGGCATCGCTTCATCGCGCGATATACTTCGGTGCTTTTTGGTGCTCTGGCCAGTCTCACAGCACACTGCACGAGTAAGACATCGCATTCAGGCATTCCTAGCTGCTGACAACCTTGTAAACATGCAACAGCTTCCACTAAAGCATTAGGATCAGCTAAACCTATAAAATTAAACATGATTAACTTATTTTCAATTTAGCTCTTTGTTGCCTACAGTTCGGCCTGCGTGGATTATTATTCCTGTTCCTACGACCTTCTATTACGGTGATAAAAAAAGAAAGTGGCCCATGAAGAGACACAGACTATGCTATCTCTTTGCCTTCAGTCGTTTTGGCGTGATCGAGCCACAAACATCCTTGGATCCCAAATTTCGCGTTTGTTAAGATTACTTATATGGAGGGAAATGAATACACTGGTTTGATTAAGAAAGTAATTAGTCCTACGCAACTGCCACGCAGGAAGCGCGGGTTCGATCCCCGCGCAGTGCAAATATTTGTATGCATGAATATGGCTATTTGCATTGATCTGGGTGTTTTTATGTATAATATGTAGGTATGTATTTACAAAAAAAAAGTATCAAAGTATGTTTGTCTGCATTCTAGATTCCATAAAAAACTCACAAGCTAGTTAAGCTTACCATTCTAGATTCTAGGTCTAGATTGCGTTGTGTAGAATGTTGTGGAATATTTATTTATTTATATTTACCTATATCTTCGCTTGCTGCCCGCACTAGACGTCGAGCTATATACAAAGGGTCTTCGCCCCCGTGTAACGCACGCGTTGTCCAATATAGTGCTGCATTGTCATCACTAGCACGAATTGATTTATGCACCGCTGAGACTGTGTTGTAATGTTCCTCACCTTTTCTATCGTACATCATATGAGTTCTCTGTGAAATATTATGGAGTGTTGTTACCAAAAGTAGACCGCATCCCTCTTGCTTTCGTTCGGTAGAAAAAGAGAGGATTCATTTTTATCACAATGTTTGGTTAATTTTTTTGTAACAACAGAGATGCTAATTCTGTTGTGTCTAAACTAACTAAAATACACTAAAAATATCTAAAATTTATTTTACACCCAGATTGTATTCTAGTGTGTGGCCGATTCCGGTCAGCGCCGACAGATTTTGGCCGGACAGTCTGTTGCCGTGAGGCAAATGAACACACAATTGGCAGGCAGCCGGCCGGCCGACTAGTGCAAGCCATTTTCAACCTTATTGACATTAAGGCCCTGTAGTCCTGCAAAAGTAGGCATTTATAACGATCCCGGCCGCTCGTAAAATATTACGCGCGAACGCAGTGACGGTGAACTCGGCGATGACCCCGCCAGCGTCACAGTATAGAAATATGCAGTAGGAAAACTTGATTTGACTTAGAAAATTAAATGCAGTTTTTTTAACTTTATTTAGTTATATGATTATATTAAGTAAGTAATAAATACGAAATTAAAAAAACTGTATGAGTTTGAGAACTGTTTGTTCTATGTGTTTAGTTGCTTGGGCGAAAAAAACTTACATTATAATAATAATAATGCTTGTAATTTTACAAACATTTGTTTGAATTGATGCTAACGGTTACTTTATATCATCGCACCGTTCGTCGACAGGGCAGTTAAATACCTAAAGTTAACGAGTTTAACAACTTTTTTCGTGCGGGAATCCCCTCGGATACCCCCCTGCCGGAGCCGGAAGAGGAGGTTATGTCGGACTCGAACCGACTTTTTAGTCGGTTCGAGTCCGACTGTGGGCACGCCGACTGTGGGTCGTGGTGCTAGTTTTTATATAATAAATAAATAAATATTTCCCAACATTCTACACAACGCTATCTAGACCCATGGTAAGCATAGCTTAACTAGCTTGTGTTATGGAATCTAGAATGCGGATAAACATACTTAAATACATTTTTTTTTGTAAATACATACATAATATACATAGATACACCCAGACCAATGCAAATAGCCATATTCATGCATACAAATATTTGCACTGAGCGGGAATCGAACCCGCGCCTCCTGCGTGGCAGTCGCGTTCACTACCACCACGCCACGGAGGCTGTCCTTCTTTTTTCCCCCTTTCCCCCTCGAATACCTCCCCTGCCGGAGCCGGAAGGGGAGGTTATGTCGGACTCGAACCGACTTTTTAGTCGGTTCGAGTCCGACTGTGGGTCGTGGTGCTAGGCCTGAGGTGAGGTTGTCATCGACATATCCCTCGCACCCCGGCTGACCCAAGGCCAGTAATTCTCCTGGGTCTGCTGGGGTGCGAGAGATATGCTTTCGGCAATCTCACCTCCGGCAACCAAGGACCCAAGACGGCCTGCGTTTTAGTCGGTTTGAGTCCGACATAACCGCCTCCACCGGCTCCGTGGGGGTGGTATCCGCGGGGATTTTGCGCACGATAAAAAAAAGCCAATAATTAAACTAACCTACCTAAATATTAAAATAATTCTATCCTAAACTAAAACTAAATTTATATTTATTTACATACACACAAATTATATACAATGTACGAATATTGTAGGTACTAGGTACCCCTGTACTGATATAGATAAAATATGAATTATGGAAAATCGTAAGTAGCATATTCAGTAGTAATACTGATATTCTTATACTATGGCGCTATGAGCGTAATATTTAGGTATGATAATTTTTTAAATTACCAATCGGAGTTAGAAATTTAGGTTATGGCTTAGCACGACTTCTTTCGCTTGCATTGTTTATTGCCCATATTGAATGACTTGCAACAATTTATTATAAATACGTAAAACCGATTGATTGGTGCACGAAACTGTCGCGCAAAAACTGACACAGGTCCTACTTCGGTAAGCGCCAGCGCGCGACTGGCGCAACTTTTCGGGCCTCAGCGGCGCGAGCACTCGCGAATTTAGTATACTTAAATATAACTTTAAAAATTATTTCATAATATAGTCAAAATCTGCGAAAATGTCTAGACATATGTAGTGGCTTTAGTTTAGTACAAAAATTTTATAGAAAGCATAAGTAATTTAGTCATAATATTAAAAAAAAAATAACGAAAAGGGGTAACTTTGGGATTTTTTTCTATACAGTGAAGTTCATCAGATCTGGTAACTGAATGCGAATTTGACTAGACTGGATCCTTAACTAATTTAATATATATCTTTTTTTCGAAATTTAAAACGCTTTTTCCTATGATTCAAATGCTTTTAAAAAACTCAAAATGCGGCCTCTGCTGGATTACCTGGCCTTAAATTATAGTATTTTTTCGTATATTCGGGATCACCGGTATCTATTTATGCGAAATGACATGCAACAGAAATGTTATTAAGGTCGAAAATAGTTTCTCTGTTCTTTGTAGTCCTTGTAGTCTGTTCGAGTCCCACATAACCATCGAAACTGTGTCCAAAGTCTTTTTTTACGAAACGACTGTACAATCTGGGTGTATATTTAGACATTTTTAGCGTATTTTACTTAGTTTTGACAATAGAGAATTGCATCATTATGGGTATTTCTGTTGGGAGATCATACGGCAGTCGCTTCCATAAAATTCGAAGGAATATTCAAACTTCGGGATGCATCCGATAATACTGCTGAAAAAAAAAGAGAGGCTAAGGGCAGCGACTGAATATCTTTTGGAGTGCTTTCAATCATTGTAATGTCGGCCGCAGCCAGGAATATATGACTGCCTAAGACCCGGGTTGCCTTACGCCCTCATATAAAATACATATATTAGACTAGCTAATGGAGTGGGTTCCATAGTGTAATGAGTGCGAATAAGCGAGCAATTCGTAAAATTTCATGTATTTTCGAACTTATAAAGAATAGAATAATGTTAAGATAATTCATGAAATTGTCTTAAAAATTAATGTATTAATTACCAACATACTTTAATTCCATTTTTTATATCTTCAAGGGTCAGTATAGCAGGTCCTGTTGCATGTATGTCCGCGCCTAGATCTCTGGCGTCTAGCGCTATTTCCAATGCACCTAGAGCCACTCTGGCATCGCCATCGCTCACCTCAGCTAACCACTGCAATGATGCCTCTTCTACAATGCATCTTAAAATCGAATACCGACATCAAATGCTTACCAATTTAAAAAAAAAATAAGTGCATGCTTGAAATAGGTAGGTATAGATTTTATCAAGTACAACGGGGCTAGTTTGCAGTCTAACTACGTTATGTCTCAGCTTCGTTATTTTAACGCGAATCAGTCTGCCATCAAATCTCCACAGCATCTAGGTACTGTAAGCCAAGATGTCCGTGACTATACGGACCGACGACCGACTGCTTAACGTGCTTGCAGAGGTACATCTGATGTAGGTCTGAATCTATTAAACAGAACCACCCACCCTAAGACTCATCATCATTATCCTTGCGTCCCCTGTCGCATCTGAGACCTCCGCTTTCACCGGAACCTGGGGTCCGCTTAAAATATCATGTGGATTGGGTTTTTTTCGGCTATGTCGGGAGCAAGGGCCCGAGTTGTGGTCAGTGGCCAACCACTTACAGAGATTTTCCATCTTGACCTACGACTGTTAACAGCCCGGACCGACTTGAACATGTCCTCCGAACCACGGCAGCGCTTAATTGAACAGTGGAGCGCACCTGGCCACGACACACCCATCCTAAGACCAACCTAGCTAATATTGCATAACCTTTGTGTGCTAACAGAACACTGCTAAGGCTAACCTATTCTGCCATGAGCCCCTTAGGGTCAAACCCACTGAAAGCGCAGCGGCCGGCAGCGGCTTTCTGAGGCAGAATATTACAAACCATTTTGTATCTTATCTACAGGACAAAAAGAACATAGTCAAGGCGAAGAAGAGGTCGTGCGGCGCCGCAATCATTTCTAGTACAAAAGTCTGGCCGCTGCTTTTTCGGTGGGGATTGACCCTTTTGGTACAGATGCACTAAGTAAAATCACAAATAGGTATACACACTTAGGAAGATCGTCTGCTGAGGTTTGTTCTAAATCATACTTAACACCTTCAATGGCTGCTTTTCCAGATTTTTCTAGGGCATTCTTTAAAATCTGTAATACGTCGTCTATGCTGAGTTTTTCCATAACGACGACTCTGCAGCGGCTCAATAATGCGTTGTTTAAGCTAAATGAAGGGTTCTCAGTTGTAGCTCCTACAAGAATAATAGTCCCATTTTCGACGTGAGGCAAAAATGAATCCTGTTGAAGTTTGTTAAACCTGGAAAAAAAAAAAAATATCATACCTACCTAAGTAGTTCTTACCACACCTACAAATCGGGGGCTTGGGGATGTGACTGGGACGCTCTTCTTCGCTCGCGAAAACCAAAACAAATCCAATGAAGGAGAGAACGGACTTTAGCCATGCCGAGAACCACATATTTCGCAGTAACGGGCATTATTCCGTAATGGCAGTGCGCGAAATATTAGAAAAGGCATCAGGCGAAAGCCACGTTAGTCATAATCAAAGTAAAACTGCATCGACAAATACGATTTTATTATGACTTAGGTACTCATTTGCTGTATAATTCATACCTCAAGCCTATGGCAATATCAAAGCAGAGTAACATCCGCGCCTTATCCGTGCCACGACTGTTCGACACCCTATCCACATCTTTACCTTTTCTATACAGGGTTAAGCCGAAAATCAACAATTTTGGAAATAATTGACTTTTGAGGTTTTCCGAATTAACCCAGAATTAAGCCTAAGGGAAGGTTCATATCTGAAGGAACATGCGTCGCGTATTACCGGTCGCGTAACGCCAGAACAGACAAATGTATAGAAAAACACTTGACACTTCACACTCAACCGATGTTACGTTAGTGCGTCGAGTGTGAACGGTCAAGTGTTTTTCTATACATTTGTCTGTTCCGCAAGTTTTTGACGCAAGTTCCGTCAGATATGAACCTTCCCTTAAAGTGCAAATTTTATAAAGTTATTGCCTTTTTTTGTAACTTCTAACCTAAAATGGTAATATAACTAACAGCTCTTTAGATAAAAAAAAATTTTGGACCATTTTATGAAAAAAAAAATATATTTTTCAATTTTCACCATGCTCTCCAGTACCTACTTGGTATTTTGCTTTTTTATATAAAAATATTCAATAGCGGTGAGCGTACAAATTACGGGAATAATTTGTGCGTTTATTAAGCTTTCCAAATAGGTAATAACATCCAGAAGATAACATATTATTTATGAAGAAAGGTGAGTTTTAATAAGTGCAGGTACAAATGCACCAATGACATTTTCATTGTTTAGGATCCACACAATGGGCACAAGATCATCCGATTATTTTACAGTATGTTCAGAAGTGTCAAATGGCTGTGTGTTGTATTGTAGTAATGGTGTGGCGAGTAGGCGAGTACACCGGCGCAAACATGCTAGTGAACCAGTGCATTAAACGAGGCATGAGATCACGCCATAATACGTCATATCGGATGATTCACTTGTTTGTCTAACAAACAAGTTTAGGCCGCGCCTACGCAGGTGGCACCAACCGGTCAAACCGGTATAAGCCCTGCCCACTTAGAGATGGCGGGCTAGTTTTCACTGTCCGAGCGACCCGGGAAGTTGGTACCGCCTGTTAAGTTTTATTAATTGTGTTATAGTATATAAAGCCACAATAATAAGTGTTAAGATTATTCTACCTACAGCATTCGCTACTATTGTTTACATTTTTGAATATACAGTTATCCTAACACCGCTGGTTTCAATCCCGTGTCTCATCACCATATACGGCAAGCGGTCCAGTTACCCAACTGGACCGCTTCACTGGTGACCCCGACGTGTCAACGACGCAGTTCCAGCAACTATGATGGCTACCGTACCTACCCAAGTGGCCAGTACATCAGCAGCTAAACCAGCACCCGATAGTATTAGTCACCAGAAGCACTTGAAAACCCTATTTAAAAGACTGTCTGAATATGGTGTGTTAGTAAACACTAACAAGTGCGTTTTTGGTCAATCTGAGGTCGACTTTCTTGGCTTTAAAGTTTCGGCAACAGGCATACAGCCGTTGGACTTAAGGATTCAAGCAATCCAAGACTATCCTCCACCGAAAACCATCAAGGAACTCAGACGATTCCTCGGAATGCTAAACTTCTACCGCCGTCTGATGCCAAGGGCAGCTTCTAAGCAAGCTCCCTTAAATGAGTTACTCGCTGGACCCAACACAAAAGGATCACAAGCGATTGTCATGACACCTGAACTTTTGAAAAGCTTCAACATCTGCAAAACCAGTCTATCAGAAGCCACGCTCCTAGTACATCCTGATATGCAAGCAGAGTTGGCCATACAGACCGACGCGTCCGATATAGCGATTGGAGCGGTTATACAACAGCGCCACAACAACGAGTGGAAGCCACTAGCATTCTTCTCAAGAAAGCTTAGTCCCAGTCAAAAGAAGTACAGCCCATACGACCGTGAACTGCTAGCCATCTACGAGGCCATAAAGTACTTCCGTTTTATGGTTGAAGCACGAACGTTTGCTGTCATAACAGACCACAAACCGTTGATTCATGCCTTCGCTGGACGACGAGAGAATTGCAGCCCTCGTCAGTTCCGTTACCTGGACTTCATCAGCCAATTCACGACGGATATCAGATACATCACCGGAGCAGAGAATGTGGTTGCTGATGCCCTGTCCCGGGTGAATGAAATATGTACGCCACTAGACTACACAGCCTTAGCCAGCGAACAAGAGACAGATGAAGAGTTACAAGACTTTGTGAAGAACGGCTCCACTCTCAAGTTGCAAAAGCTACTAACACCAGAGTCCGGTCTGGACATATACTGTGACGTTTCCACGTCAATAGCACGGCCGTATATCACACGATCATTCCGTAAACAAGTGTTCGATGCCTTACACAATCTAAGTCACCCAGGAGGAAAGGCCACTATCAAGCTGGTGACACAACGGTTTATCTGGCCAGGTATTAGACGAGATTGTCGTCAATGGGCTAAGTTATGCCAACAATGCCAGCGCTCCAAAATATCAAGACATACATCAGCGCCTCTAAATGCATTTGACCCACCTTCAGCCCGATTTCGTCACATAAACCTGGATTTAATTGGTCCATTACCAGTATCGTCTGGTAATAAATATTGCCTCACGATTGTCGACCGCTTTACACGTTGGCCTGAGGCGTATCCACTTCCAGATATGACTACGGAGACCTGTATTGCCGCATTAGTAAATGGGTGGGTCTCACGATTTGGCTGTCCAGAACATATCACCACTGACCGTGGTGGGCAATTCCTATCACATAACTTCAAGGAACTTGCCGCGCTAGTTAATGCCACACACCATACTACTACTTCATATCATCCAGCAGCCAACGGACTTGTTGAACGGCTGCACCGCCAACTCAAAGCTGCTATCACCTGTCACGCCACATCAAGCTGGACTGAAGCACTTCCATGGGTCCTACTGGGCATTCGCAGTGCATGGAAAGATGATCTCCAGACGTCTGCAGCAGAACTAGTTTACGGCGAGCCACTACGTTTACCTGGACAGTTCTTCTCACCTAGTGCAACTGAAAACACTGATATGACCTCCATTGCCAACAGACTCCGTGCCCATGTCAGCAAACTAGCACCTCAACCAACATCCTGGCATGGAAGCTCCAGCAGAACCTTCTACGTGCCTAAGGACCTTAGCACATCCACCCATGTCTTCATTCGGCAAGGTCCTGCTCGGAGACCCCTACAAGCACCATATCTTGGCCCATACAAGGTACTGCAGCGTGGTGAAAAGACCTTTGATATAGATGTCCAGGGCAGGTCGCAACGTATCTCCTTCGACCGTTTGAAGCCTGCTTTCGTCACCAGGGAGACTCCACAGATGACAGCACTACCCGAAAGTCCTAAGCAGCAGGACACAGTCAAGAAGACGAGGTGCGGACGCACAGTTCGATTCCCGGACTACTATCGACCGTAGTCACGGTCTCAGCAGGGGAGTGTGTGGCGAGTAGGCGAGTACACCGGCGCAAACATGCTAGTGAACCAGTGCATTAAACGAGGCATGAGATCACGCCATAATACGTCATATCGGATGATTCACTTGTTTGTCTAACAAACAAGTTTAGGCCGCGCCTACGCAGGTGGCACCAACCGGTCAAACCGGTATAAGCCCTGCCCACTTAGAGATGGCGGGCTAGTTTTCACTGTCCGAGCGACCCGGGAAGTTGGTACCGCCTGTTAAGTTTTATTAATTGTGTTATAGTATATAAAGCCACAATAATAAGTGTTAAGATTATTCCACCTACAGCATTCGCTACTATTGTTTACATTTTTGAATATACAGTTATCCTAACACCGCTGGTTTCAATCCCGTGTCTCATCACCATATACGGCAAGCGGTCCAGTTACCCAACTGGACCGCTTCAATGGTTAGTTAAAATTATGGCCCGCATAAGTATGTTTTGTTATTATCTGACTACCCTCAAATCATTCATGGTATTACTTTGATTACCAGTTACCAGTAACCCTGTATAATTCGGCCCTCAAATGCTGTACTTCTTACTTCTTATCTTATGGCCACTGAAAGGATCATAAGTACCTACCAACTTGGGTTGGGACCACAGCCTCAGTGTGTAATCTCATAATCAATACTGTACAAACCTGTGTATTTCATCCATAAAAAGTACAGTCTGTCTCTTAAATTGAGCTTCATTTTTAGCAACTTTCACAACTTCCTTAACATCATTAATTCCTGACATGGTGGCAGAGAGCTTCACAAACCGCATGTTGTGTTGTTCCTTACATATGTTAGCTATGACATTGGCCAGGGACGTCTGAAACACAAAATGAAACCTAACTTCTTTTTACTTCCACTATTAACCATATCTTTGTTTTTTTTTTCTTTACCATTACATAGATATTTCATTATTATTCTGCCTGTACCTTTATACATTATCAGTATATGAAATTTGAATTATTTTGGACCATTATTAAATTATATAATTTGACAAGCACCATCCAAATCAGAAATTCAATCAAAAAACACACACTGCCATGAATACATGTGATTCTTAGAAAATATTAACGGTACTTCCCAAAAATTTGTATTTAATTTATTTTTCACTTTCTTCAAGTGTTTTCTAAGCATATATAAAGTATGTTTACGGTGGTTGCGCTAGGAAAATACCAGAATCTGCTCTCATTGGGCCTCTAAACAAGGTCTATGCCCAGTAGAGAGGCACTTTAAGTTATGTATGTATATCGAAATATAAACTGTGTTCACTTCGAGTTACAGTTGAGTAAATGTGACAGAAATTACAAATTACAAACAAACGAAAAAAAAAAAAAAAAAAAAAAAAAATGGCCACCTCAAGAAACTTTTATAAACTTTTTTTGACCAGTGGTGGACAGTGGTAGGCAACAATTTAGTTGAAATAGAAACTTCTATTGAACCGTTAGGTAGATAAAATTCATTAGTATTTCTATTATTAGGCACATGCATGGAAAACTAATTACCTACTATATTCAAAGTAAACTCCTAGAAACTAACCTTTCCACAACCTGGAGGTCCCCATAATATCATATTTGGTATTTTACGTTGTTCTAATAATGACCTTAACATTGACCCAGACCCAAATGCCTCAGTATGCCCAATAATATCCTGCAAATTAACTGGTCTCATTCGCTCAGCCAAGGGTATATTTTTGCTATCTTTACATTGGCTTTTTGAAGTCGATTCCGGCTGCGATTTCTGTAAACAAGAGCCTTAAAAGTTTAAAAATCTTATCAGAATCTAATATGTCATTTTACATTTTACATACTTGAACTCACTATGCCTTTGGAAGAACTAGGGCTAGTACTTAATCGCGTACGTTTTTCCACTGAGGAAGAATGGTTCTTCAAGTGCGAACTATTTCTCTTTATATTATTTATTTCACTTCGCTTTTGCTGAAACTCATTCTGTGTGTTTAGAAATAAACACTTGTTAACATGTTCCTCGATGGTATTTTTATCAAAAACTTTATTGCAAACTGGGCACGGTATTGGATTTGATGAATCATTATTTTCACTTATTTTATTTAAAGACATTGCACTGAATACCTACTTGCAATTATTTTAATTTTTAAACAACAAAAAAACCTAAATTATACGACAATTTGACAAATATCAATTTGCCCGCGCTCTTTTGAGTCAAAAAATGTCTATGGTCTATGCAAAAAAAACATAGACATAAATATACAGACGTGAAGCTACTACGAAATTCATTCATAAAATCATATTAGGAAAACGCCAATTCTCCATCTTGCTTTCCAACGTAGTGGGGATGTAGTAGCACCTGATTGGTGAAATAAAATTGCTAGTGATGCGGTGATAGAATTTTAATTATCGATATTTTCCCAAATATTTAAAGAACGAAGACCACTTTCCATACATAGTGAATGACTTTTGAAATGCCGTTGACTTTTTATTATTCTATCGCATAATGGTACTGGTATTACTGATGAATAGATACTAAAACATTATTTACGGACATTATTTATTATAGGAGGTAGGACATGACGGTATCTCCCGTCCCAAATTGAGCAGTCCGACTGGGGAAGTACCTCCGCCCTACAGAATACCGCGGCCATAATAACCTTGTGTTGTGTTCCCGGCGGTGAGTAGGGTAGCCAGAGCTCACTGGAGAGGTCCTGTGCTGTCAGTAGGAAGACCAAAGGCTCAAGTAGACGCCGCTTGCTGGTCGGGGCGTGAAATGTTGGCGCTGCGGTCAGGGAGACCCGGTGAAACGGTTATCCGCTGGCCGCCCGCAGGCTGTACGGTTCCCGAACCTGGGGAACACTTAATCTCCGCCCCAGGAGGCTGAACCAGCAGCCTGTGTAAAGTTTTCGGTGCTGTAGTCGTGCCGGAGGAGGAGACCGGAGTGGACCCGGCTACAGTATCTGGGAGGGGACCGGGGGCCCTTCCGCCCGCCGCGCCAGCCAGTCACACAACCGCAGCCTGTATGTGGTGGTACAGAGCCTTGCTTTGTCTTTTGCGTTGACGGCACAGAAACTCTCTCTGCCTTCTCCCCCCCCCCCCACCCTAATCTGTTATGAAAAGAAGGAAAAAGAGAAACGGATCCACAGCGGCACCATCTTCCACGATGCAAGTGGACTTTTGCAACATTAGGGGCCTTCACTCAAACCTTAATAAAGTCCACCACCATCTCGAAACCGCGCAGCCAACCTTATTCTTTCTGACGGAGACGCAAATATCATGCCCGGCCGATACAGGCTATCTAATGTACCCTGGTTATAAACTGGAACATAATTTTATGAGTCACGCCGGGGTATGCTTGTACGTCCGGGATGATATTTGCTGCCGCCGTCTTCATATTCATGAAGACAGGGACCTGTCAACTCTATGGGTACGTATAGATCACGGTGGCCACACCCGTATCTATGCGTGCCTTTACAGGTCTCATAGCGGTGACTTGGGCACAACTCAGCTGTTTGAGCACCTGCAGCGGTCGGCGCACAGGGTAATTGAGCAATATCCCACCGCAGACTTAGTTTTCTTGGGGGACTTCAACGCTCACCACGTGGAGTGGCTGGGGTCTCACACGACTAATTTTGCGGGAAGGGCTGCTCACGACTTCGCCCTGACCTATGGGTTCTCTCAACTGGTGCATTCTGTCACTAGAACACCAGATATCGAGACCCACAGATCCTCTATACTGGACCTTCTGCTGACTTCGCGTCCGGATGAGTACTCCGTAACTGTGGAAGCACCTCTAGGTACTTCGGACCACAGCCTCGTCCGGGCGAAAGTGACACTTGTGCGACCTGAACCACCGCGGCCACCTCAGTGGCGGCATGTCTGGCACTACAGATCAGCAGACTGGGACGGACTGCGGGAATTCTTCGCGTCGTACCCGTGGAGGCAGCTTTGCTTCACTTCAGATGATCCAAACTCCTGTGCAACAGCAGTCACTGACGCGATCCTAGCGGGCATGGAGTGCTATATCCCCAACCGCTGGATCGCGACAGGAGCGAGCAAGCGTCCGTGGTTTAATAGGTCCTGCAGAGAAGCGAGAACTCTCAAACAATCTGCTTATAAGGATTGGACCACGGCCCTCGCCAATAAGGATCCGAACATCAGTGAAGTGAAGCGGAAATTAAATGCTGCCTCGAGGTCCAGTAAGAAGGCAACGGCCAGGGCTAAGTTTGAGTTCATCGGCAGAATTGGTGAGCGGCTTGCGCGGTTCCCATCCGGTAGTCGCGCATTTTGGTCGCTCGCCAAAGCTGCCGAGGGAAACTTCATCCGTTCCTGTCTTCCGCCGCTATTAAAACCCGACGGTAGTCTGGCCCATGGCGCCAAGGAGAAAGCCGATCTCTTAGGTAACCTCTTTGCGTCAAACTCGACTATGAACGATGGGAATGCCGAACCACCTAGTATACCCTGGTGTGGAACTTCAATGGGTGAAGTAAAAATCACCCAGCGGAGGGTTCGGCGAGAACTAAAGTCCCTAGATGTTCGAAAGTCGAGTGGGCCGGATGGCATACCGGCAATGGTGCTTAAGCACTGTGCTCCAGAGTTGTGCCCTGTTCTTACACGACTCTTCGCGCTCTCATTCTCCACTGGACGAGTTCCAGCTTCGTGGAAGACCGCATACGTGCATCCTGTGCCTAAGAAAGGCGACAGGACAGACCCGTCCAACTACAGGCCCATCGCTATAACCTCCCTTCTCTCGAAGGTTATGGAGCGTGTCATTAACACACAGCTCCTGGGATACCTTGAGGGTAACGATCTTCTGAGCGACCGACAGTACGGCTTCCGCCAGCGTCGCTCGACCGGTGACCTTCTTGTGTATCTCACAAACCGTTGGGCGCAAGCCATCGAGAGCCAAGGTGAGGCACTAGCGGTCAGCCTAGATATAGCGAAGGCCTTCGATCGGGTATGGCACAGAGGTCTTCTTGCGAAGTTACCATCTTATGGACTCCCTGAGGGGCTGTGTAACTGGATTTCCAGCTTTTTGTCCAACAGAAGCATCCAAGCCGTCGTGGACGGCAGTCGCTCGGACCGCATGGACATAAACGCTGGTGTCCCACAAGGTTCCGTGTTGTCTCCGACCCTGTTTCTGCTGCATATTAATGACATGCTGTCGGATGACTTCATTCATTGCTATGCGGACGACAGTACTGGAGACGCATGTTACACGGGCCGTGCAGGCATCCCCCAGTCCGAGGTGGAGGGGAGTCGCGAACAACTTGTGTCAGAAATCGAGACTACTCTCTCGGGAGTATCCGATTGGGGTCGACTAAACCTGGTCCAGTTCAACCCCACCAAGACACAAGTATGTGTATTCACCGCTAAGAAAACCCCATTTATTGTAGCGCCGCAATTCCTGGGCACACGGCTTACCATTGCCCCGAGTATCGGGATCTTAGGCGTCGACATTTCGAGTGACGTCCAGTACCGCAGTCATTTAGAGGACAAGGTCAAGCTGGCAACAAAGAAACTTGGAGTTCTTAATAGGGCGAAGCAGTACTTCACTGCGGGGCAGCGACTCCTTCTTTATAAGGCACAGGTTCGGCCCCACATGGAGTACTGCTGTCATCTTTTTGCCGGAGCGCCCGCACGCCAGCTTAACCCTTTCGACTCGGTGCAAAGACGTGCGTTGAGGCTCGTTGACAGTCCCATACTCGCAGGCGATGTGGAACCTCTCAGCCTCAGAAGGGATTTTGCCTCACTGTGTGTTTTCTACCGCCTATATAATGGTTTGTGCTCAGATGAATTATTTGACATGATGCCCACAGCTACATTCTATCATCGCACCGCTCGCCATAGACAGGGAATTCATCCCCACACATTGCATCCGAATATGGTGCGTACCGTGCGGTATGAAAGGAACTTCATCCCACGTACGCTCAAGCTGTGGAATGAACTCCCTGCCATGGTTTTCCCAAGTGACTACAATATGGGGTTCTTCAAGAGGGGCATTAGAAGGTTTCTTCAGGGTAGGCAGCGCGAGTGTAACGCCCCTGGTGTTGCACACGTCCATAGGCCGCGGTAACCACTTTCCATCAGGTGGGCCGTGTGCTTGTCTGCCACCTAAGTGGTATAAAAAAAAAAAAAAAAAAAAATTACAAAAAAAAAAAAACAAAAATATTAAATAAAAATTCGATTTTTTTTTTGTCCAAATCGATTTTATTTTTGTGCCAATGTGTTATGTACCTGGAGTACTACTAAATATATATATATATATATATATATATATATATATCGTTACTCAAAGACTGTAAAGAATCTTTGTAGATTCTACGTCCTTCTGGGTGAATTATTCGAAACTCCGGCTATCACAAGGAGAGTCTGACAGAAAGCCCTAAGCACACTGCAACCTGAGAATACAAATAATCGGCATCCACTTAAGCTAATCACTTAATTTTTTCTTTCAAATGTATACATTTTTAGTCTGTGCCCTTTTTATATCGATAAGTAGTTATCGACAGTTTACTGGATTCCCTACTAGGCCGCCATACTGCTTTCCATTCATTCATAAAATCCAAGTTTAGGTAGGCAGTTTTTTTTCGTAGGTATGGCACCTCTTGATATACTCTAAGGTGATACCACAGTTGGGTATTAACATAGACATATAGTGGTATCGCCGAATGATGATCCCTATGACGTTTCAACTGACAGTTGTATTAGTTATGCGAAACAATTTCGATAAAATACTGTTTTTTCAGGCAAATGTCATGTCGTTCAGCCAGGTCATTCAACATAATAAGCAATATTTATTTATTTTGAAAAAAAGACTACGCGCATTGATGGACATAAAACACTAGATAAAAAAGTAACAGCCTTATTATATTTTATTTTACTATACTTTAATTTTTATTCAAATTGCATAATTTAAAGAATTTAAAATTCTTTTTGAATTGAATTTTAAAGAATTCATAATTAGCTGGCAATTATGGATTACATGGAAAAGTATTTAAATGGAGGCCATAGACCTACCGTATTTTTTTAATTCAGTCATGTCATGTCTTGTCAGTCTGTTTTGTCTTCTTGTCACACCGCATCACATCGCGTCATACGAGTGCTCTAACGCCTTGTATGCGCCACGTCTTTCTTTGTTAGCTGAGTTTGGTTTCTGTTTTCGCTGTTTTGTGTTATTTGTTGATTTTCTGTTACCTGTTTGTTGATTTTCGGTTTTGCAAAATGCCAAAGACAGCGGAAAACTATTCTCAACAGTGAAGTTCGCGAGTTTGTAGTTCGTTTGCGAGACTATTTTGCTCGTGAACAACAAAATGGCGGACCCTTGTTACCGCTTGACAATGTTCGCGATCGTGTAGCCGATGCTCTAGGAATCGGAAAGGCTACTGTTTCTCGAATAACAAAGGAAAAATTTGGGGAGTCGTCCATGGAGGACAATAAACTATTAACACCAAAGAAAAAGAAAAGGTTATGTCATATACAGAACCTGATGAATTTGATTTAGATGCTATACGCAATCATATTTATGGTTACTACCTACGAGGTGAACTACCGACCTGCCAGAAGTTATTATCTTCATTAAAAGCTGCAGAACTCTTCAAAGGCGGTGCTACTTCTCTTAGAATTGTTTTGAAAAAATGTGGATTCCGCTATAAAAAATGTGACAAGAGAAAAATATTAATGGAGCGTACTGACATAGCTTTACTACGATGTGATTTTCTTCGCAAAATCAAACAAATTGATAACTGGGAGAAGGTAGTATACCTTGATGAGACATGGCTGAACGCCAATCATACTGTAGGTAAGGCATGGACGGATGACACAGCGAAATCCAGCACAAAAACTCCTGAAGGAAAGGGCCAGCGCTTAATCATTTGCCACGCTGGCACAGCTACAGGTTTTGTGCCGAATTGCCTGTGGGCTTTTAAGTCAGTGAAAACAACGGAGTACCACGAGGAAATGAATTTCGAAAACTTTAAGACATGGTTTATAAAACTATTAGAAAATTTGAATGAGCCTCACTATATTTTAATGGACAATGCTTCATATCACTCAGTTCAAATTAACAAACCCCCCAGCAGCAATAACAAAAAAGCTGAAATTATAGAGTGGTTACACGGCAATGGTGTGGAAACTGACAGTCAGATGTTAAAAAAAGAGTTGGTTAGACTGTTGAACTTTCACAAACAACAGACAGACAGAATTGGCCAAATCAAATGGACACACGGTAATTCGGTTACCGCCCTATCACTGCCAATATAATGCAATCGAGTTGATATGGGCGCAGATCAAAGGTATCTATATTTTTTATTTATATAATATTATGTATATGCATATATTTCTAAAAATAATTACTGAATGTACAAATATTTTCAGGTCATGCAGCTAGGCATAACACAACTCCGCCATTCACGGCAAATAAAATGATGGTTTTATTGGAAGAAGCTTGCGCTCAAGTGACAGCTGACGATTGGCGAAGTGGTCGAAAGAACGAAGAAAATTTGCTTACAAGACTGGGATCGAGATGTACAATACGACAATATCATTGACCAACCGTTAATAATAAACGTCACGGATAGCTGCAGTTCAGACTCAGATTTTGAAGATCCGATTGACCCTGTATCAGATTCAGATTGATATAAATAAAATACAAACTCAAAGCATTTGTTTTATATTTCCAACAAATTATCGATATTTTGTTTATCGATGTGTCCCTTCTTAGTCGATAACAGCTTGACGACGTAACTTTTGCAGCACGTACCATGTACATTTGCATTGAGTTTTTTTCTATTATTTCCGAACATTACGTAATAATTTCTTAATATTCATTTTTATAATTTACAATTGTACACAATTATGATTTTTTCGTCTTTTTAATGGACCTCTAAAGGATTTGATATGATGGGACGTCAGTACAATGTTAAGCGCTAACGAACTGTCATAGGGATCATCATATAACGCTCGTAGTATAGTAAATATAAAGACGTGAAGCTACTACGAAATTCATTCATAAAATCATATTAGGAAAACGCCAAGTCTCCATCTTGCTTTCCAACGTAGTGGGGATGTAGTAGCACCTGATTAGTCAAATAAAATTGCTAGTGATGCGGTGATAGAATTTTAACTATCGATATTTTCCCAAATATTTAAAGAACGAAGACCACTTTCCATACATAGTGAATGACTTTTGAAATGCCATTGACTTTTTATTATTCTATCGCATAATGGTACTGGTATTACTGATGAAAAGATACTAAAACATTTTTTACAAAAAAAAAAACAAAATCTATAATATAAAAATGAATCGCAAAATGTGTTGGTAAGCGCATAACTCACCAACGGCTGGACCGAATTCACTAATTCTTTTTTGTTGTGTTTGTTATTATCGGGAGAAGGTTCTTACGAAAAAAAATAATAAAACAGTTGTACAGAAAATTTCAGAAAGTAACTTTTCTTTTTCTCATACAAACTTTTTCTATTATGTGAGAGAAGTTTATGTTTTCGTTACGGGATTAGTATTTAGTAGTAGTAGGTAGGAGTAGGAATGGGAATAGGAATAGGAATGGGAATAGTAATGGGAATGGGAACGGGAACAGGAATGGGAACGGAATTGCACGCGGGTGGAAAATATGGCGGTACGAAGTTCGCCGAGACAGCTAGTATTAAATAAAAATTCGAAAAAATTTTTTTTGTCCAATTCGATTTTTTTTTTTTTTATTTAATTTTATTTCTACGTCCTTCTGGGCGAATTATTCGAAGCTCCGGCTATCACAAGGAAAGTCTGACAGAAAGCCCTAAGCACACTGTAACCTGAGAATACAAGTAATCGGCATCCACTTAAGCTAATCACTTAATTTTTTTTTTATTTCAAATGTATACATTTTTAGTCTGTGCCCTTTTTATATCGATAAGTAGTTATCGACAGTTTACTGGATTCCCTACTAGGCCGCCATACTGCTTTCCATTCATTCATAAAATCCAAGTTTAGGTAGGCAGTTTTTTTTCGTAGGTATGGCACCTCTTGATATACTCTAAGGAGTGAGCACCATAATTTACTATGTCTATGGCACCATAGGAGCACACAGGGTGGCCCTATTCAACATATACAAATTTTAGTTATACATATATGAGGCAAACATGAGACAGACCATGAAACATCACTTTGTCTCTTTTTTTCTAATATACAGTTTTGCCTGTAAAAAAGAGACAAAACATTTAAGTTATTTCTCATTTGGGAAAATGAGTGTATAGATTTGACAGCGTGCCGAGTTTTGGCACAATCCATGAATGATTTGTTACACTCATTCATTACTTTACTCTACACGAAACTACAAGAAGCATGATAGTGAGGTACTCCAACAAATGATTTGTTGACGAAAATATTCTTTTTTCACATAATAGTACAAATTAACTAATAGCTGGTACAGATAACTCACTGTCTGGAAAATCAACAATCTAACTCAGTTAAGTTCCTTAAGTTAGGGAGATTAACCTCTGCATACCTACAAATTTGTCGGCCTACGGTTATTATCATTTTCTTACTTCGCAGTCGCTCGGCCACAGCCCGCCATAAAAATAAAACCCGACTACCGAAATATCACGCTCTAAAAAAAGTGACAAACAAGAAAATATTGTCACTTTTTAGAGCGTGATTTTTCGGTAGTCGGGTTTTAGTTTTAAACTTTATTTATTATTTATATTATTTTGGGGCAAGGTAAAGCTAATAATTTATACATATTTGAAATGTGCTCATTAAGCACTTTCATTTGATATCGAACACGGCATATTTATCTCAAATTTATTTTTTAACACAGTACCTTATGAGCGCTAGAGGGCGCCACACAGGATTGAGTAACACGTCATATAGCCTATAACCATCGGACGATCAAGCCGCTTGTAACGATACCTCATTTGTCCAGTTCTAATAAATAGTTGAGGAGCTATGAGGGAACAAATGAACATACATACATACATAGCCTGTCAAAATCATAACCCTCCTTTTGGCTTCGCCGTAGTCGGGTAAAAATAGCTTAGTGGAGATCGCCGAAGATTTGTGTTAAAACAAATATTGATGCGTATACAGAGAGTATCACGTAATACAAAGCTGGCTTTATCACAAGGAGTTTTATTAAAAAAAAATAATGCAAGGTTTTGCATCATTACTGCTCGGAGAAGAAGACGTGAAGAGCCTCATTTACAAAAAATCAAGAGGAGGCCTTATGTACGCCTCATCGAGCGTGGTAAACATACACATAACACAAAAACGGAAAAATTAATTAAAATGCACCTGACAAACAAGAGAACCCCCGTAAGTTATTACTTATATATATTTAAATTTATGTGTGAATTTTATGATATGAAAAATATTTTTGCTGATTCTGATGCAACACATAGCACTAATCACAATTTTCTTTTAATTAAATGTGTAATACAGACTTTTCTAGACATCAGGTTTAGACACCACGATCGTACACAATGCGATAAGCTGTCACATCGACAATATTTAAATAAAAAATGCTTATAATATTTTTATTGTTATTTTCTTCGCATAAACCGTCATGATGATACCATGCGCCTAGCATTTTTCTATACTCCTAAATATAAGATATCGACAAATATTACGATACTAGAAGCTACAGCCCTAACGTAGTAACCGTCGGCCATACGTTCATTCACGAAAATGGAACGTAGGTATACACGCCTAATCTGTAGGTATGGCCTATCTACTAAGCGCGCGAGCGTTCTTCCTATATCTATGTAGGAGCACCAGCACCATACATAGGCACCATAGATATAGGAAGAACCAGTGGTGAGCACTGAGCACAGCACAGACTGCCTAGAGCTAGGATGAAGAATACTGATCCTAGGCCTATAGGCCTACTGTGAGTTTTTACACGAGAGTCGTATACGTACACGAGAGTCGTTTTGGGACCACGTGACTACGTTTACGGTAGATGGGCTGTCATGAGCATTGTAAACCGTAGTGGCCCTCGTGTAAACGGAACTAGCTGCGGCATACGTAGGATACTTGACAGTTTGGTGTTTATTTTGAATTTAGCTGAATTTTGAGTGGTGGAGTATCGTTACCGTAATATGACGGCTGTCATAATTAGCTGTTGGGTGTATGGATGGAACTATATAATTCGTGTTTAAATTATTTATCCATGTTTTGTTCAAAGTAATTAGGTATTGCTGATAAGTGATGATATTACACTGGATGAACTGTGTAAATTGGTGTAAATAATGATATGGTGTGGCAGTATTAACTTACTGTGATTATGATAGGTGTTTACTGTCAGATGGAGATCTGCCCTATTCCTCATTCCCCTTCATAACCACGGGTAGACATAATAATACGATGTTATAATCCCCAAGAGGACACTGCGTTACTTACTCAGCAGGTGTACCGGCTAGCAAATAAAGTTTGCAATTAGGTAGGTGTGTATGGAACTTGGTGACTAATTTTGAATAACAAATTGGCAAAATGGTATTTAATGGAAATTCCTCGAAATAAAATAAAGTAGACATATTATTTCTTGTTATTTATTGAGTACACTCTATATATAATAAAAAACTGGCTATGAAATATATTATGATAATGCATCAGTATTGGCATCGATTTTTATTCATATGGCTTTTCCTTTTATTAATTACTCCAACTGTAAAGAATAGAATTTATAATATTATTATTTACATTTGTTACCTTTATACCTATTCAGGATGCGTAGGATTGATTGCTAATATTTGATTTGATACTAACGAGGTGTGAGAACACTTCTTCACTTTAAATTTAGGTAGGTATGTATCCACAAATTAACCCAGACATAATTATTCATGAGCCCCACTAAGGTCTTCGGGCCGAAACTCTGGTGCAGGCTTTGTCATTAACACAAAAGCCTAAACATATGAAGGGATTATGATGATGATGCTGAAAAATACATTAAAGCTAGGACTAGATATTATTTTACATATCTAATATTATATTTGTCAGTCTTCGCTTAAATAATGCAAGATTAACATATGATAGGTTTATTTAGTAGGTACGTATTATACATGTTGCACACTTTTTCCAGAGTCTTCGACATAATCAAATTTCTAAAATTCTAGGCTTATTTAATAAATAAGGTACTCTTTAGTTGACATCTCATGTCAAACATAAGTAACAATCAGTAAAACATTACATTTGTAAATCCACCAAAATAGGTTGTATAGCTATTTTACAAAACAAACTACAAGACATATAAATACACTACGTTCTGCAAGGGACGGAAACTTGGAAAGTATAATACTTACGATGGAGATATTGAAAAAAGATTGACTGCGGGAAATCGCGGGAATGGTGTACCATTATTAACATGGTACATGTTTATGATGGTGACCCTCTTTCCGAGACCTTGCCGTAAAGCGAATGATGCAGTGGAGATGTGGCCGTTGCGTAGTATATCTGGGATAAGGCTGGGTGTTAGAAAGAGGAATACTGAGATTAGAGATAGGTGTGGCCTGAAAGAGAATGTTGTGATGAGGATTGAAACGGGTAGATATGCTAAGGTGGTTTGGGCTCGTTGAAAGAAAGAGCACGAAGCGAATGACACACCAGATATGTTAGGCACAGGTGAATGGGCAGTCCAGCCAGAGTCGAGTACATACATTGGTGAAATTAATAGAATTTCGAAAAAAGGTAGGTCAGAATTATTCGAAACCGGCGGCAGATTTGCATGAAAGGATTAATGAGTCAAATTGCGGGTTATTGTCTCTGTCTACCCCGGAGGGAAATAGTCGTGTGCGTATGTATGTAAACAAATTTAATCATCAAGGTACCGAAATACCAATGCAATTAGAGATATTTATGCATACAAATATATGCGCTTAGCGGGAATTTAAGCCTCGTCTACAACAACATCTAAATATTTCAAATGTTTAGTTATCACGGATAAGTTACAGCATAATGCGTCGGCAGCTGCTGTGTGGCAGCGCCACCCTCAATTGTCATGACTTTCTTGGCGTACTAAAATCACTATTTTCATTCTGCTATGAAACCGCAGTCCGGCCTCCTTTCAAATATGTGAAGTGACAATCAAAGGCGGTGACAGCCAAACGAGACCCGTCTTGGCATTCTATTGGTCAAGCCATAATTACCATAAACCAAAACACTCTTACGGTAACGTATCACTCAAAATTTAAAATTTCAAATATCTGCGGTGACAGACGGTGACAGCCAAACGAGGTACGATACGACCATAGACATAAATATACAGACGTGAAGCTACTACGAAATTCATTCATAAAATCATATTAGGAAAACGCCAATTCTCCATCTTGCTTTCCAACGTAGTGGGGATGTAGTAGCACCTGATTGGTCAAATAAAATTGCTAGTGATGCGGTGATAGAATTTTAATTATCGATATTTTCCCAAATATTTAAAGAACGAAGAGAAGTTCCATACATAGTGAATGACTTTTGAAATGCCGTTGACTTTTTATTATTCTATCGCATAATGGTACTGGTATTACTGATGAATAGATACTAAAACATTTCTTACAAAAAAAAAAAACAAAAATATTAAATAAAAATTCGATTTTTTTTTGTCCAAATCGATTTTATTTTTGTGCCAATGTGTTATGTATCTGGAGTACTACTAAATATATATATATATGACGGCGCGTGGATAAATTAGAATTAAGGTTTAATTACATTATAGCAATTAATATCGAATGATTACTGTAAGTGAACATTATGAATAATCAATTTGTTTTAACTTTAGTCGTTGGTATAAAATAAGAGCGGGTAACCCCGAATATGGTAGCGAGTGGCGCCGAACGCGGTGACAGTTGGTCATTCGACTGACAGCTATCGCGGAAGACGTTCACAACATGCTAACCTTTTGGCTCTTAATCCAGTGTAATCTCGTGTATTGTGTTTAGTTTTGTACAAGTGTTCTGTAAAATCAAATAACATTACATCCATCTGTGTAAACATTCATTTATTTTGGAGTTCCCGCCACCAACACGCTCGCAATGGAAAGAAAAAGTTAAGACCGCTTCGAAGGCTCTTCTGATGCTCTGATATATATATATATATCGTTACTCAAAGACTGTAAAGAATCTTTGTAGATTCTACGTCCTTCTGGGCGAATTATTCGAAACTCCGGCTATCACAAGGAAAATCTGACAGAAAGCCATAAGCACACTGCAACCTGAGAATACAAATAATCGGCATCCACTTAAGCTAATCACTTAATTTTTTCTTTCAAATGTATAAATTTTTAATCTGTGCCCTTTTTATATCGATAAGTAGTTATCGACAGTTTACTGGATTCCCTACTAGGCCGCCATACTGCTTTCCATTCATTCATAAAATCCAAGTTTAGGTAGGCAGTTTTTTTTCGTAGGTATGGCACCTCTTGATATACTCTAAGGATACGACTGGCCAAACGAGACCCGTCTTGGCATTCTATTGGTCAAGCCATAATTACCATAAACCAAAACACTCTTACGGTAACATATCAAAAATTTCAAATAAATGAGGTTTTATTTATTCAGTCACAATTATTTTGGTTCAATACCTATTCAACTAAAACTAACAACTAAAATACCGGTATTCACAAGAATGGAACAGAGGGGTCAAAAAGTATATTATTAGTTCCAGGTACATCCGAAGCTGGCACTTTGGAGCCTTTGCGCTTATCTTGGCTTTTGTAGGCGAGACTGCATGCTTCAGTCCTCAACCCCGAGGGGTCTAACGGCTAGATTTGCTATTTGGTGAATAACTTTGAAAACATAAGAGGCAAATTTTATTTTAAATGGATGTTTATCAAAATAAAATAAACAAAATAATAATTTTATAACTATAATTCAAAGAATTCGCCGTAAAATAGCTATTCAGATTAGAATAATGCATTGGTTGTTCATCAGTAGGTATTGGCATCGATTTTGTTATCATTTAAAATTCATATGGCCTTTCCTTTTAATTGCTCCAACTGTAAGGAATAGGATTCATTATATTAATATTAGGCTTGTTTTCTAAAAAGTTAAAATCAATCATATTATACAAAATCATACGAAAATAGTATCTACACTAATTGCTTTACCCAATTATACCTATTACAGTTCTGGGACATGGGATAGTTTGTTATTTTTTTCATACTAACGAGGTCTGAGAACAAACTATACCTAGCAATTAATAGGGGCTGAAAAGCAGACCCCGGGCTCCAAACGTCATTTTTACTCAATGTAACTTACATTAGAGTATGTAAGTTAGAATATGTGCTATACTAAAAAAAATATTCTTTTACATACCTGTGAATAGATATCCAGTCTTCGCTTGAATAATGCAAGATTCCCCGATAACAGATTTATTTGGGATAGATATTGGGATAGTTTTTGAGTAGCATACTTTTTCCAAATTATTCGATATCTCAATTCAATTCAATTCTTCTAATGACTTCTGCAGGGAATTGCTGAACGAACATCAAAATCAATCATCTACTACAATAATCTGTGAAATCCACTATTGGAGTGACATCTCATGTCAAAAATAAAAAAAACGTCACTTTTACACTCGTCTACATTAGTTTGTAAAATAGGTTGTATAGCAATTTAACGAATTTATTATTACACTTCGAATTTTATTTTCAAAGCTTGATGCTAATAATAGGTACCTACTAATAAAACAATTCAATAATAACGGAAGGGGGGTCAAGCATCGCACCGTCGATGGTAAGATTGTAGGTGCTGCTGTCACCTACAATACCTCTTTACACACTACAGGGTCGCTCCCGCTGAGGGAATTTGCCATAGGTAGCAGCGTCTCCGCTGCGGTAGAGAGGTGCTGGCCGCCATTTCCACTGTCCAGGGTGCGCCGCGTGGATGTTTTGAATTCCGGACCAAGCACACCTGTATACTTACTCACTTACTTCTCTTTCTCTCTCTCTCTCAGACTCGGGTCTGAATGGCGCAGCGGTAATCACCAACTTTACTCATTTGTATGGTACAAGAAGTGTATTTTACACACTTGTCTAAAATTATACCTCATAATCCTTATCCTTAGTCACGAGTCTATTAAGCCTATGGGTAGTCATAAGTGCACAAACACATCTGACGTAAAACATGCCACCACGCGCAAGGCTTGCCGTCATACAGGCGATAAAGCCGATCATGGGGGAATGGCTAGAGAGGCCACATGGCAGCCTCTCGTATCGACTGGCGCAGATTATCACCGAACACGGGTGCTTCGGACGGTATCTGCGTCGGATCAAAAAGGAGCCAACGTCCGAGTGCCACCATTGCGACGGCGACGCGAGCGGGGACACTGGGCTGCGCACGCTCACCGAGTGTCCGGCATGGGCCCTGGCGGCCCTGGGAGTGAGAGTTCTCAGCCTCACCACCCTGCTCACAGCAATGGTCCGCTGTGCAGACGCGTGGGCGGCCGGCGTCTCCTTCAGGGAGCAGGTAATGGTCATGAAGGAGACGGCGGAACGGGAGAGGCGGCGCAAGCGAGAAAGACTCGCGCGCAGGCAACTCGGGCGTCGAAGGGCACTGATTGACCTCCGTTGCCCATGAGCGCGGGCCTGGGAGTGACGGGTGGAGCCACCTGTCACCCCAGCAAAAGCAGGTCACGACCATTCCGGGGGCGAATCGGGGGTCTACTTCACGCCGGCATCACACCGACGCATAGGGCAGTATCGGCAGTCGCTGGAGCGGCTGACCGACGTCGTCAATGCCTGTCACCCTCGCCCGGTTCTTGTGCTTGGGGACTTCAATGCCTGGTCTGAGGCTTGGGGGTCCCGGCACACGAACCCGCGAGGTAGGGCTCTGGAGAGCTGGGCCGCTACTCTCGGTCTGGTTCTCCAGAATCGCGGGGCCGAAGCCACGTTCTGGGTGGCGGAGCGCGGGGCGAGTTCGATCGTTGATCTCTCATTCGCGAGCGCTTCGCTGTCGCAACGTGTGCGGGACTGGCGTGTTGTCGTGGAGGTGGAGACACTGTCGGATCACCGATACGTTCGGTTTGATGTCTCCCCTCCCGAGAGTGATGCGCCGGTCACACCGGCCCCACGCGAGCCGCGCTGGGTGCTTAGGGGACTGAATAGGGATGCTCTCCTGGAAGCCGCCTCCGTGCAGGCCTGGGCCATGGTGCCGGACAGGCCTGATGACATCGATGACGAGGCGGCGTGGTTCCGGGAGGCCATGACTGTTGTCTGCGATGCGGGTATGTCTAGGGCTCCAGCCTATAGTCCGAGGCGCCGGGTCTACTGGTGGACTGCGGAGATCGCGAGGCTGCGTCAAGCCTGCGTGATCGCGCACCGCCGGTGGGCCAGGCTCCGTAGGAGGCGTAGCCGCCCCGCAGACACAGATCCCCTAGTGGCGGAGTTGCAAGAGGGATACAGGGAAGCCAGGAATGCCCTCCGAGCGGAGATCAAGCGGTCCAAGGCAGCTTCCTATAGGGAGCTGCTGGAGACACTGGAGCGGGACCCATGGGGGCGGCCTTACCGCTTGGTAAGAGGAAAGCTGCGCCCCCGGGCCCCTCCCCTGACCCAGGTTCTCGAGCCGGCTCTGCTTGGAGGAGTGGTGGCATCCCTGTTCCCGGCGCGGGTGGAACACGTTCCGCCGCAGATGACTCCGCCACCTCGGTCGCCTGATGCGCCCGGCGTGGTTATTGACGACGACGTGCCCGAGGTCACTTGGGTAGAACTAGAGCTGGCGGTGCGACGGCTTAGAGCCAAGAAGAACACCGCCCCGGGACCCGACGGCATTCCAGGCCGTGCGTGGGTCCTAGCTCTAGGAGAAGACGGTCTCGAACCCCGACTGCGAGGGTTCCTCAGCGCATGCTTGGAGCGGGGCCAGTTTCCGAAGATGTAGAAGACGGGGAAACTGGTCCTCATCCGCAAGGACGGACGCCCGGCGGACGAGCGGTCCGGGTACCGGCCCATAGTGTTGCTCGACGAGGTGGGCAAGCTCTTCGAAAGAGTGATTGCCAAGCGCCTCGTCGAGCACCTCTCTAGAGTAGGGCCGGACCTAGCGGACACGCAGTACGGCTTCCGCCGGTGGCGTTCCACTGTGGATGCCATCATGCGCGTGAGGACTCTGGCGGAGGATGCGGTTGCCCGGGGCGAGGTGATGTTGGCGGTGTCTTTGGACATCTCCAACGCGTTTAACACCTTGCCCTGGAGTTGCATCAGGGAGGCGCTCGTGTACCACGATGTGCCTCTCTACCTCCGCCGCATAGTCGGGGCGTACCTGACGGAGAGGGCCGTCATCTACCCAAGTGTGACCGGCGTCGGTAGGCGTGAGATGTCGTGCGGTGTCCCACAGGGATCGGTCCTGGGGCCGCTCCTGTGGAACATCGGATACGACTGGGTGCTTCGCGGTGAGCTCGCGTTCGGGGCCACCGTCACGTGCTACGCGGACGACACGCTAGTGACGGTGAGTGGCGCTACACACCGCGAGGCGACCCAGAGGGCCACGACCGCTGTTGCTCAAGTCGTGGATCGGATCCGGCGGCTGGGTCTCGAGGTGGCTCTGCACAAATCCGAGGCCTTGTTCTTTCATGGTCCTCGGCGCAGGCCACCCCCGGGATCCAGCTTGACAGTAGGAGGTACTCCCATCGACATCAAGCCCCGGTTGAAATACCTGGGGCTCGTACTCGACGGCCGGTGGGACTTCGGAGAGCACTTCCGAAGTCTGCGCCCCAAACTGTTGGTGTCAGCTAACGCGCTGATGCGGCTGCTGCCCAACTTGAGGGGCCCAGAGGACTCCTGCAGGAGACTCTACGCGGGTGTCGTGCGGTCCATGGCCCTGTACGGGTGCCCCGTGTGGGCGGACGCCCTGCAGGCCAGGTTCGTGCAACTGCTGCATGCACCGCAGCAGACGATGGCCTGCAGGGCCATTAGGGGGTACCGCACGATATCCTTTGAAGCGGCGAGTCTCCTAGCCGGATCGCCACCGTGGATCCTGGAAGCGAGATCCCTTGCGGCACTGTATCGGTTCCGTAAGGAGGCGTGGAAGCGGGGATACGATCCCGAGCCCGAAGACATTCGGGCCGAGAGGTCCCGGCTCCACGGGATCATGGTGGCGGAGTGGGAGCGACGACTTGAGCAACGACGCGCAGGGCATGCCGTCATAGAGGCGGTAAGGCCCATCATGGGGGAATGGCTCGAGAGGCCACATGGCAGCCTCTCGTATCGACTGACGCAGATTATCACCGGGCACGGGTGCTTCGGGAGATATCTGTGTCGGATCGAAAAGGAGCCAACGTCCGAGTGCCATCACTGCGACGCGAGCGAGGACACGGGGCTGCACACGCTCACCGAGTGTCCGGCATGGGCCGGACCGAGGCGGGAGCTAGTGGCGGCCCTGGGAGTGAGAGTTCTCACCCTCGCCACCCTGCTCACAGCAATGGTCCACTGCGCGGACGCGTGGGCGGCCGGCGTCTCCTTCAGCGAGCAGGTAATGGTCGTGAAGGAGACGGCGGAGCGGGAGAGGCGGCGCGAGCGAGAAAGACTCGCGGATCGCGCCGCCCGCGCGCGCAGGCAACTCGGGCGTCGGAGGGCACTGACTGACCTCCGTCCCCCATGAGCGCGGTCTGGGGGTGACGGGTGGAGCCGCCTGTCACCCCAGCAGAAGCAGGCCACGGCGGCGGCGCGCTGAATAGCGCGCCTCCCCATTCCGGGGGCGAGTTGGGGACACCGTTGTCCCCCCTCCTGAGGAGGGCCAGACCGTAAGGGATGGCCCTGGGTCAGCCGGGGTGCGAGGGATATGTCTTTGACAACCTCACCTCCAGCCTAGCACCAAGACCCACAGTCGGCGTGCGGTTTTAGTCGGTTCGAGTCCGACATAACCTCCCCTTCCGGCTCCGGCAGGGGGGCTATCCGTGGGGATTTCCGCACGAAAAAAAAAAAAAAAAAAAAGGGGGCGAATCGGGGACACCGTTGTCCCCTCTCCCGAGGAGGGCCAGACCGTAAGGGATGGCCCCGGGTCAGCCGGGGTGCGAGGGATATGTCGAAGACAACCTCACCTCCGGCCTAGCACCACGACCCACGGTCGGCGTGCGGTTTTAGTCGGTACCTCCCCTAACCTCCCCTTCCGGCTCCGGCTGGGGAGGTATCCGAGGGGACTTCCACACGAAAAAAAAATCAAGTTCATCTCGTCCAGCCAACTTATAGTTTTGTGTATAGTTTAGTAATCTATGCAGCCAGCCTTCTTAGTGCGTTTAGTTAAACTTGAGAACTATAAGTACCCCAATAGTATGGTGAGCACTAATTTGATTTTACTCCATTTTTTATATACACTGACGGACTCATAAACTGCATCAAAGTTCAGGTTTACTCTAAAAGGACTTTTTATAATAAGTATGCAAACTTTTTAGATTAAATTATATAAATATGGAAAGACTGGCTCTTAATCTTAAAAAAAAAATTAAATTTAAAAATAGAACTGCAGTAAAACAAATGAATATAGCCGGGAAAAGAAAATTTACTTGTAGTATCAGATTTGCGTGTTATTTATAGCAAAGTGTTAAATTGATTCTCATTGATTTTTTTTGTTTTGTCAATTGAATTATTGTTACCAGCATAATTGTTGGGTTAGTTTTTTAACACATCGAGAGTTTTTGAACCATAATATGGATACTTCGTCCGAACAAGCGGCACAAATTGTAGCATTGGTGCGGGAGGGCTTGGATCAACGAACGATTGGTAGAAATTTAAATTTAAACCAGTCTACGGTTTCTAGAATATACAGAAGGTTTGTAGAGACAGGTTCTTACAGGAGGAGACGTGGTACAGGCAGAACTCGAGCAACCACAGGTCGTGATGACCGATTTATTGTTATAACTTCCCTGCGAAATCGTTTCCTCACGTCAGTTAACATCAAAACCGAGCTTAATGAAGTGCGTGGAGTAAACGTGTGTGCACGAACAATAAGAAGAAGGTTAAAGGAAGCGGATATCACCCCTTTTAGACCAGCAAATGGTCCAAAGTTGTCTACAGCTCACAGACAAGCTCGCTTAAGATTTGCGCGTCATCACCTGAATTGGACAGAAGAGCAGTGGGCCTCTGTATTGTTCACGGACGAGTGTAGGACATGTTTATATGGTGCAGATGGTCGCAGAAGAGTCTATCGTCGACGTGGGGAGCGATATGCTCAAAGTTGCATTGAGGAGCGTGTTCCTTTTGGAGGCGGTTCATGTATGGTCTGGGGTGGCATATCGATGAACGGGCGAACAGAACTTGTGTTCATAGACATGGTCCGTCAAAACGGTAATAGAGGGGGTTTGACAGCTCATCGCTACATAACAGAGATATTAGAAGATCACGTGGTGCCTTACATGGGATTCATAGGTGAAAATTTTACTTTAATGCAGGATAATGCCCGGCCGCATGCAGCTGCACAAGTTCAACATTATTGCGAAGAGGTTGGGATACGTACAATGAATTGGCCAGCACGCAGCCCGGATCTTAATCCCATCGACCATGTTTGGGACAATTTAAAAAGAGCTGTATATGCGAGAAACCCTTCGCCCACGACAGTGGCAGCACTAAGAACAGCACTTTCAGAAGAATGGGACAATATTCCGCAAGATCTTTTAAAAACCCTTATAAAATCTATGCGGAACCGATTAGAATCCGTAATAAGGGCACGTGGGGATAATACACCTTATTAAAACACAAATAAACCCTTGCATAAAGTTTGTGTCTATTGTTAAAACCAATTTTTTAATTAAACCAATTTTTCTTAAATTTCTGTTTTTTCTTCAAAAAATGTCTTAAGGTCCTTTCCAGTACATAAACTTAAACTTAAAGATATGACCCTACGCTGTTTTAAAGTTCACGAACCAATCTAGAGGTTTCAATTTAAATCTGTATAGAAAGTATGCATACTTGGTTAAAATATTTATTTCAAAGTCGTCTATTACTTTGATGCAGTTTATGAGTCCGTCAGTGTATATCAATTTTGTAACGAAGCTATTAAAATATGTAAAGGAAACACCTTTACATATTTCAATAGCTTCGTTACAAAATTGATCAAATTTTATTTGTATATACCTAGTCTTTGAAATATTTCGTAAGATAAAATGAATACCAGAAATTACATTTTTTCCTAGCATAGAGCAAAATCTAAACGCACACGGAACCAAATACATTCTTTATCATAGTTGTCATATATAGTGTTAATGTTATATGAAAGCAACTCTTAACGAAACCGAATAAAGCCTCTTTTATAGAAATTTTACTACCTGTCTTACTTTGTTTTAATTCTTCAACCATTTATACCGTACAGTATTCTCGGTACGGTGACGTCGAGACCGTAAACTGTAACGTGAAAATGATCTCACGTTAGTGACGGCTGGAAATGTCAAAAATACGGAAACGTAATCACGTGGTTCAAAACGACTCTCGTGTACGTATACGACTCACGTTTGAAAACTCACAGTAGACGTACTAGAAGGATATTTGAACGTACAGAAATTCTAAATCGTAGACAGACGTAGTGCTGATTCAAAGACTATATTTAGTGCTTTCTGAGTGGGTGATGATAGCAATCTGTAGGTTGCTGTAGGTGCAGCAGAGTGACATATTCGTGCTGATTTCAAATCTCCCTTGAGAGCTTCTAGAAAAGTTTCCACCACTTTACTGAGGCAGAAGCAAACATCATTCATCGTCATCATGTGGCTTAAAGATCTTATAACCAAGTCAAAAATATTTATTAAAAAATGTATGAATTATTTCCATAGACATAAATATACAGACGTGAAGCTACTACGAAATTCATTCATAAAATCATATTAGGAAAACGCCAATTCTCCATCTTGCTTTCCAACGTAGTGGGGATGTAGTAGCACCTGATTGGTCAAATAAAATTGCTAGTGATGCGGTGATAGAATTTTAATTATCGATATTTTCCCAAATATTTAAAGAACGAAGACCACTTTCCATACATAGTGAATGACTTTTGAAATGCCGTTGACTTTTAATTATTCTATCGCATAATGGTACTGGTATTACTGATGAATAGATACTAAAACATTTTTTACAAAAAAAAAAAAACAAAAATATTAAATAAAAATTCGATTTTTTTTTGTCCAAATCGATTTTATTTTTGTGCCAATGTGTTATGTACCTGGAGTACTACTAAATATATATATATATATATATATATATCGTTACTCAAAGACTGTAAAGAATCTTTGTAGATTCTACGTCCTTCTGGGCGAATTATTCGAAACTCCGGCTATCACAAGGAAAGTCTGACAGAAAGCCATAAGCGCACTGCAACCTGAGAATACAAATAATCGGCATCCACTTAAGCTAATCACTTAATTTTTTTTTTTTTTTTTTTATACAGGACACGTCAATTTGACTTCACCTCGCCTGATGTTAAGCTAAAGGCAAAGTCTCAGAAAGACTAAAACATTTTTTACAAAAAAAAAAACAAAAATATTAAATAAAAATTCGATTTTTTTTTGTCCAAATCGATTTTATTTTTGTGCCAATGTGTTATGTACCTGGAGTACTACTAAATATATATATATATATATATATATATATATCGTTACTCAAAGACTGTAAAGAATCTTTGTAGATTCTACGTCCTTCTGGGCGAATTATTCGAAACTCCGGCTATCACAAGGAAAGTCTGACAGAAAGCCATAAGCGCACTGCAACCTGAGAATACAAATAATCGGCATCCACTTAAGCTAATCACTTAATTTCTTTTTTTTTTTTTTTTTTATACAGGACACGTCAATTTGACTTCACCTCGCCTGATGTTAAGCTAAAGGCAAAGTCTCAGAAAGAGGGTCACCATCGTAAACATTTACCATGTTAACAGTGGTGGCACTCAGCTTAATTTTTTCTTTCAAATGTATAAATTTTTAGTCTGTGCCCTTTTTATATCGATAAGTAGTTATCGACAGTTTACTGGATTCCCTTTTTTTTTTTTTTTTATCGTGCGAAAAATCCCCACGGATACCACCCCCACGGAGCCGGTGGAGGCGGTTATGTCGGACTCGAACCGACTAAAACGCACGCCGTCTTGGGTCCTTGGCTGCCGGAGGTGAGATTGCCAAAAGCATATCTCTCGCACCCCAGCAGACCCAGGACCATCTCTTTCGAGATGGCCCCCTTCGGGTTGTGGGGACCAAAATGTCCCCATCTGGATTACTGGATTACTGGATTCCCTACTAGGCCGCCATACTGCTTTCCATTCATTCATAAAATCCAAGTTTAGGTAGGCAGTTTTTTTTCGTAGGTATGGCACCTCTTGATATACTCTAAGATTATTTCAGAGCGTTGGATTTCAGCTGTTGTGACACTAGTGACTTGACTTGATGACTTGACAACTGACAAACAACAAAAAGTAAAAAAAAAAGTCAAAGTTGTTGGTTGATCTACATTACAAGTTACAATTTTGTTTTTTATTATTAGAATATGTTTGAAGAAAAACTACTGTTGAAATGAATTAAAAGATACTTGATGAACTGAGACATGGATAAATCTACAAGTACTAAGAAACTCACAAAAAGAAAACCCAATAACGAGGTCAGCGAACTGGAGACAGACACAGACAGTTACTTAGAAAAGCCCATCGTTGCCAAGAGAGATGTAAGTAAAAGCAAATTCTATGTATATTTGGTTAGGTCTAAAACTAATGAGTGACTTTATGAACATTTATTAGTAACAAAATATAAATGTGGAATTTATTTTGATATTATAATTTAACGTAATTTCGTAACAGTAAAATATATAATTTACGTTAAAAGCAAACTTTATTTATCAATTATTCAATATTATACGTTAATAGTTTATTTATCGTGAAATGAAAAGACTTTTATTTATGAAATGGTGAAGGGCGTTTTAACCCTATGTACCATCTAATAAAAAATATTGTGAACCAAGCCTTATTAAGTATCCTTCAGTCCAACAGTCTTTATTAGGTATGTCTATTTAAAAAATTGCCACCATCACAGCTACTACACAGACAGCACCACATCTACTACCACACCTACTATTGATTCCATATATTCATAATAGTATTAGGTTTGGATAGTATTTGCCATTATAACCATTAATACATTTTAATTTGATATTACTGAAATTGCACATTTTGTGTTTCATTGAATAAAAAAGTACTTATATACATGATAAGTATTTTCCTCATCCATCCATCCATGTGCTTACTCCATTTTCTTTTTTATTAATACCTCTATTTTTCTGATTTGTTTTTAATATTCACCAATAGGAATTGCACCATATAATTTAACAAATATATTTGACTAGCTTTTGCCCGCGTCTCCGCCCGCGTGGATGTCGGTTATCGCGACCAAACATAGCCTATGTCCTTCCTCATGGTCTAATCTACCCCTATACCAAATTTCATCAAAATCAGTTCAGTGGTTAAAGCGTGAAAGCGTAACATACAGACAGACAGACAGACAGAGTTACTTTCGAATTTATAATATTAGTATGGATTATTTTACATGAAAAACAACACATTTTATTATTTATTTATGTAATAAATAAAATAGGTAATGCCAACTGTGGTAGAGAAAGCGGCCACTAGGCAAGAGGCACGGGTTCAATCCTCGCTCAGTGCAAATGTTTGTATGCATGAATATGGGTATGCACTGGTCTCAGTGGGTCTATGTATAATATGTAACTATTTCCAAAAAAAAGTATGTTTATCCACATTCTAGATCCTTTAACACAAGCTATTTAAGCTATGCTTGCCATGAGTCTAGATAGCTATCTGTAGAATGTTGTGGAATATTTACTGATACTTATGTACCTACATATTATAATATACTAGCTTTTGAGAAAGGACATAGGCTATGTTTGGTCACGATAACCGATACGCGATACGCGATAACATCCACGCGGGCGATACCATAATAATCAGGCTCTGATTTTAATTTTATGGTAAAGTTAAATATTTGGCGGCATCTGTGGCGTGGCGGTAGGGAACGCGACTGCCATATTTGGCGGCATCTGTGGGTGGCGGTAGGGAACGCGACTGCCATATTTGGCGGCATCTGTGGCGTGGCGGTAGGGAACGCGACTGCCATATTTGGCGGCATCTGTGGGTGGCGGTAGGGAACGCGACTGCCATATTTGGCGGCATCTGTGGCGTGGCGGTAGGGAACACGACTGCCATATTTGGTGGCATCTGTGGCGTGGCGGTAGGGAACGCGACTGCCATATTTGGCGGCATCTGTGGGTGGCGGTAGGGAACGCGACTGCCATATTTGGCGGCATCTGTGGCGTGGCGGTAGGGAACGCGACTGCCATATTTGGCGGCATCTGTGGCGTGGCGGTAGGGAACGCGACTGCCATATTTGGCGGCATCTGTGGCGTGGCGGTAGGGAACACGACTGCCATATTTGGTGGCATCTGTGGCGTGGCGGTAGGGAACGCGACTGCCATATTTGGCGGCATCTGTGGGTGGCGGTAGGGAACGCGACTGCCATATTTGGCGGCATCTGTGGGTGGCGGTAGGGAACGCGACTGCCATATTTGGCGGCATCTGTGGCGTGGCGGTAGGGAACACGACTGCCATATTTGGCGGCATCTGTGGGTGGTGGTAGGGAACGCGACTGCCATATTTGGCGGCATCTGTGGCGTGGCGGTAGGGAACGCGACTGCCATATTTGGCGGCATCTGTGGGTGGCGGTAGGGAACGCGACTGCCATATTTGGCGGAATCTGTGGGTGGTGGTAGGGAACGCGACTGCCATATTTGGCGGCATCTGTGGCGTGGCGGTAGGGAACACGACTGCCATATTTGGCGGCATCTGTGGCGTGGCGGTAGGGAACACCACTGCCATATTTGGCGGCATCTGTGGCGTGGCGGTAGGGAACGCGACTGCCATATTTGGCGGCATCTGTGGCGTGGCGGTAGGGAACACGACTGCCATATTTGGCGGCATCTGTGGCGTGGCGGTAGGGAACACGACTGCAATATTTGGCGGCATCTGTGGCGTGGCGGTAGGGAACACGACTGCAATATTTGGCGGCATCTGTGGCGTGGCGGTAGGGAACGCGACTGCCATATTTGGCGGCATCTGTGGCGTGGCGGTAGGGAACGCGACTGCTATATTTGGCGGCATCTGTGGCGTGGCGGTAGGGAACGCGACTGCCATATTTGGCGGCATCTGTGGGTGGCGGTAGGGAACGCGACTGCCATATTTGGCGGCATCTGTGGCGTGGCGGTAGGGAACGCGACTGCCATATTTGGCGGCATCTGTGAGTGGCGGTAGGGAACGCGACTGCCATATTTGGCGGCATCTGTGGCGTGGCGGTAGGGAACACGACTGCCATATTTGGCGGCATCTGTGGGTGGTGGTAGGGAACGCGACTGCCATATTTGGCGGCATCTGTGGCGTGGCGGTAGGGAACACCACTGCCATATTTGGCGGCATCTGTGGCGTGGCGGTAGGGAACGCGACTGCCATATTTGGCGGCATCTGTGGCGTGGCGGTAGGGAACACGACTGCCATATTTGGCGGCATCTGTGGCGTGGCGGTAGGGAACACGACTGCAATATTTGGCGGCATCTGTGGCGTGGCGGTAGGGAACACGACTGCAATATTTGGCGGCATCTGTGGCGTGGCGGTAGGGAACGCGACTGCCATATTTGGCGGCATCTGTGGCGTGGCGGTAGGGAACGCGACTGCTATATTTGGCGGCATCTGTGGCGTGGCGGTAGGGAACGCGACTGCCATATTTGGCGGCATCTGTGGCGTGGCGGTAGGGAACGCGACTGCCATATTTGGCGGCATCTGTGGCGTGGCGGTAGGGAACGCGACTGCCATATTTGGCGGCATCTGTGGGTGGCGGTAGGGAACGCGACTGCCATATTTGGCGGCATCTGTGGGTGGTGGTAGGGAACGCGACTGCCATATTTGGCGGCATCTGTGGCGTGGCGGTAGGGAACACGACTGCCATATTTGGCGGCATCTGTGGCGTGGCGGTAGGGAACACCACTGCCATATTTGGCGGCATCTGTGGCGTGGCGGTAGGGAACACGACTGCAATATTTGGCGGCATCTGTGGCGTGGCGGTAGGGAACACGACTGCCATATTTGGCGGCATCTGTGGCGTGGCGGTAGGGAACGCGACTGCCATATTTGGCGGCATCTGTGGCGTGGCGGTAGGGAACGCGACTGCCATATTTGGCGGCATCTGTGGCGTGGCGGTAGGGAACGCGACTGCCATATTTGGCGGCATCTGTGGGTGGCGGTAGGGAACGCGACTGCCATATTTGGCGGCATCTGTGGCGTGGCGGTAGGGAACGCGACTGCCATATTTGGCGGCATCTGTGGCGTGGCGGTAGGGAACGCGACTGCCATATTTGGCGGCATCTGTGGCGTGGCGGTAGGGAACGCGACTGCCATATTTGGCGGCATCTGTGGCGTGGCGGTAGGGAACACGGCTGCCATATCCACTCAGTGTAAATATTTGTTTTGTATGCATTTGAATTGGTCTGGTCGTGCCTCGGAGAGCACGTTAAGTTGTTGCCATACAAACATGTATGACAGTCGTTATAGGGGAATTGGGTGAAATGGCCCCACATACAAGGGCATAATCACCCGTTCGGTCAAACGGCGTCCCCACTGGCAGTAGTACTTAGTAGTAGTAAAGTTAAATATGTGAATATTCTGTTTTTCATGCTTTATGTAAGAGCAAAAGAAACTAGTTTTTATCACTACTATTTGATTATGATAATGAAAAACAAATAAAAGATAGAGATGATAACATACAATTGGGCTTGAATGTAATGAGAAACAAATGGCGTGAGTTATCTGTAAAAAAAAACAAAGCATTGGAACAGTCAGTATTTCATTCAAGAATGAGCATGGAGTCATGGGCAACAACTAGTGAAAAAAATATATTGTAGGATATATTAGACGCTGGCATGTATACCCAATATACTACTGCCAGTTTTTCGGCACTGACTAGCCACCCATAAAAGGAATGTTGTGCACCGTTCACGCAATTCCCCGCAGTCACTCTCCTTTCAATATCTCCATCGTACTTTCCATCTCTTGTAAACAAACTACCCAGGTATACAAATTCTGACACTTGTCGCAAGGAACCAAGAAGTGACTGAATAGTCACTTCTTGGTTCCTCTCAGAACGAGAGGAGAGATGGTGTTCCAAAGGAGTTCAGAATCTCATATTGACATGATCCGAGACATCTATATATTTTCCAGGGTTTTATGGTCTACTACGTACCTACCACAAAACCCTTCCGTATCACTCCTATCATTAAGAACCCCGTATCCGCGACAACTTTCGAAATGCAGAAGAGTCGCTTTCGCTGATGCAGCTACGTTAGACGGCAAACGCCTGACTACGTAGATAACAAAATGTTGTCATTCCGTTTTGGCATGAAAGAGTATCAAACATCATTACATCTAAACTCATTTTCGCGTATATAATATTAGTGTGATATAGGTAGGTGTTCTTAAATCATTACTAAACTAAAGATTTTTTGGCAAGGATAATGGCTCATCTGCGGAGGCTGAAGTTGAAGTGACAAAAGATATTCCTAAATTGAAAGATGTGGATAAGGAACCGTCCGGAGTGTATTTGCACTTAGAAATAAATTTGGTGTTTGTTGGGTTACTGGCCTTAGCACTTGGCACCAGATTGCCGAACCTTGCTGAACCGTCCCATGTTGTGTAAGTATATTATTAGCTTAACGACACGTGAGCATGACATGTCATCATTTTTTGTATCTTGAGATTAAAAAAAAAAATTATATTTTTTAGATTTGATGAATTACATTATGGACGATATGTATCGTTGTACACGAAAGGAATATTCTTCTTTGATGCCCATCCACCTCTCGGAAAGCAGTTATTGTATCTAGCAGGCCGCGCAGCTGGTTACGATGGAAACTTTACTTTTGACAGAATAGGCACACCCTACTCCGAAAATGTACCTGTAGGTGCCTTACGGCTAATCCCAGCATTAGCTGGAAGTTTCTTGGTACCTGTTACATATGAATTGATGTTAGAGCTGTCTTTGTACCATTGGACTGCTGTTCTAGCTGGTCTCTTAGTTCTTTTTGGTGAGTACGACGTACCATACAAGTAAAATGAATTAAAATAAAACTTTTTTTTTACTTGCATATAAAATTTGTTGCATGTTTCCAGAAAATTGTTTTTTGGCACAGTCCAGGTTCATGTTGTTGGAAAGTATACAGATATTATTTGGACTATGTGGAGTACTATGTACTATCAAAAGTACGCGACGCAATGGACTTGCAAGTGTTGCATGGCTTAGCATAGCAGCTATTTCGCTAGGTTGCTGTTTTTCGTAAGTATAAACGAATGCCCATAATACCTATACGACATTAAACTATTATTACTGGAATTGATAGCCTTTAATTACAATGACACATTGTTATAATATATCTTATCTTTTTCAGAGTGAAATATTCTGGACTTTATTCATATTTCCTCGCGTTCTTCCTAGTTGGAAAGCAAATTTGGCGACGAATTGGTCTTTCGGAATCTGGACTCCATTTAGTATTATCAGCGTTATGGAGAGTGCTAATACTCACAGTTATTCCTCTTTCGATTTATGTGAGTGTATTCTACGCCCACTTGACAATGTTACCGAATGCTGGCCCTCATGACAGTGTTATGACGAGCGCTTTCCAGGCATCTTTGCAAGGAGGCCTGGCAAGTATAACGCGGGGCCAACCATTACATGTAGCTCATGGATCACAAATTACGCTTAGGTAGGTAACTGTAATACATTTTTCTAATCATATAGGTACATGCGGTGGTATTATATTTCATGAGTAACATTATTGATGAAAAAAAAGAACATCCATTATACTTAGCTCCTCTATTTTTTTCTGTAATTACATATATTTTCTTTATTGATTCAGGCACGCGCATGGGCGTACATGCTGGCTCCACTCTCATGCACACGTGTACCCCGTCCGATACAAAGATGGCCGCGGCTCGTCCCATCAGCAACAGGTCACTTGCTACAGCTTCAAGGATGTTAACAACTGGTGGATAGTGAAGCGACCTGACCAGGCTTCGCTTGCTGTGTCCAGGCCGCCGGATGCGATCAGACACGGCGATGTTGTACAACTTCTTCATGGTATTACTAGCCGAGCTTTGAATTCTCATGACGTAGCCGCACCCGTTTCGCCACAATCGCAGGTATATAAATTGTGTTTTACAAAATCTATCCTCTTTCTCCCATCGTCTTTTTTATCCTACTTAAATATGGGGCGAGCTGAGTAAAAAAAATCCTCAAGTTAAATAGCTTATTTAACTTGAGTGGGTTCAAGTCTGATTCGAACTCGGGAGTTAGTCCTGTATCGGAATACAGAACTTCGATATCGTCAGTCGCATTCGCTTCATTGAAAATATCGAAGTTTGACTGTTTCGTAGTTGAACGTTTGAAAGTCGACCCCACTGAGGGTGTACGGGGGTGTTAAGATTTTAATTGAGTTCAACTACCTTACTATGTTAACACTTTCAGGAGGTTTCTTGTTACATCGATTATAATGTGTCGATGCCAGCCCAGAATCTCTGGCGCGTCGATATCGAAAATCGTGACAGTGAAGATGCTACTTGGGACAGTATCCGATCGATGGTACGACTAATCCATGTGAACTCTGGTTCTGGTTTACGATTTAGCGGCCGACAGTTACCTTCGTGGGGTTTCCACCAGCATGAAGTAGTAGCTGATAAAATACTGACGCACGAAGATGCAGTCTGGAATGTTGAGGAACATCGATACACAAAAGGTACTTTAACTACGTACTTCGTTTTTGTTCTTTTTTACAATTATACGTGAAGTTTTATTTAATTTTGCTTAGTCATCACATCATCTTAGCGTTATTCTCGGTTGTTGCCGATTATACCTCGCGATTACTCCTCGTTATTTAGGTTTAACTTATACAGCTTTTATTGGGAGTGATCGCCGTCCGACTCCCTTAACCCGAGAGGAAAGTCGGCGAGATAAGTGAAGCTTGGAAAGATCCCCAAAGATCTCGGTGGGCCCCCAAGAAAACCTATTGCCTTGATCGATTTTTGGCCCTATTAATACACAATTTATTTCAGCTGAAGACCGAAAAGAACGCGAGAGAGAACTGGTAACTGCAGAAATGATACCAACTGCTACAACGGAGCTCACGTTTTGGGAGAAATTTGCCGAGCTGCAGTACAAAATGATCGCACACGCGCCTGATGCCCCGCAGGGCCACATGTTCGCGAGTGAACCTGCTGAGTGGCCGCTACTTGTGCGTTCCATCGCGTACTGGTTATCGCCTAATTCAAACGTAAATACATTTTTTATTTACTTATGTTCTGTACTCTCAAAAGGAATTTATTTAGCATAGAATGTTTACCAAATGGAACATCAGTCAGAACGCGGCCCTTTTTTAAGAGAAGTAATATTGGTTTATTATCATCATCCACATAATGACGTTAATCCTGGTTGCATCCGGTGAGACCGTTAGCACGCATGTCACCCTCCACGACGCTAAGCCAGCACTTCTTGGGCCTACCCCTTCTACCTGGACCCCGTGGGGGCGCCATTGCCAGGCATTTGTTACCCACGTAGCTGGGCGGTTGCCGCAAGTTGTGGCCGCACCAGCGGAGGCGGCTCTCTTGCATTTTATCTGCGATGTCCCGGACATGAAGGCTGCCGCGGATGCGAGAGTTCCTCACGCGATCTTTACGCGTCACATCCGCCACAGCATTTTCATCTCCGTGACACGCAGCATTCCTGCTTATGTCGCTCCAACGGCGGTAACGCCTCACAGCCGTGTAAAAGGACGGGCCTAATGATCGTCTTACAGACCTAACCCCTTAGCTTAACTGTCATTCTAGGGTCGCATGCGACGCCAGTCATTTCCCACAACTTAGCCCACACGGTGGCAATAAGTAGTATTGGTTGTAGATATAATTTTACTCAATGAAATTTATTTTCCAGGCCCAAATACATTTAATCGGGAATCTCATAACATGGTACACTGGGTCAATAACAGTGCTGATGTATAGCGGTTTGCTAGCAGTGTATGCTATTCGACAACGGCGTCAAATCGCAGATTTACCTCCAATGGCACAACAGAAGTTCTACGATGCGGGATATATTATTTTCTTAGGTTATTGGATGCACTATCTTCCATACTACTTTATGGATCGTACTTTATTCCTACACCATTATTTGCCCGCTTATATATACAAAATTATGTTGCTATGTAGTGTAATAGATCACTTATACTACATAATACAATGTAGAGAGAGAATTCGTTCTTTGACGAATGCTTTTATAATATGTATTGTAGTATGGCTAGCATATGTTGTTATTACTTTTAAGAAATTTAGTGTCCTCAACTATGGGACGTATGATCTGACCGAACATGACCTCTTGAGTCTCAGATGGAAAGATACCTGGGACTTCATACTCCATAAAAAAGGATGATTGGTACTAATGTTCAATTCGATGTTTACTTTAGCTGCCATTTAAATGATCTTGTCAGAATCTAATAATCAAATTTTTGCTCATAATAGTTATCATATATATAATAATAAGTCACAAATATTGCATATTTTTGTAAGGATACAAAATGTGGTACTACAGGAGTGGATGGGGAAATGAATGATTTTTTAATTAGAACTGCCTCTATTCATATACTTTATTTTGATGAATTGATGTTGATATTTATTATGAGATTGATAAACGCAACATCATTTTGAAGATTGATCATGAAAGTTGTCACGACAGAACTAAGATATGGACATATTTTTAAAATTACGCCTATGCTCGCAACTCCGCCCGCGTGGAATACGAATCATGGTGCTGTGACCCATAAGAACTTATTAAGTATATTTTTGTCAATTGTAGTCACAAAGTACCATAAATGCTGTTCCAGGTCGTATTTCTGTAAGTCTATCTATGTGCCAAATATAGAACCTTACTAACTGTCCCATTTATAATTTTGGTAGGATTACCTCTATAAACCATTTTGTGGTTTATGAATTGTAAAGGGCATTGAAATATTAAAATAAGTAAGTTTGAGTTGATGAAGTTGAATGAATGACTTTATACCAGTGAATTCCGTCCAATAAGTATTTTGTATTTTTAGGTACAATTTTTATAATAAATAATTTATTGATAAACAGTGTTTTACTCAAAATCAGCTAATTGGGTCAATCACCAAAGGTCTTCTTTATGTCATTCATGGTTAATTAAAACTGTTAATTATTGTGAAAAAGTGACATTTATTAATATGCATTAAAATATGAAGTCATCAAATTAACGGCGGCTGTGAGTCGGTTCCACCTCCATGGGTTGTGGGCTGTGGACTGTGACAGATGTCACCTCCAGGGGAATGACACTTTGTTTCAGCACAGCTGTAGTGCCTAGAGGGTATCTATATGATCCTTGTTTCTTACCCTGTAAAGTAAATCATCACACCAGTTAATTTTAAAATAAAGTGAGTGTCAGTATTTTAGGAACCATAAATCATGCATTTGAATGTTTATTAGTGATTTTCTCTCAAATCAACAATTTTAACTCACAAAGAAAAAATGTTAGGTTATTAATCTGGAATTGTGATCTAAATACTTGGCAAATCAAAATTAGTGATTTTTGTATTCATTATGGTACACTTGCACAAGTACTCATCCAAAGAGTAGAATAATATGAGACATGAAGCCTTCTTGTTTGAAGCCTTCGACATTCAGTAACTTAAATGATCGAGGATAAATGGAGGAGAGGAGAATCTTTTCTGACATGTGAGTTGCACAGTCACCATTTATACATAATCAGGGCTGAATTTTGAACATAATTTATAAACATATTTTAAAATATAAGTGTACTCGCCTTCACATTGGCTTCTTCATATGTCCTGAGGTACTGGGCAGGCCCTTGGCTACGAATGACACACAAGTCTACATTAGACCCAGATCCCAAATCATTGAAGATACCAGCTGCAATAGCATCACGGACAAGCTTCTTGCCTTCTTCCTCAGTCATGTTAGGCTTCCAGTTTGATTCAAAGACTGCCATTGCAGCAAGAGATCCAGAGCCTAGACATAATACATTAATTTAAATATGAACTGCTGTACTGCTGTAAGTCTATAGATTTAATAGAATATCTTACCCATAGTTGCATAAGGCAATTTGTCCACTGATCCATGAGGGTATATGCAGTAGATATGAGGTCCAGTTCTGTCTACACCTCCAAGAACCAGAGCAGCGCCAATGTAACCTTGATAACGGAACAACATGCGTTTCAACAAAGTGGCAGCAGTTTCAACCGCAACTGTTCGCCCTGTGTGCAGTCTTTGTAACTCTAACTGCGAGGATACTGATTGTGTCGTCATTTCAGTATCAGCAGCGGTTCCAGCACCGCAGCAATACATGTTGCTGGCCAGATAATGAATCTTTTCACAATTTTTATCTGATACTACAGTATTTTCCGTAGCCCTCGTATCAGCTCCAAGTATAACCCCGTCCGCATAAATTATGCCCACAATGGTGGTGCCGGTTTTGGTGGCCGTTGGAGCAGGAAATCCTTTTTGTGCTAAGAAAGCGTTCCTGAAGGAAATAAATGAGTTTACATTACACCAAGTTTAATATAATATAAATGTTAAAAGTTGTGTCCATTGCTTACCGTTGGCTATTCTCAAAGGAGAAACCTGGAGCAGGTACTTCGGGTAATAGAATAGAAGCCATCCTTAATTATTTCTAAATTCAATAGAATAGATTTCCCTATATTTTATTTTGTAATATTATTTTCAGAAAGCCGAACTTGCAAGCAATGCTTAAAAACGTCACTTGTCAAATGAATACAATGACTTTTCAAAACTGAATTAAGGCCACAGATCAAATAAATAAATTGAAACAGAATCGACTAAAAGAATTTGACTACACAACTGGGATAAAACTACAATGTCCCGGATTATTTAGTCTGACAACTCTAAGGTTACGAGTCTGTCAATGATTGGATATTAAAATAAATAATAAAATAATTTAATTTCAACCGTATTTCTATGGTAATAAAACACAAACTGATAATTTCGATATAAAAGTATGCTCTTTCGTGTCTGATCTTATCATTAACCAATAGGAACCGGACGAATTGTCTGTAGCCGCCTATTTGTCAAGTCAGTCAAAGTGTACTGTGTTGTCAAAAGGCGAAATGTGTTGAACGTGAATTAAAGATTTTATTGAATTTAACTTAGGTTCCAAAATTAGTTCCTAGGAGTAATAATTATCAAAATGTTTAGTAACACTGCCTATATATGTTTAATTTATATAACATCCGCGGTAGTACTGACGTTGGCCGGTCGGGATTTTTACCAAATTCTCGGTGTATCGCGTTCTGCAACGACAAATGAAATCAAGAAAGCTTACAGAAAACTAGCAAAAGCATTACATCCAGATAAAAATCAAGATGACCCTGATGCCTCTCAAAAATTTCAAGATCTTGGTGCAGCTTATGAGGCTCTGTCAGATTCTGAGAAACGAGAGTTGTACGATCGTTGCGGAGAAGATTGTTTGAAGAAAGACGGTATGATGAATAACAACGACCCGTTTGCTAGTTTCTTTGGTGACTTTGGCTTCCACTTCGGGGGTGAGCAACAGCAACACGAAACACCACGCGGTGGTGATATCGTTATGGAACTTACAGTCACCCTGGAAGAACTCTATAACGGCAATTTCATAGAGGTGAATGTATATTGTATTAATAAGCGCTTACATAAACAACATTCACTTTTCAATTTTATTAAAACTCTGTATTAATTACTATCATTACTCCTTCATAGATAACAAGAAATAAGCCTGTGATCAAACCAGCATCTGGTACCCGTAAATGTAACTGCAGGCAGGAGATGGTCACAAGGAATTTGGGCCCAGGCAGGTTCCAGATGATGCAGCAGACTGTGTGTGACGAGTGTCCTAATGTCAAACTCGTCAATGAGGAGAGGCTGTTAGAGATAGAGGTATATTTTTTTTGTCTCAGGCAATATTTATTACTGTTACCCATTTTGTCTTGAAATGTAAAGAATATTACAATTTTATATGTGCTATAACACACATTAGATAACATTTACTTATAACGTTAATATAATATGTAAGTAATTAAAACTCAGATCTCATTTCTGACACCTTATAATATATAAATCAGTAGAGAACTGATGAAGTTTATATGTTGACATTAAATTAGATTGTGTGTCCAGGTGTCATCTATTACTATTCTCTTCTATTGTACTTTAACAATAGCCTCATTATAGGTAAAGCACCATATAGACAAAACATCCAACATGATTATGTTATTTCAGGTTGAAGTGGGGGCCCCAGATGGTCACAAATCAAGATTAAGGGGAGAAGGTGAACCACATATGGATGGAGACCCAGGGGACTTAATATTTGTCTTCCACACTGAGAGACATCCGCAGTTCACCCGCAAGTTTGATGATCTCTATACAAATGTCACAATATCTTTACAGGTTAGTCTTAGTATATCTGTATATCTCATTAGTATCTCCAAAACTTCATGTAAAATTATGAACATACATTTAAAAAGATTAAAAATATTCCTCTGCTTGCAATGAATACATAGATTATTATTATTTATTGATTTATTCAATTTAAAGCTTGTTTATCAGTTAGTTAGTGTTTAACTACCTCTGAGACTGTACAATAAATGAAATTTCGTTACTAAGAAATAGGTTCTACTCTCACAATCAATCTAGTATTCTGCAGTAAGAGCTATAACACATTAGACTAGCTGCCACATCAAAATTGTAAAAGTACACAACATAAACATGCCACTTGAACTGAGTTATCTAAGTCCTGAGAGACTTTTTTCTTTATAACCAATTTTTTTGCTGTCAAAATTAATTGTATAAGTTCACCGTCAAGAAGTTATGTCTAAAAATTAAGGCTTTACAGCTTGTACTCCAATGTCAAGGTTCCATAATCTTGAATGAGTAACTATTTTATGTTTCTAGGATGCACTAACTGGATTCACAATGGAATTAGTACATTTGGATGGCCACAAGGTGTCTGTGACTAGGGATAAGGTGACATGGGCTGGAGCGCGTGTCCGCAAGAAGGGTGAAGGAATGCCCAACTTTGAAAATAACAATCTCCATGGAAATCTATATATCACATTTGATATTGATTTCCCTAAACAAGACTTCTCAGATGAAGATAAAGAAGGTAACTTGACATGACTTTGAAGTGTAACTATAAAAAGCTTGTTCTGAGAAGCAACTGTCATCTGACCTTCACAACCTATAATGCGTCTGACCAAGTTGTTGGAATTTTTAAGGCTTCAAATATCCACAGATGTTTGTTGGGTCTGGCAGGCAGCTTAATGTGTTCTCTGAAGCACAGAGGGATGGGTTTAGAAATAGATAAGCAATGTGTTTAAAATGGTTTTCCATCCTAAAACTGAACTGGCTAGTAACTTACTTAGCATTGTGTAAAAATCTAATTCACAATTACTTACAATTGCTATCTTATCTAATGTTCTTTTAACTTCTTTTTCAGCATTACGGAAATTACTTCAACAAACACCGAATAATAAAATATATAATGGACTATAGTAGCCATAATGCCAACTAATTTATTCTAGTAGTGAAATGAGTGTGATGGTATGAACAAAGTCAGTTTGTGTGAACGATTTTGCGTTACCTGTGAATACATTGTGATTGTTTTTATATAATAAAACATCTTAATTGTAGAATATAGTCTATTTATTCCTTTACTATCCGCCTCAGGCTTAGGTTCAACTTACACTGGTGCAGAGTCGAAGCGTCATGATGCGTCATTTGTCCCTAATGCGAGTTAAAAAAACATACATGTAACCGTGTTATGACGCCCGTCGCCTCGTGTTATTTTAAAAATCGATGCGCCTCTCCGCCAGTGTGTTAAGTAAGCCTGAGCGTGGTTTTTTAACATGGTATAACACCTATGTTATTAGACAATATAAAATATTAGCTATCTCTGAAATTTGTTCAACTTTTCAGCTTATAGAAATGAAATATAGACAGTTCCATTTCTGTAATGTTAGTAAGACAGTAACATTAGTAGGATAATTAGAATTGGCGCTTAATTAAAAATAAAACAAATCTTTATACATAGGTACACGTCTTTATTTTCATAAAATATAGGTAATCTGATAAAAAATTCAACCATAAGAAACAATATATGAAAGACTAAGCAATATAATATTGTAGATTACTAGTGCCATAATATACGACGTTTATGATTAGATACCGTAATGTAAAATAACGATAGAATTAAATGTTAATTTTCATACTACAGCAAAGTCGAGGCGAAATTGAGCCCATTCGCCAATCAGCGTTCCGTACACCAGTTGCACACGTTTCCGCGCGTTTTTTTTTTATCTCAGACGAGATAGTGAGTATTATGGTTAAGATTTGCTATATAAATATTAATATTTTCGATTTGATGCGCGTCAACTCTGTTGTAGTATGTATTGACCCTTAAGTCTTCGTCAAAAGTAAAATTGACCTTGCGAAGTATCAAAATTTAAAATCAGCATTTTCATATTATCTGATACTGATGCATTCCATTATTGTCATAGATGCTAAAGTTGCCCCAACATCCAGAACTGAACATTTAATTTTCTACTATCACATAATAAAACATCGCACAAACAAATATGTATATTTTGTAATGTAACTATAAAATGGCATTAATTTGCATTTCATAACATAACATATTACTATACAACATTATTATATCTATCTCCTCTTATATTATGATTATTCGTATAACTAATTAACGAAATTACAATATTGGCCAGAAGTAATAATAATTCCTATAATTCTAAAACATTCACTAACACGAATGGTTTCACACTGCATCACAGTTTTGTTTCGATCCTAAATCATCGAGACCTGTCGATATTTCGATATAGCTATACAACATAATTGGCACTAACTGTACAAACCTTATTAAATTTGTTAATATTGATTTAAAATCTCTTTTCTATCTATCCCTATAAAATGATTCAATGATCGAGATTATACACTTTATACTAGGTACTTATCTGTACTCTATAAATATGTACAGCCAACAACGAAGGTATTTACAAGGTTTCGTGCTGGAGAAAGGATGGCTATATCATAATTCTACATAATTTGGGTACATATTTTGATATTTTATTATACTTTACATTTGTAAATATGAGAAAAAAACCATCTTAAATCTCTCCGTGAATGTTTTTTAAGAATAACGAAAATCTGTTTTTTTTCTGAGAATTGATAGTTTTTGTTTTCATTGTTGACTGTTCGTAATAGACTATTCGAAGTTAAAAAAATATTGGGGCGAAGTCCTGTAATGTACAAACCGAACAAATCTGACAGAGAGTGCAAGAACGGCCTAACCAATATTTTATTTATTGAAAAATATATAAGGTGACCTATACTCGGAAAATGAGATGATATAAAAAGTCTATGTTAGTCCAGAACAATATTCTCATACCTAACACAATTTTTCATTAATATTGTGATAAAATTCTATCTCGTGATATCAGCTCTCTGTTGCAACTAGGTATTAAACAATTTTCGGATGGCTATTATATGTATAGGCCACCCAACACTCGTTGTTAAAATGTTGCTCGCGGCCAAAAGTTATAAAACACTCTTTGATAAACTGTTGGTCAGGCCGGTGGTGTGCTCGCGGCCAAAATTTATAAAACACTCTGATAAAATGTTGGACAGGCCGGTGCGGTGTGGTGTGCTCGCGGCCAAAAGTTATAAAACGCTTTTTGATAAAATGTTGGACATGCCGGTGGTGTGCTCGCGGCCAAAAGTTATAAAACACTCTTTGACAAAATGTTGGTCAGGCCGGTGGTGTGCTCGCGGCCAAAAGTTATAAAACATTCTTTGATAATATGTTGGTCAGGCCGGTGGTGTACTCGCGGCCAAAAGTTATAAAACACTCTTTGATAAAATGTTGGACAGGCCGGTGGTATGCTCGCGGCCGAAAGTTATAATTAGTTGAGCTACTTGAGTCGTTGAGCGTAGTGTACGCGGGCGCCACGGAGGACAGAATATGATTAAGTAACGGAGATGCCCCATTGATATTTCTCATAGTAAAAACGCGTCGCCGAATGCGGGTGGGAAGAGAGACGCGGGGTGTGTCAAAAGTTGAAGGACTTCATAAGTATAAAGTTCCAACCGAATGAGTCCATTTGACGTTTAGATGGCACGCGACTCGATTGCCTTGCAATAACTCCGCTATCATTTCCTTCTCCATGGCGGGCGCTTACGACACGAGGCAGGAGGGCTGCGCGGCGGGCAGCAGGTCGGAGGCGGCGCCCTGCAGCACGCTGTTGACGACGGCGCGCGCCAGGTAGCCCACCGACACGCCCACGCCCGCGCTGCTCAGCGCGTTGCTGTCAGTCAGCCCGCTGTCCTGTACCGCCAATCACCAGCATTATACCACGATTCATACTACATACAGTCTGTCAACGAAGCCGTCTAGATAGAGCAATCGTGCGGAGGCAGGGGAGTGGTGGGGGACGGGGTATTACTCGGTACGCCCATACATTTTACTCGGTACTAAGGATTCAGGGCTGTCTCATTTTGTAATCACACCTTAGAGTATATCAAGAGGTGCCATACCTACGAAAAAAAACTGCCTACCTAAACTTGGATTTTATGAATGAATAGAAAGCAGTATGGCGGCCTAGTAGGGAATCCAGTAAACTGTCGATAACTACTTATCGATATAAAAAGGGCACAGACTAAAAATTTATACATTTGAAAGAAAAAATTAAGTGATTAGCTTAAGTGGATGCCGATTATTTGTATTCTCAGGTTGCAGTGTGCTTATGGCTTTCTGTCAGACTTTCCTTGTGATAGCCGGAGTTTCGAATAATTCGCCCAGAAGGACGTAGAATCTACAATAGTACATTATGATATAAGTGCGGTAAGTTGAAAATTACAGCCGAGGCGATATTACTAGCCCGAGCCGTGGGCGAGGGCTATAAGGAAGCAGAGGCTGTAATTTTCAAAGCGCACGTATGTCATACGACGTTTTATAACATATTTACGAGGAAATTAATAAATTCATCACTACTTGACGACATTTTCAAATAAAAACAATACAGCGAAAAAAAGCGCGCGGAATTATTTTTACTTGTCCACAAATAAGCGATGCGCGCGCATCAACGTTTTTTTTTAGGCAAAGTTACAAAAACAGCCAGTATTACTAATAAAGTAAATTAATATTTGTGTGTTTTTGTTACAGATAAATGGTTGTAATTTATTGTCAAAATTAATTTTATTCATAAAATATTGACCACTTACTTGACATAAAACCTCTTTGCTAAGATTTTTAAAAGTATCGTTCATTTTTAGACGGAGTATCTTAAAACTTTATTAAAAAAAAACACGTGCCTTTTACATTACATTATCGCACAAGTACGTAATGAGATACATTACGATATTGAAATTGGTGTAATTACAACCACTTTACGAGCAAATATGTTATAAAGATTCTTTACAGTCTTTGAGTAACGATATATATATATATATATATATATATTTAGTAGTACTCCAGGTACATAACACATTGGCACAAAAACAAAATCGATTTGGACAAAAAAATTCGAATTTTTATTTAATATTTTTGTTTTTTTTTTTTTTGTAAAAAATGTTTTAGTATCTATTCATCAGTAATACCAGTACCATTATGCGATAGAATAATAAAAAGTTAACGGCATTTCAAAAGTCATTCACTATGTATGGAAAGTGGTCTTCGTTCTTTAAATATTTTGGAAAATATCGATAATTAAAATTCTATCACCGCATCACTAGCAATTTTATTTGACCAATCAGGTGCTACTACATCCCCACTACTTTAGAAAGCAAGATGGAGAATTGGCGTTTTCCTAATATGATTTTATGAATGAATTTCGTAGTAGCTTCACGTCTGTATATTTATGTCTATGAATCACACTAATCACGTGTATATTTTTTTAACATGACTCGTTTTGTTTGTTCAAACTGTTTTTTTTTTGTTTTCTATATTTAGCGATCCTAGCGATCATTCTATATATAGTAAGAAGACTGAAACGGACGAAACCGTTCGAGTTAGTGTAGTGTTTTAGCGACCAATAAACTTATGTAGTGATTAGTGCTGCTTACAAAGAACACATGAACAAAGTGTCTTCGCCTTAATAAAAACTAAGTAAGTGTTAATGGACGCATTCTTAGGATAATGTTTACGTAGTAATTTAGGTGAAATTTGTTTACTAATTGGCCAACTAGGCTAGATCGTAATATAAATAAAAAAAAAAAATATTTAGCGATCCAAGATGACGGACACGACATTTTCACAAATCGATTTTTGAGAAAATTTCGAAATGGGTATTGTTTTCAGGGTTTTAGAGGTCGCCAGTTTTTTTTTTTTTTATATCACTTAGGTGGCAGACAAGCACACAGCCCACCTGATGGAAAGTGGTTACCGCGGCCTATGGACGTATGCAACACCAGGGGCGTTACACTCGCGCTGCCTACCCTGAAGAAACCTTCTAATGCCCCTCTTGAAGAACCCCATATTGTAGTCGCTTGGGAAAACCATGGCAGGGAGTTCATTCCACAGCTTGAGCGTACATGGGATGAAGTTCCTTTCATACCGCACGGTGCGCACCGTATTCGGATGCAATGTGTGGGGATGAATTCCCTGTCTATGGCGATCGGTGCGATGATAGAATGTAGCTGTAGGCATCATGTCAAATAATTCATCTGACCACAAACCATTATATAGGCGGTAGAAAACACACAGTGAGGCAAAATCCCTCCTGAGGCTGAGAGGTTCCACATCGCCTGCGAGTATGGGACTGTCGACGAGCCTCAACGCACGTCTTTGCACCGAGTCGAAAGGGTCAAGCTGGCGTGCGGGCGCTCCGGCAAAAAGATGACAGCAGTACTCCATGTGGGGCCGAACCTGTGCCTTATAAAGAAGGAGTCGCTGCCCCGCAGTGAAGTACTGCTTCGCCCTGTTAAGAACTCCAAGTTTCTTTGATGCCAGCTTAACCTTGTCCTCTAAATGACTGCGGTACTGGACGTCACTTGAAATGTCGACGCCTAGGATCCCGATACTCGGGGCAATGGTAAGTCGTGTGCCCAGGAATTGCGGCGCTTCAATAAATGGGGTTTTCTTAGCGGTGAATACACATACTTGTGTCTTGGTGGGGTTGAACTGGACCAGCTTTAGTCGACCCCAATCGGATACTCCCGAGAGAGTAGTCTCGATTTCTGACACAAGTAGTTTGCGACTCCCTTCCACCTCGGACTGGGGGATGTTTGCACGGCCCGTGTAACATGCGTCTCCAGTACTGTCGTCCGCATAGCAATGAATGGAGTCATTCGACAGCATATCATTAATATGCAGCAGAAACAGGGTCGGAGACAACACGGAACCTTGTGGGACACCAGCGTTTATGTCCATGCGGTCCGAGCGACTGCCATCCACGACGGCTTGGATGCTTCTGTTGGACAAAAAGCTGGAAATTCAATTACACAGCCCCTCAGGGAGTCCATAAGATGGTAGCTTCGCAAGAAGACCTCTGTGCCATGTTACGAATATATCATCCATTTAAGGATCCAAGATAGCGGACTTGAAACTTTCACCAAAATCGATATGGGTATCGTTTCCGGGGTTTTTGGGGTCGCTAATTACGAATATATCATCAATTCAGCGATCCCGGCAATTAGCGAAATTTCATCGAAATTCGAACTCGAACTCGAATCCGAATCCAAACGCGAACCTGAATCAATATTTAAATTCAAATCGATATTGAAATCGAAACCGAAATCGAAATCGAAATCCAAAAACTTAGATTTAAAATATTACGTTTAGATTTGAATTTCGATAAAATTTCGATAAATTACTGGAATCGCTAAATGGATGATATATTCTTAATAACCTCGAAAACGGTACCCATATCAATTTATCAATTTTAGTGAAAAATTTCGAGTCCGCCATCTTGGATCGCTAAATGGAAGTTTTTCGTAATCAGCGACCCCAAAATCTCCGAAAACGATACCCATATCGATTTTAGTAAAAAATTCGAGGCCGCCATCTTGGATCGCGAAATGGATAATATATTCGTTATCAGCGACCCCAAAATCCCCGAAAACGATACCTACCCATATCGATTTTAGTAAAAATTTCGAGTCCGCCATCTTGGATCGCGAAATGGATAATATATTCGTTATCAGCGACCCCCAAAAACCCCGAAAACGATACCCATATCGATTTTAGTGAAAATTTCGAGTCCGCCATCTTGGATCGCAAAATGGATAATATATTCGTTATCAGCGACCCCAAAATCTCCGAAAGCGATACCCATATCGAATTTAGTAAAAATTTCGAGTCCGCCATCTTGGATCGCGAAATGGATAATATATTCGTTATCAGCGACCCCAAAAACCCTGAAAACGATACCCATATCGATTTTAGTGAAAATTTCGAGTCCGCCATCTTGGATCACGAAATGGATAATATATTCGTTATCAGCGACCCCAAGACCCCTGAAAACGATAGGTACCCATATCGATTTTAGTGAAAATTTCGAGTCCGCCATCTTGGATCGCGAAATGGATGTTATATTCACAATCAGCGACCCCAAAAACCCTGAAAGCGATACCCATATCGATTTTGGTGAAAATTTCGAGTTCGCCATCTTGGATCGCGAAATGGATGTTATATTCCAATCAGCGACCCCAAAAACCCAGAAAGCGATACCCATATCGATTTTGGTGAAAAATTCGAGTCCGCCATCTTGGATCGCTTAATGGATAATATATTCGTAATCGGCGACCCCTAAAACCCTGAAAACGATACCTGTATCGATTTTTGTGAAAACGTCGTGTCCGCCATCTTGGATCGCTAAATATAGAAAACGAAAAAAAAAACAATTCAACAAACAAAACGATTCATGAAAAAAAAAATTCAACACGTGATTAGTGTGATTACAAATGAATGCTTAGTACCGAGTAAAATGTATGAGCATACCGAGTAATACCCCGTCCCCCACCACCCCCCTGCCCCCGCACAATTGCTCTGTCTAGACGGCTTCGTTGACAGACTGTATGTAGTATGAATCGTTAGACTATGATATTAGCACAGTCTAACGATTCATACTACATACAGTCGGTCAACGAAGCCGTCTAGACAGAGCAATCGTGCGGGGGCAGGGGAGTGGTGGGGGACGGGGTATTACTCGGTACGCCCATACATTTTACTCCGTACTAAGGATTCAGGGCTGTCTCATTTTTGTAATCACAGTAATCACGTGATTTTTTTTTCAAGGCTCGTTTTGTTTGTTAAAATTGTTTTTTTTTTTTCGTTTTCTATATTTAGCTATCCAAGATGGCGGACACAAAATTTTCACATAAATCGATATGGGTATCGTTTTCAGGGTTTTTGGTGTCGCTGATTGCGAAAATAACATGCATTTCGCGATCCAAGATGGCGGACTCGAAATTTTACCAAAATCGATATGGGTATCGTTTTCAGGGTTTTTGGGGTCGCTGATTGCGAATATAACATCCATTTGGTGATCCAAGATGGCGGACTCGAAATTTTCACTAAAATCGATATGGGTATCGTTTTCCGGGTTTTTGGGGTCGCTGATTGCGAATATAACATCCATTTCGCGATCCAAGATGGCGGACTCGAAATTTTTACCAAAATCGATATGGGTATCGTTTTCAGGGTTTTTGGGGTCGCTGATTGCGAATATAACATCCATTTGGTGATCCAAGATGGCGGACTCGAAATTTTCACTAAAATCGATATGGGTATCGTTTTCCGGGTTTTTGGGGTCGCTGATTGTGAATATAACATTCATTTCGCGATCCAAGATGGCGGACTCGAAATTTTGACTAAAATCGATATGGGTATCGTTTTCAGGTTTTTGGGGTCGCTGTTGCGAATATAACATCCATTTGGTGATCCAAGATGGCGGACTAGAATTTTTCACTAAAATCAATATGGGTATCGTTTTCAGGGTTTTGGGGTCGCTGATTGCGAATATAACATCCATTTCGCGATCCAAGATGGCGGACTCGAAATTTTTACTAAAATCGATACGGGTATCGTTTTCAAGGTTTTCGGGGTTGCTGATTACGAATTGTTATTCATGTAGCAATCCCAGATGACTGGATGGATGATATATTCGTAATTAGCAACTCTGAAAACCTCCAAAACGATGCTCATGTTGACTTTGTGGGAAATTTCAAGTCCGCCATCTTGGATCGCTAAATGGATTTTATTATACGTAATTAGTCATCCCGAAAACCTCGATTTGTTTTTTTTTTTTAAATTTTAAGTCCGCCATCTTTGATCGTCAGTTACATGGTCGTCAAGCCCGATAGCAGACAATTGCCGGCAGGCAATCATACGATGGGAAACTGTTGACTCCCAACTGATCGTGTGTAGCCGCAAAACTGACAGCAAGGCATGGCCATCAGTGTGTTTCGTGTGTGGGCGCTGTCGACTTAGGACTGCAGGCCGCCCGATACGATTTGAAACTGCAGGCAAACTGATCGTGGATAGGCTCCTTAAGAATATATCAACAATTTAGCGATCCCGGCGATTAGCGTAATTCGAATTCGAATCCGAATCCAACCCCGAACCGAACCCGAATCAATATCCAAATTCAAGTCGGAATCGAAATAGAAGTTCGAAATCGAAAACGAAATCGAATTTGAAACCGAAATCGAAATCGAAATCGAAACCAAAATCCAAAAACTCAGACTTAAAATATTACGTTTGCCTCCGTGGCGTGGCGGTAGTGCACGCGACTGCCACGCAGGAGGCGCGGGTTTGATTCCCGCTCAGTGCAAATATTTGTATGCATGAATATGGCTATTTGCATTGGTCTGGGTGTTTCTATGTATACGATGTATGTATTTACAAAAAAAAATGTATTTAAGTATGTTTATCCGCATTCTAGATTCCATAACACAAGCTAGTTAAGCTATGCTTACCATGGGCCTAGATAGCGTTGTGTGTAGAATGTTGGGAAATATTTATTATTATTATAATTGGTTGAGTAGAACCGGAGATATAACCAAAAGTCGCAATAGCCGACATCCATGCGAGCGGAGCCGCGGGCATCACCTAGTAATATAAATTAGCGTGAGTTGATGTGCCTTGACAGAACAAAGAGAATGAATAGGAGTTATATATAGAATATTACAGAAAAATTATATATAAAAACTGAAGTGACAACCCTGACAAAACTGCAAAAGGCGGCATTTCCGCAAACATCAAACGCGATGAACTACTGTAAGATCTCTCGTTATACTGTGATATTAGTATGGATATGGATGTTTTAACTCCTTGAAGAATCATTCTCTAAATGTTCCCTTTACAAATTTTCCTATTTTAGATTTTTTATATCGATGAGGTTTCTCTAAGATTTTGTGGATTTAGTTTTGTCTAATAGTTTTATACGAAACTAGCTGTTGCCCGCGGTTACGCCCGCGTGAATGACCAAATATAGCCCATGTGTTAATCCAGGATGCCAGCAACTCCACACCAAATTTTATTAAAATCGCTCCAGCCGTTTAGACGTGAAAGAATAACAAATATCCATCCATCCAAACTTGCAAATTTTCGCGTTTATAACATTAGTAGGATATTCGTTTTGACGACTATTTGTCATATCTATGATTCTACTCAACCAATCGCGATCAAACAAACGTATGATTCTAATTCCAACCACAGGCCTTTCTAACAAAAAAAAGCCTCATAAGATTTCCATTAGTCGTTTTTGCGTCAATCACGAAAATTCTGCAACAACACAATGTACGCGCGTGATGTTATTTGGTTTAGCGCACAAACAACTATCTTACCTTTGCATACGTGTACTGCGCATCATCAACAAGTTTGTCAACATGTAGCGGCTGTTGGAGATACAACTCGGGGTTTCTGCGCAGTATGGTCGCCAGAACGCACAACAATTCCACGCAGAGCTGCCGCCGAGCCGCCGACTCCACGCGGACTAGCGCCTCCTCCACTAGTAGAGCGAACGACAGCTCCGAGCGAGACATGTTCACTAGCGTGGGGTCAGCCGGGATGGACTGACCCTGAGGGCAAAAAAACATCACAATTTATAAAACGAATAAAAAAATTGAGGCTAGAAGCTTTGACACGGTCATGGCCTAACCAGATTAGGATTTTTTAATTGGCTCACGAAACAGGACGTTACTATATGGCATAATGGTTTAATAAATTCATATTGTGGAAAACAGTACAAGTGACTTTCCGTAAGGTGCCATAATGATCAATTCATCATCATTAGCCCGCGGTAGTCTACTGCTGGGCATAGGCCTCTCCCATAACTTAGCCCGGTCTTCGGCTGTCCTCCTCCACTCCCTACCAGCCACTCTGCATCTAGTCGCAGGGCGCCCCATACTACGTTTGTCGGTTCGCGGTCTCCCCTCAAGGACTCGTTTACCCCAACGCTTATCGGTCCTACGGCAGATATGCCCATGGCATTAAGTCCGCCTTTGTACAATCAATTTGTATTTGTACAAAAAGTTTAAATAAATAAATAAATATGGCCAGCCCACTGCCACCTCAGCTTGCTAATTCGTTGAGCTATGTCGATAACTTTAGTTCTCTGCCGAATTACTTCGTTCCGGATTCGATCCCTCAGAGATATACCGATCAATTAATAGTTTAGAAATGCCGGTAAAAATATCTAACGCGTAAATGGTTATCGTAACAACAACCCATAGGTACCGTTTAGTTTTCGAGATTAAGAAATTTAACAAACAGATTGTGATTGTGAAATCATAAAATAACGCATAAAACATTTAAAGTGTGTAGTTTTGATTGTGAAATTTGATTAACTCAGTTTGTAGCAGTAGGTATTTTTTTATTTATCATCGTCCAATCGGTTCAGCATAATTGATTTGTTACATAATATTTAGCAAAGATTGAACAATATGGGTAATAAAATATTCAAATCTTTGTCATGATTCAGTCATTTTCATTTCAGTCTTTAAAATTTCAAAAAAAAAAAAAACAACCCCGGCACATACATGTAGCTTACAAATCAGAGATTACATATGAATTTGTACCAGCTAGTGAAGAATTTTCGGCAAAAGCATTGCACATACCTGAATGATGATCCCTTTAGGGGTGCGCAAAAGAATATCCCAGACTTGGATGTAGAAGTGCTTCGGCACGCGACACAAGCAACCTTCTAGTTGTCTCCGTTGTAGGGGCGTCAATCTAAAATATACGGGTTTTTTATAGGAAAAAATATCAATTGTGCCTAGGAAATGTACTCTATATAACATATGGTACTATTCCGTTTGACGGGTACTTTTGAATTTGGACATGGACGATACCCTCTATTGTAAATAAATAGTACAAAGCGCAGTTACCCTCGTTCATCAGCCCAATCCGAAACGGTGAGCACTCTTTGCAACAGCGTGCGAAGCTTGTATGGCGATAAGCTCTCGATGGTTCCGTCGCCTCGCTTCTCTTCAGGGAACAGCTGCAAGTAGATACGGATAGCTTCCAGCACCCAGCCCACGCGAATCTTCAAGATACCGCGGAACATGTCCGGGTTAGTGGCAATAAGACGACCGCTGTATAAAACTATTTCCTGTAAAGTGTATTATATGTGAGACTTGTGAGTTCATCATCTCTTCTTCTTAGCGTTAATCTGTTGCATCCAAAGCTTCCAGCTTGGAGTCTGGGGTCTGCTTTGCCAGTCTAACTGCGGATTTGGCTGAACTAGTCTATCAACTATCCAGTTGTTGGACTTTTGAGAGCTCCAACTACCAGTAACGACTGCCATAGATGTTCGTATGACAATCTGGACCGACGTCTTAACGTGCTCTCCGAGGCACGACCAGACCAATACTCATGCATACAAATATATACACAAATATATACAATACCCATATTCATGCATACAAATATTTGCATTGAGCGGGGTTCGAACCCGCGCCTCCTACCTAGCGGCTGCGTTCTCTACCGCTACGCCACGGAGGCTGTCACGAGAGTTCATCATCATACACTTGAAAATCATTGGTTATGTTATTGCATAAAGGTTCCCGTCGTCAATGATGCCCGCCTAAAGACGGAAGACATCACGTGACAGGGTGGTAAAGTTACACTAAACCTACACTGGTGAAAATGGTGAAGGTGGTTTAAAAATGGTTGAAAAATCATTCATTGTTTCCAACAGTTCGTAAGAACGTAAGACGTAGATGGCTGCACCGTCGCCCTTATAGACGGATATAAAGAGTAGGAAAATTTGGAATGATTCAAGTGGTGCTCAATAGCTCAGTTGGCAGAGCAGTCGCCCTGTAAGCGAAAGGTCGTGAGTTCGAGTCTCACTTGAGCATTTCATTTTTTCCAATGTTTTTCGAATTTTATTTGCTCTAAATTATTTGCTAATTTGATCTACACCACACTTGCAGATTTCCCATGTTGAAGCGTCAAGTTATTGCATCTATGATAACCTGATTTTCCCTGAAGTGTAGTGTACGGTAGATTTAAATGATACTATTTTGATAATCAAAGTACCAGAAACTATTAATTCAGTGAACACACTTGATTGTAAACAGTAGTAGCTTGCAGGGTTACCTTGTCGGCACACAAGATTAATGATTTGATACTGATTGAATTGTCAGAAATCGCTATAAAATTGTCTCTTAGAGTAATATAATTTGAAATGACTTACCTGTTGTAATACCGCGCCTATGACGTCATACGGTTGAATGGTGGAGTACATCACGGATTGAATCTCGCCTGGAGTCATGGGCTTATCAAACACGGTCTCCTTTTGCCCAATAACACCCACTGTCAACTGCAGATTCAGAATAGAAATTAGTACCTTGTAATTTACTAGCGTTTAGAGTGCTATTTTTGTTAGATTCTGATTTAAGAACAGGCGCAATTCTTACTGCTGTTTCACTAGTAGTTATTTAATAACCTCAGCTCAACTATTTATTTGAATTGTATTAATGTACGCCCGTGCATAAGCTAATTTCTGTGTATACCGGAGCTGTTTAGAACAAAAATTGCATCACAGTTTGCGTATAAGGTGAAAAAGAATTTTGAATATCGAATGGGACGCAGAAACGAAAAGTGTTGCTCATGAATAAATTATCCACGTATCTGTATAGCCAAAGCGCACCTTTTCTTAATGTTATTTGTACGATATTTATAAAAGTGGCACATGGTTGCTAGTCAAGTAGTGGTCTAATGTGATACCAAATTTCCCATTTCCTACTACTACTAGTTTAGTAATAATTTATTTATGAGTATATTGTACCGCCTTTTAAACCGTGCCAATAGATTTATTAAATTATCGTTCATTAAATTATCCTTTTTTAACACTGACAACACCAAATTATGCTTTAGTGTTGCCTCCAACTTACCTACCATTTTGACATCTAAGTGTTGCCAGTGTAGAAAAAAGTATAATTGAAAGAGAAATCCAACGGTGGTACTATTTAAAAGGCGATACCGGGTAGAATATACTCGACTCTCCCCTATACATAGATATCATTGCCACATACATATTATTAGCATAGGAGATAGGTACTACTAGACGTAGGAGGTAAGTATAGCTCGATTCATATATCTTGGACCTAAATGGCGAGATAGGACCTGGTGCGCGCAGATTTTTGTAATATTTAGTGATTTTGAGCCCGTCCAACGCAGTAGCACCCAATGCTATCTTCAAAATACATCCAAGAAACGTGTACTGCATGTATAGGCGTTTTAGGTCCAAGGTATGTGACCCGAGGAGGGCCAGACAGTAAGAGATGGCCCTGGGACAGCCGGGGTGCGACGGATATGTCGAAGACAACCTCACCTCCGGCCTAGCACCACGACCCACAGTCGGCGTGCGGTTTTAGTCGGTTCGAGTCCGACATAACCTCCCCTTTCGGCTCCGGCAGGGGAGGTATCCGAGGGGATTTCCGCACGAAAAAAAAGGTATGTGAATCGAGCTATACTAGACGTAGGAGGTAGGTACTTGCCTGTTTCCCGTTGACGAGCACGGTGGTGATGAAGGGGCTGATGGAGTCGACGGTGTGGTTGAGCAGCGACGAGCAGTAGCGCACGGCGCGCCAGTGGCGCAGCACGCCCGCGCTGTGGTACAGGCTCTTCAGAGAGTCCAACGCGTTCGTACCATTCACCTGTATCGTTCTCATTCTATACTTATGTACAGTCAGCGTCAAAGTGATAGTGACACTTAAGGTAATCAAATTAAAAGTCAATAAGAGCAAAAAGTAATAAAGTAATTTCGGTGCAAGTAAAGTTTCCATATTGTTGACAACCATACGAGGTTCAAACTGAAAGTTCTTAGAAAATCAAAAACTGATTACATTAGCCAGTTATTAGTTTTATTATATCTTTTCAAAATATTGTCCATTCACGTCAATACACCGCTGCATGCGATGGAACCACTGGGAAAAGCACTTTGCCCACTCGTCCTTAGGGGTCTCTTCAATGGCATCGCGATACGCAGCCACCGCTTCTTCAGCATTCATAAACCGCTTTCCTTTAAGTTTTTCTTTAATTTTTGGAAATAAATAAAAATAACAAGGCGCGAGGTCCGGGCTATACGGCGGGTGACCCAGTAATTAAACGTTTGATGTCGCCAAATAGTCGATCGTTCGCTTGGCGGTGTGCGACGAGGCGTTGTCGTGGTGAAGGAGGATCCTACTGCGAGGTCGTTTCTCTCGAACTTTTTCCAAGACAAGTGGCAAACAATTGGTAGTGTACCATTCTGCAGAAACTGTATTTTGATCCTCTAACACAATTGTTGCGAAATGACCTATCCTTCCAAAGAACGAGGCCACCATTTTTTTTCCCGCACTTCGATCTCTCTTCACTTTAGTTGGCAACTCCTCGAAAGGAAACACCCACTGAGCAGATTGTCTTTTGGTTTCAGGATCATAACAGTAAATCCAGCTTTCGTCACCTGTTAGTATTTCGAACACAGCATTAGAGTCACCTCCGTTAAATCTTTCAATCATTTTACGGCACCAATCCACACGATGGAGTTTTTGAGCCTCAGTCAAATTATGAGGTATCCACCGGGCGCAAAGCTTCCTGACCGCTAAATGTTCGTGGAGGATTTTGCGCACTTGACTAATACCGATGCCTAAGCTTGTCCGAATCTGCTGATAGGTCACTCTTTTGTCAGTCTCTATCATACGCAGTCGTCGCCGTAGAAGGCCGTCCCTCACGTAAATCATCAGTGAGATTAGTGCGACCACGTTTAAACTCATTAAACCAGTTGTAAACAGTTGCACGAGATGGGGCTTCATCGTGAAAGGCCAATCGTAGTCTATCATAACTTTCTTGTTGACTTAAATGACATCGAAAGTCATAAAAAATCATTGCACGAAAATTTTCTCGTGTTAAATTCATGTTAACGTGACACAGACAATTTTCAATTTGCCGCCAAATCGTAAAACAAATGATAAATGAATGAAATATATACTCAGTAATATTGGCAAAGAGTTCTATTTTCAAATTTTAGAATTATTTTTTTATTATATTGTTTATAAGTGGCCAGTTCTAAGAACTTTCAGTTTGACCCTCGTATAAGCGCTCTAAAGTCGCGACGTTCAAAATGCCATAAAGATAGGTTCAGTCAAACCGCCATAACAGTCATCCCACCTTTATCTTGCGTCTTTTGGTTACCTTAAGTGTCACTATCACTTTGACGCTGACTGTATATAAGGTGTAACAAAATTAACTCTCGGAACATTGGGGGTTGATCAGTCTCGGTAACTAATGCCCGAAAAAAAAAGCGATAAGTAATGTTAATTTTTCCCTTATTATTTAATATCACACTCAAGTTTGTATGCTTATACTACTACGGCGCCGCAATTCGGAATTCAAGGCCAAAGTCAAAGTCTTTATTCATTGAATATGGTACAAAATGGTGTTTAGGTACATAATGTTCAGATCTCATATTCAGCCGATTCTGGCCGATCATGATATCTGCGAGATATTAAGCTTAAGTAACAACGACATGCCTAACAAACATCATTTAAGAGTTATTGGGGATGTAAATCACTACATAATATAAAGCAAAGTCGCTTTCCGCGTCTGTCCGTCCCTATGTATGCTTAGATCTATAAAACTACGCAAAGGATTTTTATGCGGTATTTTTTAATAGATAGAGTGAATCAAGAGGAAGGTTCATTTGTATAATATATGCTTAATATAACAGAGGGTCCAGCGGGAAGGGGATATGACGCCACGCGGGCGAAGAATAAATTAGCGGAACGAAGTTCACCGGGTCAGCTCGTATAAAAATATAAAGGTTGCCTGTAAGAGATTGCCACTAGGTGATAAGGCCGCCTATTGTTAATACCCACGATATACGACCAACTTGGTGTGCACAATAAAGATATACTATACTATACTACTATACTATATTATAAAGTAAACAATATTTTACCTCAAATAAAGGTCCCTCCCGCTCCAGTAATATTCCCCACAGCTGGCATTGTGCAAATATATTGTCCGTGGATCGTAGGGCAGCGACCACGTCTGGCGTAGAGCGGTGTTTGTACGAATCGTAGCAGAGGCTATCCTCGCGATAGGTGAGTGTGCGCGGTACGTCCGTCAGGGATTGGTAGCCGATGTACTCGTGTTCCAGCTGGCGAAACTGTGAGAACATTTCTGTAGGAAAATCGCCTTGACTCATGAAGTCTAAGTGCTCTGCGGACAATTACCATTTTTTTAAATTGCTGCTGTAATAACATTATGAACTGGGGACCTAGTATGTTACCAGTATTTCATTAGATCCAGGACCTCCGGTACCAGTTCCAAAATATTAGTCATTAAGTAATACCTGTGTTTAATTCAAAGGGTCAATTTTTTTTTTGGAATGTACCTACCCCCGCACTACTCTTTTACAGCTTAGTACGTTCCTTGCAACGCAAAACATGGACAATGGAACATTATGATATAATGTGCAATTTGGCATGCATATCCACAATATTTTATGTCCCTAGTTTAGTTTAGTATAGGCTTGTTTAGCTTGACAACTTATTGCCTACTGGGAACCTGCAAACAACGAAAGTGCTTCTACAGAATAACACAAGTGCGCTTACCCATGCAAGAACTAGAGATCAAATTCTGCAATCGGCCGAGCCGTACTTTGACGCCGTCGCAGTGTCCCTTCTTGAGCAACGCGAACAGATCTAGCATGTGTTTGAACTGCGGGTCACGCATGTGCTCTTCGCGCACAAGTAGACACACTGTCGGCCGGCCAGACAACCGCCAGTATCTGTAGACGTCATACAATATGAGTCATTTTATCTTACGTTTTTTTATGAATACATGCAAGAATTAATTATTGACTAAAGTCAAAGGCAACGGACTAATATTCACAATATAAAACATGTATGAATGAATTTTATAGCAATAAGTATGCTAACTATACAAATCCAATAAATAGGGAAAATAGTTAATCTTGTCGGGCGGGACGCGAACCCGCGATCTTTCCCTTACAGGGGGAATGTCTTGACCAACTAGCTTACCGAGACACGCCCGATGTGATTCAAATTTATCTTCTATATTTATTCGTCATAAAGGCGACGGCGGAGTCATCCACCGACATTCTTACTACTTATAGCCTAGTTGGTTAAGGCATTCCTCCTGTAAGGGAAAGATTGCGGGTTCGAGTCCCACCCGAGAAGATTAATCTTTCCCTATGTATTGCATTTAAAATGTAGTAATAGATAGGTCTAATTCTGGTGAACGATAAAATATTTTTGTGTAATGGAGGTACCGCAAAATATTACTTGCTTGTTTTGATCCGGCTCGAAGGACCATTAAAAGTGTGGCTTTTGTGTATTTTTAGTTATTGAGTGTGGAGACGAAAAGACACACAATCATACACTTAACTGTTTGGTATTTGGTAAGATTCCAAGTACAAATTGGCTATTATTCTCTCTAATGGCTCGTAATGTAATATTAGTTGGTTTTCATTATGTGTAAATGACGCGCTCCCGTTTAGGAATCCCGGTGTAAGTAAAAAGTATGTACAGTTCGTGAGACTGTAAACATACAGTACTTACTTATTAAAAAAATATTAAAAAAGGTCTTACTTTCCAACAAACTGTAGCTCGGTCTTTATGTCATCAATTAGAAGTGCCATATCTCTGTACAGGTAGAACTCCGACACTTCAAATATGAGCGGGTAACACAATACTGTCATACCGCATACTCTGTATATCTGCAATAAAAGTAAGTAGGTAGACCACATATTTATTATGGTTTTTTATAACAATTTGGAACTTCACGCGATAAAAAAATATAAGTACTTTTGTCGATGTTTCGGGTGCGATGCACAACTTATTTATTAACTTTACACACAACAAAGTAGCATGTAAAACAATGCCCATCTCTACTTTGTGCATATCACAATATAATGCAAAAATCTGGCAATATTTTACCTTGCTTGTACCGAGAGATCCCACAGGTCTTATAGGACGTCCAGTGAGTTTCAATTTTGGACAAACACCCAGTTCCCTGTATACGTGAACCAACTGTGTCGAGCTGCACACCTTTAAAAAATTAGCTATGGGTTAGTAGATAAGTTCCCGACCTAAATAAATACACAATAAGGTAAAAAACACAATGGTCTATATAGCCTACGCTACGCTAAGGAGTAAGTAAGTATTACCTGCACAGGTTCCACTTCATGAGGCGTTTGAGTTTGTATGCCATAAGTGCCCATCATGGCTTGCAGTCGCATAGACTCGGCTATCAATACAACTTGAACCACAAGATCGGTTGCTATACCCTGTAAAAATATATTTTGTACAAATGTGGTGACAGCCAAACATATGATAGTTTTAGGACGATGCAGTTTACATCTTTGCAAAAATTTGTTTTTCACTTTATAGAAAAATAAATAGTCAATGGCATTCTTGACTCTGTTCCTGGTATACTACTACGGTAATTGTCTGTTATGCTTTCACGTGTTATTTCACGTGTGTGTTATAATGATTTTATTAAATAAATAATAGCCTTTAGAAAAGTTAAAATCCTACATCTTACAGGCAAGTCCTTTACCCACTACAACATACCATGAACGTAACCGCATCAAATTAGAATTACATGCAAATTCTCTATGATACCTAGAAGACAGTCCTATCGTCATAATTTAAAAAATAGATTAGCTAGATACATATGATGGAAATATATCACAGTACATACACCATTATATGCATGCGAAAGTAATCAATGCACGGACAAAATCACGATTCGTCTTTAGCATGCGAAAATTTTCTAATCATGGTACTTACAAATGTGGGTTTGGCCTGCATGAAAATAAAATAAATCTAAATGTAAATATGATTTGAAATTTAAATATTATTATTTACAATAATTTGTAACAGGACAAATAAATTAAGATCCAACACGAATTTGAAGACAGGGAGCTTTTCAATTAGGAATGTTCTAAGGCTAGAACGTTCCTAATTGCAAAGCTCACAATCATCACAAGTACAATTCTGTTTAATAGAACTCACGGTGCTGACTTTAGGATATACAACCTACAAAGATTTCGGAAGAGGGTAGACAGATACGGTATGCCCAATTTCAATGCGCTTGAAACAGCGCCGAAATATCGGTTACCAAATAAAAATAATGAACATGGTAAATATCCCTGTGAGTGTTATTAATTATTAATTAAATTACTAAGCCTATCTCGAAAAAAATTTGATTCAATTACCTGAAACGCGGAATAACGTCCAGCGCGTCTCGGGCGATTATACGACGGCAGATATCTTCTAATAGGGTCCAACTCGTTCACGTGCAGCAATCCCCCCGTCAGTAGTTGCGCCAGTACGAACAAGGATTGCGCCCACAGGAACAAACCACCTGTGTCTGAGTAAAATTTGTATTAATGTAATCTGTTTTAGAGGCGCTTTATTTTTTTTTTAATGCAACATCAGTAACCGAAATTACTAAATAGTACCTATTACCCATAATCCCTCCAGCCAACCTGAATCATGTCGGTAGTGTAATATTTAGGACTAGCTGTTACCCGCGGCTCCGCCCGCGTGGGTGTCCGTTATCGCCGATCGGTTTAAAATTGACAAAGTTTCATACAAACTTTCATCCCCTATTTTATCCCCTTGGGGGTAGAATTAATAAAAATCCTTTCTTAGCGGATGCCTACGTCATAACATCTACCTGCATGCCAAAATTCAGCCCGATCCATCCAGTGGTTTGGGCTGTGCGTTTATAGATCACTATATCAGTCAGTCACCTTTGAGTTATGTATATTTAGATTCAAGCGCGGGACCACTAAAATCCTAAATTGAGTCGCAATGCGAATCACAAGGTCACACTTTTTCAGGTATTAAGTATTTATCGTTCAAAAAGCGGCCAGGGGCCAAGATCTGCCTGTGTTGAATGCATATGGAAATTCTTTTCCACACCTTCTAAATAACTGTCTAATTATTTGATACTATCTTCAACCAGATATCTAACTACTAACTTCCGCCACCAACACCACCAAAGTAAATATTTCTATAAGTAAATAGTTACTATTTCATGAAGCAGATCTTTGATTTCTCAACATTTTGTTTGGTATGACACAGCCACAACCTTTCTATCATATAACTTTACCTTTAAACCATTGACCAAACCATACAACTCTAAGTTGTTACCGTTCTAACTATAATAAGTTGTACAAGCATGTAAAACGGCTGGCACAATCAAGTAAAAATGTTTACTACTTATTTAATAACAACAATAGGTTAATTGCGTAATATAAAAGCAATATTAGTCACTGTTTAAAGGAAGAAAAAACTGATAAGCATTATGTTAGCACTCAGGGCTAGGTTTTAGCTTGCTAAAAGGGCTAGTTAAACTTTTTGCTGTGCCTAACGCTAAGGACTGAACTAAGGAACACAATGCTTTAAAAAGCAAAAACATATTTCTAGATTTCAAAACAGTCAAAAAATTAGCTAAATTAGTGCTACTTCAATTTGTTAATTGTTATTTAAAAACACGAAAAATGTTATAATAAGAAAACAGGAGCATTCTCAATGCGATTACGTTGTTACCTTTTTCGTTATTGTCACCGGGGTGGTCTGTAAATATAATTTTGTATAATTGAAATTTTGATGATATATTTATTAATAGAAAACATAATTCAAATCAATCTTAACAGTTTCAACATCACGAACACCCTGATGATCTGTTATCGTTTATCGTCAATATTAATTAACTAAATTTCTACTTTACTCACTTGCAGGCAGCCTACGCACCGAGTTAGGTTCACTGCGCTCAGCATCTATACCCTCCCGCGGTACGTAATAGTACCAAGGTATAACAGGATCTAAAATAATAATAAAAGAATTACAAGTTTATAACTGCTGGATGTTGATGAATTTTATGAAGGTACTCCTAATAGATGCATACCACCATGCTCATCCATGTATATTCTAGCTTTAAGAAGTTTCTGGTACTCTTCAACTTGATCGGGTAGTGTGCGGAATACACCATCAATTATCATCATCACATAAAATAGAGGCCATTCTGATTCAATGCCATCAAACTCTTTTAATTCTCCCTCGCGATAAAACCTTCTGTGAGGATCTTCTAAAACACATTTGTATCCATCACGGCTGAATCTTTTAAAGCCGTACTTTCCTTGCAAACGTCTCAAAATATTAGATTTAGTCAGGTGAACTAAGTGTTCTTCGTGTGTCGCGAATGCGGGGAATGATATTGTTGGTAACAAGGCCGCGTCGACACCCTGAAATCAGAACACGATTGTAATTTTATTGTGATAAGTCAGAACTAGTGAAAACTTACATAAAGAGGTTCACTTTTAATAATCAGTTCGTCAAATTACTGAAATTACTACACCCTTCTGGTTAATCGATAATTATTCGGGTACGGAACTTGAAATTTTCTCTGTGTTATCCTTTAAACACAGAGAAAATTTCAAGTTCCGTTCAAGAAAACATTGTGTGGGTAGTCGCACTATACACACGCAAATTAAGAGCAGCTACTTATTATTTGAATTTAAAATCAGTAAATAATTATACATATGTTCATCGGTATTATTCTTGCCTAAAACCCACCTGCGCTTGCTGTCCAGTATTACGAACAACTTTTCTCACTGTGTTTGGCTCGCTTTGTGCTCAATAAACTGCTAGTAGTACTCCAGGTACATTGGCATAAAAAATTGGGTCCGTAGACTTAATTCACTTTGGCTAATTCACCCAGGGTAATTAAGTAGGTATACTATTTAGTAAACTTTATCGATTTGGACAAAAAAATATTTCGATTTTTTTTTCTTTTGCATTATTTACTCTGCATCATGTTAGTAAAGCTAAATGAAACGGTTATTTCATTTAAAAAAAAACATCAGTAAAAAAAAACATCTAGCGCCAAGCGCGTGCTTTTTTGTAGTGGTGTTTTTATGTAGCCTAAGGTATGGGTAGTGGACTGCTGAGACGAGGTCTCGGGTTCGATCCCAGGTTTACCATGGCACACACCAATTACTTTTCGATGCTTTTCGAAGTTATGTGTGTATTTATCGCAGGTTTATAAGTGCCCGGTTAATGGCAATAGGCTCGCCACCTATTACATTGGGACCTAAACATAAACTGGCCAAATGTGGGTGCTAGCACCTCTGCCTACCCCTTCGGGGAATACAGGCGTGAGTTTATGTTATGTTATGTTATGTATTATGAAATATCTCATACCCTTCGGTAGCTATCGAGGCTACAACGGCGACGGTATACAAAAAAAATATTTCTCTAGTTGTAAGGTATTCCTAGTCGAATGACTACAAGAAAATACTTATTCTTCCATAAAGTCTAAAGAGTTCTGTGCTGAAGGGTTGCTCTTGGTTTACATGAACCTGTTAATAAATAAAGTTACCTTGGAACTAGATTCGCGTGGTAGCATTGTTTCGAAAATGCTTCTATTGCGATTATGGGCATCGATGTCTACGTACACTACGCTCCAAGAAGCTCCTTTGTCCCCAAATAGATTGCAGCCATTAATTGCTTCCAGTGCTGCTTTAGCCATGCCTGTAATTTGATATAGACTAACTTCAGTACAACTTCAAATTTTTAGAAGTCCGAGCAGCTGTAATATAATTTTCACACCACCTGCTCAACAATGCCTCATATCATGCAAACCTTACTCAAAGTAAATCATTATAGCCCTTGTCTTTTGCCGGGGTGTAATGTTGTACTGAATTTCATTATAACCCGCCGGGCTGTAATGTGATCTCACTTCTCTTAGTTCTTATTGTTATGCATTTAAAGTCTAATTTCGTCAAATATTTCATTTATTTGAAAATCGAACTTATTCGAAAATCGAGCTGGCCACGCCACGGCAAGCCGAACGAAATAAAATCAATACTTAAAACAAAAGCCGCGAGTATTTCAATACGGTGCAATCAGTATCAGACAAAACTGCAAAAGAAGATAGAATAAAACATTAAGAAAATGTTGAGTGACGAAATAGTATTTTAATAATTAAAATACTTTTTCTAGTAGCCCTGGTTTTTATTGTCTCGCAAAAGGTGAGAAAAGTAGAGTATACTCCTCAGGGATAAAACTGATTTTGCCTTGGGCGCGCTTAAATCCTTCACTGCTCTCAGGACTCCATTTTAATTCCCTCACTTCGCTCGGGAATCAACTCCTAACCCCCTCGCTACGCTCGGGAGTTAAATCTGGAGTCCTTCGTTACGCTCAGGATTCAATATCGCGCCCGTGACATAATACAGTGCTTTATCCCCTTGGTGTACAATCTACTATTATAAGCTTAGGATACGATAAAACAATTTTCACATACATTATACATTATACAATATTATTATAGCAACATTATATCCGCGACTGGGGCTATTCGGCCGAAACATCTTAAAATTAAAAGCACCCGCGGCGCGTGTTAATGTAAGCTTAGTCTAAGTAGTAAGTTCATATATTTGACAGCCTCCGTAGCGTAGCGGTAGTGAACGTGGCCGCTACGCAGGAGGCGCGGATTCGATCGGTCAGTGCAAATATTTGTATGAGCTATTGAGCCACACTTGAATCTCAATCGGCTGCACCGAATTTTTTGGAATGATTCAAGTGTGGCTCAATAGCTCAGTTGGAAGAGCAGTCCCCCTGTAAGGGAAAGGTCGAGAGTTCGAGTCTCACTTGAGCATTTCATTTTTTCCAATGTTTTTCGAAAGAAGTAAGTTCATATACGAGGGTCAAACTGAAAGTTCTTAGAAAACCAAAAACTGATTACATTAGCCAGTTATTAGTTTTATTATATCTTTTCAAAATATTGTCCATTCACGTCAATACACCGCTGCATGCGATGGAACCACTGGGAAAAGCACTTTGCCCACTCGTCCTTAGGGGTCTCTTCAATGGCATCGCGATACGCAGCCACCGCTTCTTCAGCATTCATAAACCGCTTTCCTTTAAGTTTTTCTTTAATTTTTGGAAATAAATAAAAATCACAAGGCGCGAGGTCCGGGCTATACGGCGGGTGACCCAGTAATTCAACGTTTGATGTCGCCAAATAGTCGATCGTTCGCTTGGCGGTGTGCGACGAGGCGTTGTCGTGGTGAAGGAGGATCCTACTGCGAGGTCGTTTCTCTCGAACTTTTTCCAAGACAAGTGGCAAACAATTGGTAGTGTACCATTCTGCAGAAACTGTTTTTTGATCCTCTAACACAATTGTTGCGAAATGACCTATCCTTCCAAAGAACGAGGCCACCATTTTTTTCCCCGCACTTCGATCTCTCTTCACTTTAGTTGGCAACTCCTCGAAAGGAAACACCCACTGAGCAGATTGTCTTTTGGTTTCAGGATCATAACAGTAAATCCAGCTTTCGTCACCTGTTAGTATGTCGAACACAGCATTAGAGTCACCTCCGTTAAATCTTTCAATCATTTTACGGCACCACTCCACACGATGGAGTTTTTGAGCCTCAGTCAAATTATGAGGTATCCACCGGGCGCAAAGCTTCCTGACCGCTAAATGTTCGTGGAGGATTTTGTGCACTTGACTCATACCGATGCCTAAGCTTGTCCGAATCTGCTGATAGGTCACTCTTTTGTCAGTCTCTATCATACGCCGCACAACACAGATGTTATTTTCAGTCGTCGCCGTAGAAGGCCGTCCCTCACGTAAATCATCAGTGAGATTAGTGCGACCACGTTTAAACTCATTAAACCAGTTGTAAACAGTCGCACGAGATGGGGCTTCATCGTGAAAGGCCAATCGTAGTCTATCATAACTTTCTTGTTGACTTAAATGACATCGAAAGTCATAAAAAATCATTGCACGAAAATTTTCTCGTGTTAAATTCATGTTAACGTGACACCACAGTATAACGAGAGATCTTACAGTAGTTCATCGCGTTTGATGTTTGCGGAAATGCCGCCTTTTGCAGTTTTGTCAGGGTTGTCACTTCAGTTTATATATATAATTTTTCTGTAATATTCTATATATAACTCCTATTCGTTCTCTTTGTTCTGTCAAGGCACATCAACTCACACTAATTTATATTACTAGGTGATGCCCGCGGCTCCGCTCGCATGGATGTCGGCTATTGCAACTTTTGGTTATATCTCCGGTTCTACTCAACCAATTATAATAATAATAAATATTTCCCAACATTCTACACACAACGCTATCTAGACCCATGGTAAGCATATCTTAACTAGCTTGTGTTATGGAATCTAGAATGCGGATAAACATACTTAAATACATTTTTTTTTGTAAATACATACATATTATACATAGAAACGCCCAGACCAATGCAAATAGCCATATTCATGCATACAAATATTTGCACTGAGCGGGAATCGAACCCGCGCCTCCTGCGTGGCAGTCGCGCACACTACCGCCACGCCACGGAGGCAAACGTAATATTTTAAGTCTGAGTTTTTGGATTTTGGTCTCGATTTCGATTTCGATTTCGGTTTCAAATTCGATTTCGTTTTCGATTTCGAATTTCTATTTCGATTCCGACTTGAAGTTGGATTCGGATTCGAATTCAAATTTCGCTAATCGCCGGGATCGCTAAATTGATGATATATTCTTAAGGAGCCTATCCACGATCAGTTCGCCTGCAGTTTCAAATCGTATCGGGCGGCCTGCAGTCCTAAGTCGACAGCGCCCACACACGAAAGCTATGCCTTCCTGTCAGTTTTGCGGCTACACACGATCAGTTGGGAGTCGACAGTTTCCCATCGTATGATTGCCTGCCGGCAATTGTCTGCTATCGGGCTTGACGACCATGTTACCGACGATCAAAGATGGCGGACTTGAAATTAAAAAAAAAACAAATCGAGGTTTCGGGGTGACTAATTACGTATAATAAAATCCATTTAGCGATCCAAGATGGCGGACTTGAAATTTCCCACAAAGTCAACATGAGCATCGTTTTGGAGGTTTTCAGAGTTGCTAATTACGAATATATCATCCATCCAGTCATCTGGGATTGCTACATGAATAACATATTCGTAATCAGCAATCCCGAAAACCTTGAAAACGATACCAGTATCGATTTTAGTAAAAATTTCGAGTCCGCCATCTTGGATCGCGAAATGGATGTTATATTCGCAATCAGCGACCCCAAAACCCGGAAAACGATACCCATATTGATTTTAGTGAAAAATTCGGATCCGCCATCTTGGATCATCAAATGGATGTTATATTCGCAATCAGCGACCCCAAAAACCCGGAAAACGATACCCATATCGATTTTAGTCAAAATTTCGAGTCCGCCATCTTGGATCGCGAAATGAATGTTATATTCGCAATCAGCGACCCCAAAAACCCGGAAAACGATACCCATATCGATTTTAGTGAAAATTTCGAGTACGCCATCTTGGATCACCAAATGGATGTTATATTCGCAATCAGTGACCCCAAAAACCCTGAAAACGATACCCATATCGATTTTGGTAAGAATTTCGAGTCCGCCATCTTGGATCGCGAAATGGATGTTATATTCGCAATCAGCGACCCCAAAAACCCTGAAAACGATACCCATATCGATTTTGGTAAAAATTTCGAGTCCGCCATCTTGAATCGCGAAATGGATGTTATATTCGCAATCAGCGACCCCAAAAACCCTGAAAACGATACCCATATCGATTTTAGTGAAAATTTCGAGTCCGCCATCTTGGATCACCAAATGGATGTTATATTCGCAATCAGCGACCCCAAAAACCCTGAAAACGATACCCATATCGATTTTGGTAAAAATTTCGAGTCCGCCATCTTGGATCGCGAAATGGATGTTATATTCGCAATCAGCGACCCCAAAAACCCTGAAAACGACACCCATATCGATTTTTGTGAAAATTTCGTGTCCGCCATCTTGGATAGCTAAATATAGAAAACGAAAAAAAAACAATTTTAACAAACAAAACGAGCCTTGAAAAAAAATCACTCGATTAGTGTGATTACAAAAATGAGACAGCCCTGAATCCTTAGTACCGAGTAAAATGTATGGGCGTACCGAGTAATACCCCGTCCCTCACCACCCCTCTCCCCCCGCACGATTGCTCTGTCTAGACGGCTTCGTTGACCGACTGTATGTAGTATGAATCGTTAGACTGTGGTGACACAGACAATTTTCAATTTGCCGCCAAATCGTAAAACAAATGATAAATATTGGCAAAGAGTTCTATTTTCAAATTTTAGAATTATTTTTTTATTATATTGTTTATAAGTGGCCAGTTCTAAGAACTTTCAGTTTGACCCTCGTATCACAATTTGTTACCACAGCACTAGTATATTATGTTTCACATACCAATAGATGACGCGTGAATTTCAGGTTTTCCATCGTTGTATTTAGAGCCTCTTTCCCACATACCATAGTCAGGAGTTCTGTATGCACGTTCCACATAATATACAAGATTTTGAACAAATGCCACTTCATCCTGAAAGCAATCCAAATTAAACATAAATGTAAAACTCTACCAGCTGATTTCATAGATGTAAAAAAATTGTAAAACCCATACATTTATCTATTCCATTCACCTATCACTACAATATTCCACACATAATAAAAAAGATTTTGTAAGCTAAATATTATTTCAGTTATATCAATATTTTGATACCTGTGTATAAACGATTTGTAGTCCGGACGTGATCATTTGAACCAGAAATAGAAGATAAAGTGATACAACATCTATTTGCAGGTGATGATATTGTTCGTCAGTCAGAACCGGTTCACCTGTAGTCAGGTGGAACTTAACATGAAGCGCGTGGGCCGCACTTTGACGCGTCTTGAAAGCCTCCACTCGCGCCGACTGTTTCACCCAGCATTCGAGAATCCCGCGCATACACTTTACTGTGCTTTGACCAAGTTCATGAGACTTGCCACGGTCGTCATCGATACGTCTACAAAAAGTAAAAGAGAATTACTGTATGACTGGCCGTGCCCGCAACTTTCTGCGTGGACTTTGAACTAGGTTTTTGTTCTAAAATAAAAGTAGCTTAAATGTCTTCAAAATCGGTCCAGTCACATAAAGAGACATAAAATAAAAAAGAAAATTTCTATGCTTCCAAGATGTGAAAAATCTCGCCCACAATCTTCCCAATAATGTAATTTGCATGTGTTGAGTCCTTTCATGGTCAACTGAGGCCACATCACATTGAGCCTGCGGGCTCAGTTTTGACAATGTTTGTTTTTTTGGGAGTGACTCAGTCGACTAACCATACCTCCTGGGGGAAAGTACCTACTCGAAATACTGGAGATAGAGAATTCGATTTATTGTTTTTCATTCGGTTCAATTACTGTCTTGATGGTGCGCTTTGTGGACATGGTTAGTTGCTATTAGCACAGGTGCTTATTCAGCTGGCTGCTCTAAGTGGACTACATCGAAAATTGGTCTTAAACATGAAGAAATATTCTCAATTTTGTTTTGTAACAGTTGTGAATGGATATTGTCAAGATAATTGAAGGAAATGTGAGACGGTGTAGTGTTCTAAGTTGTAAAACTGATAATATAAATAAAAATTAGAAATATTTGATACAATTACTTTTGATTTTTTAATTAAACACATTTTTCTTTAATTATGACTGAGTACCTGACTGTACTGTTTTTTAATTTAACAATAGATTTTTTTGTTCTTTTTTATGGGTGGTCCCAGTCGCCGGAAGAAAATATTAAATTTAATTGAGTCCGGCAACTACAACCGCGGTCAAAGTTGATGGCGGTCCCAGTCGCCAGAAGCCTCGGTATGTCCAGCGAGTTGTCCAGATCTTTGAATGCAGTTTTGTTCCTTTTATTAAAAATTAAAAATTAAAAATTAAAAATTAAAAATTAAAAATAATATTATAAATGCGAAAGTAACTCTGTCTGTCTGTCTGTCTGTCTGTCTTTCTGTCTGTCTGTCTGTATGTTACGCTTTCACACCTAAACTACTGAACCGATTTTGATGAAATTTGGCATAGGGGTAGATTAGACCTTGAGAAAGGACATAGGCTATATTTGGTCGCGATAACCGACATCCACGCGGGCGGAGCCGCGGGCAAAAGCTAGTTAAAAATAAACGAATGTTTCCTTTGAGTGAAATTCTCTATTTCCAGTATTACGAGTACTTCCTCTCCAGGGGGTATAAAAATCTTCCACCCTGTATACCGTGTACATTTCATAAAAATACTGTAAGTTAATCTTATCTAATATACCTGTAAGCCTGATACAATCCCCATACTGCTGATGCACAGTAAATGCTATCTCGAACACTGCCAATGTGCAAATCTGATGACAGCACTGGAAAAAGTCCTGTGATTGGACTTTGGAACCTCAACAACTGTCTTTTCACTGAGAACACAAACATAATATATTTCAAATTCAAAACTGAATACACAAACATAATTATATGTAAGTAAAGATTAATTCTTCACTCTCTAATTTTAGATTTTATGATATAATAACAAAGATGACACTCTTGAGTAATTTTTCCCTTAAGGTCAGTACCTGTACGCGGAACAGTGGCCAGCTCAGGCTTTGTGAAACAAAATATTACAATCTATTTTGTATCTTATGTGTGGGACAAAAAGTTCATACTTTGAAGGAGCTTGATATGGTGAGGCTTAATCCTTTCAGTTAGTACCTATTTTTAATTTAATTTGTCTAAGGGTCAACTTAGAAAAATTAAATTAAAAAGTTTTGAATATTACTAAAATATTATTGATAAGAAGATGCAGAATATCATCATCAAAAATATCATCATGAAATAAATAATAGCTTCAACTGAATCATTTATAGTATACTAATTTTAATTTTGTAAGTATATGTATGTTGGCTACTCTTATTATCAAATTGTAATTATTTTTTATGTAACATTACTAATAACTTTTGTTGAATAATATGTAATTATTATCTATATTAAAATAAAATTGTTCAATAAAAGTTATTAGCTATTTATATGATGAAAAGGTTTTAACAATACATACCAATGGCATAGTAAATGTCCAGTTGACGAACAGTGTCTTCATAGTTGGATACCTTCAGGAATTGTTGTGAATTTATATCATCAATACTCCCTTGACGAATCATATTGTCTGGATTAGGCTGTGAGCATAAACGTATTCTATTTATAATACATTTTATAGTAAATTAGGTCTTTAGATAGTGAAGATCAGTTACCTTCGTTAATCAGCTGACAATAACAATACAATTACATACATATATGAAAGTTACTGAATATTATTAGCATATTCCCATTGCACGCCATCAATGTATAAATAAGTATCAAGAATAAATCAAAACTAAAAAAATGAGTTACATCTGTTCCCATTCATTTTAAGAAATTTGTTAACACAGTGAGGAGTAAATAAACCGGCCACAACTTTTTTTTATTTTCTTGACCACTATTTGACATTGGGTAATTTTAGTTGTTTTTTTTATTTTGCGACATGGTAACTAAGTAAATTGGATTGTGTAGGAAACCGTGTGGAAGGTGAGAATGATGATGATGATGATGGAATTAACACAAAAATTGAAATTATGAAATAATCAATTAATAATATGTTACTGGAGATGTCAGATGTTTCTCTGTATCCACAAAGAAACTGCGACTGAGAACATTTAGAATATAATGCCACCAGCCATCATTGCCATGGTGCGTAGTTCGAAAAAGCTGCGTAAATTGCAAACAGTTTAGCAATTACTTAACTTAAAAGTAACGTTACTGTGTTGTTGAAGTAGATTCATGCCATTGACTTACCTATATTATTAAAGTGTCTTTATGTAATTGCTATAGGTATAATAAAAGCCTTACCGGTTCATTCATGATGAAAACTATTTGGATTCAACAAATGGTATCTCATTGACAATAATTGCAAACATAAAATGTAATTAGAACACATATCACAACAGTCGAATCTATTTTAGCTATTGTCATTATTGTCTTAACATACATTTAGGTTTTAATTTTAGATTATTTAGAGTTGTCTTGACATTGATGCCTTGATTACACACACCGAGTGGAGTGGCAAGACAGTGCACTCGATACGTGTGAAGTACTGTGAAGTTGAAACATACCAACCAGCCGAGTACAACCGGGGGCCGTGGGCAACAGCAACTTATTTAACTAGATAGATAATAGTGTAATATAATATCACGTATCACGTATGTAAATAGACAGACTTTTATTCACATCCCACTAACTTAGCCAAGTAAGATTTTTGATCGCATGACTCCCATGTTATATGGGGTGAGCCTATTAACGTCTAGCGGACGCTTTGTCATGGATCATAGATTAATTTTATATTAGAACAGGTCATCCAATCCAATCCCTTATTGGCCTTCTACGACTCCAACGGGAAGAGATGGAGGGGCTCTTAGTATTTTACTCCACCGTGAATAAACATGGCAATAGACTGATAGGTATTATTTTATATTTACCTTCCCCTTACTCAGTTGGATTTCTTACTGAGTCTCTCTCAATAATCAAATAAAAAGACGATTCCTCCATTCATTTGTTGGTGTTAAGCTGTCATTTTGAAGAGAGTTTTGGCGCCAACGCGACGAAAGGCGTGTCGCAGTGTTGTTTTATTTTCAGAAATTGGTTTTTCAAAAATGGTGGTTTTTTAGAAGTGTCCTAAACAACGCATACAATAGTTAGGAGAATGGCATATTTTCAGTGAATTGTGACTTTTCTTTTTGGTTCCTAATTTTCTTAGAAACTTCTAATATAACTCCACCACTTTACTGATACAGTAATAATTTCATTGATCGTATAATCAACTCATCATACTCATCCTATCTGATCCGAATTATTAAAATACAAAATAAGATTAAAGGTACCAGATCATAAAATCCAAAACAGCGTCCTTTTGAAATAAAAAAAATTGACACATGATATGACACTCATGACACATCAATAACAGATAACATGACAGCTTCATGACAGATAATATCAACAAAATACTATTGGTTTGGTTTGGATATGGATAAAAAGTATTGATGAAAACGATTAATGTGTACTTATTTTATGCATATAAACTCAATAGTTTATTCCAAATTTGCATTAACAGGTTAGTCATTTGCAGATAGCTAAAATAACTCACTATTGAGACAAACCAAGTAATTTTTTTGTAAAGTGCACAAATTAGGTCGCTGGTGGTTTTGAATTAGTGAACACCAGCAAGAATGAATTATTATACAACTGAAAATTCGCCAGAAAATGATAATGTAAATCACCCCAGAGGCACCCAACAGGTTTTTGATGCATTCATATTTGAATATCACTAACTTCACGAGTTATTAAAACAAGTCATGGCACCAAACTGCAAAAACTAACAAAGTAACACCTAACTCAGTCTCATATCTTGTGGTCTGCGTGTGGATATCATGGTTTGCTTAACTTGCTAATCATAGACTTCCCTATATGGGTTCTATGTTCAAGTTCGTTTTGTTTTCACTACCAAATCATGTTAATATGGTTGCTTGAAATATTTTATTTTAATAATTGTCAATAATCCTGCACATACATATTTCACAGTCATCTTGTCCATGGCGACATATTTTAACAGTCTCTTATTCATAATATAATGCGGTGGCTAATTACTTAATCATCACAAATTACATATAAAATATTTTTTATTTGTAAATAAATAAAATTAATTGAAATGCCAGGCAAATCAAAGGTATGTAATGTATGTATCTATACCATGATCACATTAATTCCTGTTAACATTATTGTACTTATATTATTACGTAAAATAACTGTTGCATTATAATATTGACTTTGTAATAATTACATTATTTACATTTATAAATGTTTCCAGTATCTGTCTTTGTCAACTGGCCTTGCAGGCTGCTGGATCCAACTTTATTTTTAAATTTTATATAATAAAATTTAATAAAGAAGTAAAAATATTCAAATAATAGTTCAAAATTAAAAGTATTTGTTCTACAAAGTTAAAACATATCTAGTCTAATAATAAAAAAAAATATTTTTATTTTTAAATTGCATGCAGTGCTTGGCATGTATGGTTTATAATGTCTGGAATTTAAATATGTTTGTATTGACTGTCTATTTTACATTCACAGATTGACTTATTTAATCTTATTGGAGGAAGCTGGCCTCCAGCACCACGTGAGCCAGAGCGCACTGATTATGGATCAGTACCCCGCAATTACAAACCCACTATGCAGCGCTCTTCCCAAAATGAACGAGTGAAATCCGTTAATTTATTGGCTCACCTGGCACCAGAACGAAGACGTGTCAAAACAACAACTAGTAGTCCACCATCTACTGTCACTGAAGAGTCAAGACCGAAAATGGTTCATGACACTAAGAAGATTGAAACGGGCATCTTAGTTGGTTAGTTATGATTTTAAAATAAAAATTAATCAAATTCCAACCATACTCCGTACACTAACGATTCACACTACATACAGTCTGTCAATGAAGCCGCCTAGACAGAGCAACCGTGTGGGGTGAGGGGAATGGTGGGGGACGAGGTGCTACTTGGTACAGCCATACATTTTACTTGGTACTAATGATTCAGGGCTGTCTCATTTGTAATCACCATAGGTTGAAATTAGATAGAGTTATTTATGTACTTACACTGATTTCATGCTATATCTCGGAATACTTGGTGCAAAACTTGGTCGAGCGCACGGTTCAGGTTAAGTACCCGAGATCTGTACTTTACATTTCTGGTGACATCGACGACGACGTCGAGGCACGTATTGCCGCCGCATCGGCTAAAGGGCGACTGGCGTCACATGCGATCCTAAAACAGTCGTTTCCGTGCCGTTTTTGGGAAATATACTCCTTTAAATAAGCGAAATGAAATACCAGTTAGGCTGAAGGGGCAGGTCTATAAGACAATCATTAGACCTGTCCTTTTACACGGCTGTGAGGTGTTTGAGCGACACAGACAGATGCTGCGTGTCACGGAGATAAAAATGCTGCGATAGATGAATGGAGTCACACGTAAAGATCGCGTGAGGAACTCTCGCATCCGCGGCAGCGTTCGTGTCCGTGACATTGCAGATAACATGCAAGAGAGCCGCCTCTGCTGGTGCGGCCACGTCTTGCGGCAACCGCCCAGCTACGTGGGTACAACAAATGCCTGGCAATGACGCCCCCACAGGGTCCGAGTAGAAGGGGTAGGCTCAAGAAGTGCTGGCTTAGCGTCGTGGAGGGTGACATGCATGCAAACGGTCTCACTATTTCATAAATTTGGTATATGTGTAGATTAGACCTTGAGAAGGGACATAGGCTATATCTAGTCGCAATAACATACATATGTTTTTGAAGGCAAAACCTAGTAATATTAGATGTGGCACCAAATGCATCAAACCCATTAATATGAAATTTTGTGAAGATGTGTGGATGTTCAGATGTTTGTTATTTAATCATGCACTAACAGCTAAACAGATCTTATTCTGAGTGGCACGCAATTCGACCATATAAAAACCAATAACAACAAACGTAATTAGTTACGTAATAGTGGTGGTACATGCGCAGTCCCATTGTCTCATGGGACATGCCCCAACCCACACTTTCTGAAGGAATTTCCGCATTTAAAAACAAGGAGCCCCAAACTTCAGGTTGCGACCAATGTGACATCCCTCCAAAGTGAATGCGTGCGTGTAAATTCATGCATGCTAGCGAGTGGGCAAACTATGATACTTTACCTTTAGTCCAGTTTGATGCCGTCTACCTTCTTTTATACGTCCATAATCCATGACTGAGAACAAAAATAGTCAATATAGTAACACGAATAAGTTAACAACATTGCAAGGTTAAGCAACACTAGCCAGGTCGGTGTTAAGATGGATGACCATTCTTAACACATAGACACTTAAAGACTCCTCCGTGCCTCGGGGAGCACATTCAGCTATCGGTGCCGGTTACCATCACTATATAGTATAAAGCAAGGTAGCTTTTCGTGGCTGTCCGTCCCTATGTGTGCTTATATCTTCAAAATTGCGCTGCAGATTTTGATTCGGTTTCTTTTAATAGATAGAGTAATTCAAGAAGGGTGCAGCGGGAACGGGATCGGACGCTAAGCGGGCGGAAAAAAATTGACGATACGAAGTTCACCGGGTCAGCCAGTACGATCATACCTATAGATATTGCAGTCGTTACGGTAGCTGAGCCATAAAAATGTCCCGTTAACAGACTGTTCTAACTACAGCGATATCGCAAAAGATCGTCAAACTCCATTGCTTTGCAGTCACTTCACAGAAAATACCGAAATTCAGCCGCTTCGCAGTTAACATCAGATCATCCGTAGTCATGATCATCGTCATGCATACGTTAGTCCCGCTACCGGGACTAATGATGATGACGAGGATACTACTGTCCCATTTTTACTATTCTATTGAATTGACATAACATAATAATAATGAATAATGCTCTCTCTTATAACCTGTACTGTAGATCCTTAGGTAGGTATTTACAATCTTACCTAGTGTTAGGCACTCAATTGAATAAGCTCACATAATTCCACTCTTTTCCAAAAACAGATACTTCACAATTCTTTGTCGTGCTTTGATTTTCCACACCATTTTATTGACAAGCACAAATAGTTACTAGCATCCTGTACGTTAACCTCGTGCCTATCTGTTGTTTTATTTTAGTTCCTCTAGTTTCTAATTTTAGTCATTAGTGAAACGGTCGACAGCCCACCGGCTGATGTGATAACTCTCTAGCTTATTCAGCTTTTGTATTGAAATGTCGTATTATCTACGTGATTTACCTATTGATGAAATACCGCTTTGTGTTCTTGAATGTGAAGAGTGTATGTAACTATCTTTAACTAAACAAATTAACTCGAATCAACAACTGGCAAATTGTCAAACAACAACAATCATTAACATGATAAATAAATATGTATATGTACTCAATGATTGCGTGAAGTTAGCTAAGCATTTTGTTTTTAGCTGAACCACATATGAAAAACTATTGTGTTTGTCATAATAAAGCCCAAAAACGTGAATTTAATGTGATGTGACTAACTGATTAAAGTGCTATGTCAAATTTGTTTTATTTTAGATCTATGTAACAGTGAAACTGTGGGCACCGAAGAGCTCTATGATTCGCCCGCACTTGGATCACCCCGTGCAGCACCTCCGCCGTCACGACCTTCCCCAGTCCACATCCCTGAAGATATTGGTGTCGGCTCTTTGGTCGAGGTTGCCACTGATGTTGATCAGCATTATTATGGTGTCGTTAGATGGATAGGAGTAATTGACGGTACGAATCTATTAAATTATTAGTAGGTATCGTTAAGTTTAATACTACTTCACTTTACATATTAGTTCTATTGAGATTATAAAATTTCTTTACCTTTTACAATTGGATTGAATTGGAAAGTGGATAGGTAAGTAATCTATCCAGCTAGACCTAAGTTATACAGATTCCAGATCCACCACTCAAGACTAAACTGAATAGATACATTACTGCGTAAATCATCCAGATAAATCAATCCATTTGGCTGAACCCGCGGAACGCGTGGGACCACGAACGGAGGCACAGCACCAAATGACAGTCTTGCTACAAACAATGTAATAAACTGCTAATTAATCGTTGTCACCCCAGATACGGCTACAGCTGGTGTGGAGCTAGAAGACAGTGTATGTGGGTTGGGTGATGGAAGCCGCGGAGGTACGCGCTTGTTCTCGTGCGCGTCGGGACGGGCACTGTTCGTGCCGTTGCCACTGTGCCGCCGCGACGCACGTTTCCGTGATACACCGCCTCCTGATCGCGCCGATTTACACGATGCTGAACACTTCGATCAGGTGTGTTATAAATGAATTGTTGGCGGGCTTGACTGTATAGCCTTTGAGCATATATTTGAACTTTTAAAATGTCTTTAAAATACCATATTCAACTACCATATCTGTCTAGCCTAGCCTAAAAATAAATCAATATTTCAAGCCACCATATTACGTACCTACACAGCGCCAATTAAACAAAGCACAGCTTTAAAATGGGTTATAAAATTCAGATAAACATAATAATTATTTTGGTCTTACTCATCATAGCCAGACTGCCCTGTTGTTCCCGGGGTGGTAGCACCATTGAGTTCCCTGGGCGAGCTGGCCGGCAAGAACCGTGGCATTCAAGGACATCACAACTCTTGCTACCTTGACGCCACGCTCTTCGCTATGTTCACCTTCACCAGCGTTTTCGATGCCCTCCTATATCGTCCACCTGAGCTTGAGGTAAATAATATTATAAGTAGAATGATGTGTAGATTAAGGGTCAATTTGTACTCAAAGAACAGTGGCCGGCAGCGGCTCTTTGGGGCAATATATTACACAACATTTCGAATGTTATCTCCGGGAAAAAAATTCATGGGTAGTTTTTTAAAACACAGACGCGTAAAGTCGCTCTGCTGCACGAACCTTCAATACTTCAAACTAATCTTCTTGATTTATCAAAAATAATATATACAGTATACAAGTACAGTCAGCATCAGAAAAATGTTAACGAGTAGAGTACGCAAAATAATCTTAAAACCAAAATTTCAATATTATATTGATAATTAGAGTACTTAAAAAGTTGTAAGCATCCAGAGTGGTCAAACTATCTTAGCAATCGGTCTTCCAGAAACATGTAAGTAAGCAGAGTGTTTATATTCTTATACACAATCATGCTACTCAATGGTATCTAATCAAACAAAGTTTCAAAATATGTAGACAATGTCATTTAATCGCATTTTGCATCCCTTTTTTATTTATTTAGCCATCCTTTTCACACGATGGTCGGATGATGAGAGATAGGTGTATAACTTAGAAAAGGATAGAAAATGTGTCAAATTAATGACAATTTCTTCTGTATTTTTTATAGTTGCCAGTTGCTAAAGCCATAAACTATGCAAATGCATTTATTGAGAAAAGAGTATGAATACGTAAGAAATAAATACTCGTATGATGTGTAAATTGATTGTGTAAACCACCTACTTTCGCTTGAAAATAATATTTCGCCATCAAAATGAAGAAAACATTGTTACAAATGTCGTTTTATTCAAACTATCCAGGACTCTCCGCACTATTCGGAAGTGCAGCGTGTTCTTCGCGAGGAAATAGTAAACCCATTGCGTAAGCATGGCTATGTACGCGCTGACAGAGTTATGAAGCTGCGCACCTTGCTCGAGAGACTATCTGACGTACCCGGCCTCACGTCTGAGGAAAAGGTCTGTTACCAATCCAGTAGTTTAAATCATTGATTTACTTAGGCTTAGTTGCACCATACTACCTGTTAAAGTAAGAGGTTTACGTCAAAAAAACAAAACAAAAATTCAGTAACAATGACTCTAACGGTCTCTGCTGAATGTGTTGCACTTGCACCAGTGTATTTAGTAGCTCGGTTAAAGTTATCAGGGTTACAAGTCAAATGACGCATTATTTACGTCAAATTCCTTATGGGTATTTTTTTGTTTGTGGTAATACTACACGTTAGCTGTCATTTTTTAAGTCGATCAGTTGAGATATCAAATCAAACTCCTTCGCTTTATACTTTTAATAATATAGACACCTTCTTTTTGACAGATTTCTACCAATTTAACGTTAACAATGACAACCGGCCGACCGTGACCGGTTACGGTTAGCGCCAAGTATTGACGTCATATTAACTGTTGTCAAATGGTGCAACCTATTTTGTACCTGACCGGTACTTTAACAGCACTGTTAAAGTAAGATGGTGCAACCCAGCCTTAATCTCTCTTTCCCGCCCTTATCAGGTTACATAATTATTTTAATGTTTTATTTTGATTTCTTAGGATCCAGAAGAATTTTTGAACGGATTAGTAGCCCAATTATTACGAGCCGAACCGTTTCTGAAATTATCCTCGGGCCAAGAAGCCTACTGCTACCAACTATTTGTGGAAAAGGATGAGCATGTCTCCTTACCCAGCGTGCAGCAGCTTTTGGAACAATCCTTCACCACATCTGGTGTTAAACTTAGTGAGGTGCCTAAGCTTAGTTATTGATTTTATTTCAAACATTGACCCTTAGGAAGCCATTCAGAACTCAAATCACATCATTACAGGTACCTGCGGCGTTTATCATTCAAATGCCGCGATTCGGAAAACAATACAAATTATATCAAAGAGTTTTGCCATCACCGCTTCTGGACGTAACGGATTTAATTGAAGGCTGTAAGTACCTCTTGCTTTGTACTCTGTTATCGAAAGTCACCATTATATCTTATTTTATTCCCACTACCTCGTAAAGAGTATATCTGCTCCTTGATATCTGAGTGGAAAAGACGTTTTTATCCTCTAGAGGAGAATGGAAAGTGGTTTTTTTTGTTTCTTTTGGCACAGGCTAAGGTGCTATGACCATGCTGCCTTTATTATTTTTAGTTGTATTGATGTTAATGATGATGATGACGATCAATGAGGTGATTGCTGCCTCAGTATACTGGTGAATCTGACACAAGGAAAGAGACTCTTTCTTGGAATATTTTTATATCACAGAAAATACTTACCGCGAATTCTTTTGCCATATTTAATGTGAGCGAGACTGAGGTGGAGGACACCATCATGAATCTCAAACAAGACACCGCAACTGGTTGGGATGGCATATCAGTTGCCATATTAAGAACTTGTCGGCACACCCTAGTTCCACTAATTACACATATTATAAACACCTCAATATCGAATGGAGTTTTTCCGGAACCATTTAAGAGGGCTCTGATTCACCCTATACACAAGGGTGGAACCAGAGACCGTGTCAATAACTATAGACCTATCTCCATACTCTCTGCTATGTCCAAGATTATGGAGCGATTGATTAACAGTCGTCTAGTAAATTACCTCAACAAGCACGACATCATAGCCAATAATCAATACGGGTTCAGGAAAGGAGTATCCACTGAAGACGCCGTTGTTGATCTGGCCCAGTTTGTTTCGAGTAAACTAGATGAACGACAAAAATGCATATGTATCTTCTTGGACTTAGCCAAAGCTTTTGACACGGTCTCTGTTCCTACTCTCATACAAAAATTGGAATCTATAGGCATCCGTGGCAAACCCCTAGAGTTACTTACCACGTACTTAGAAAATAGACAAATAGTCGTCAAAATCAATAATCACATAAGCGACTATAAAACAACCACATATGGAGTTTCCCAGGGGAGCGTGATCGGTCCAACGCTCTTCCAAATATACATTAACGACCTATGCAAGTTGTCTCCCAACAAATCGAAAATCATCACCTATGCTGATGACACAGCAATAATCGTGCATGGCTCCACTTGGAATGAAGTGAAGGAAAATGGGGAGGAAGCTCTAAAATTGGTTGCCTCTTGGTTGCGTAGTAACCTCCTGACATTAAATCTTACCAAAACTAACTACATTCCATTTTCTATCAATTCAAGTACGGAAGCGCCAATAGGTTTTAACATAACGTTCACACGTGCTCGGATCAAAGTGATTGCACATGCATGTCTATCACTCGTGTCAGGCACACTAAATACCTGGGTGTGATGATTGACGATGGACTGACATGGTATAACCAAATAGATTATATGTGCACAAAAACAAGAAGACTGATTTATGTTCTTAGGAAACTCAGGGATATCGCCGACCCTAGCACCATTACCATGGTTTACAAGGCTTTGTGTCAATCAGTAATTACCTATTGCCTCGTGGTATGGGGTGGAGCAGCTAAAACCAAACTCATTGATCTGGAGCGATCACAGAGAGCTGTACTCAAGGTTATGCTAAATAAACCAATCAGATACCCTACCGCTGAACTATATGCAAACACAAAGGTCCTAACTGTGAGGCAGCTCTTTGTGCTCCGCGCCATCCTCAGGATACACAACAAAACTCCCCCTCCCCCACCAGATTCCTTGAAACGTAAAAGCAGAACCACATGTATTCCAGTTAAACATAGAACCACATTTGCAAGGCGACAATTCTACGTCATAGGCTCAATCCTTTATAGAAAAATTTCTAAGATTATCCCAATATCTGAACAGAACTACCACGAGGTTAAAGCTAATATACAAAATTGGCTACTGGATCTTGATTATTATCAGACTGAAGATCTGATATACAATTCTATATAGATAGTTACCAAAACCCTAATTCCGCTAAAATCCCAACGGACCTGGACCTCACATGTACACACTTGCAGACCTTCACACACAGCACACACTCACAAAAACCCATACACACCAATACACACCCACACATACACACACACACACACACACACACACACACACACACACACACACACACACACACACACACACACGCACTCGCGCACACACACACACACACACACACACACACACACACACATACACTTTGTTGTTTTTATTGATTTTTGTTTATTTTTTATTTTTTCTCCTGTTTTTGCTCGTTAATGATTCCCTATCACTAGCATACCATATCCGGCCACATTTGCTTACATTTAATAGCAACAAAATTTGTATACAGCAACAGCAGAACACTGACTCCTGAGATACAGGATTACCTAGTTCGGGAGTCAGGGCTTATCCAACCACTGTACTTCCTTAATTGTGTATAGATAACAATACGAGTATCATAAGTGTTTGTTAAAAGGTTTAATGGAATCCATAAACGATTTTTTTTTAATATTTGGAACTAACACGAAATGTCATAATCCAGTTGCCTACTTTGTGTCACGTTGTCTAAAATTCACCATTTTTATACACCAAACATCCTAATTCACACCAATTTCTGAAAAAGAAATAATACCGCGATGCACCTTTCTTCGCGTTTGTGCCAATTAACTCTCCTAGGTTTGTGAATTTATAACATCATTAAAACTAATTATTTACTTTGCCTCCATAGACGCCAAATTTATTTTTATTTTGTTAAAAACTCAGACTCGGAACCTCCTTGATGTTTTTTTTTCTGTTCAATTTGCTTTACACGCACCTTTTTGTTATTTCCTCGCTGAAGTGGAATTAAAATTTACGTGTTGCATTCGAGTGCAAAGATTTTTCACCTCGTGTTCAGTTGATTGCCTCGCTTACGTTTAGTATTCAAATTTTTAATAGGGTATTTGACTAAGTCGTCGATTCTTCCCAATACTGCTTAATATGATAGCTTATTCTGAAAAAATATGCATTGCAAAATAAAATATGGTATATCTAAACTGAAACTATGACTTTTCATTAGTTGAAATTCCCAATAAAAGTCAAAATATAAACAATCAAATTCAATTCAAATATATAACTTTTTAGATTCCTCATTCAATTTTAAATAACTTTGATTATGAACTATATACGTGTAAAGGCAACGTAGACCGAGATAAATGCGATATCTATTTGTCGCACGAAAATTTTACTTTTACAGTTCATTATATGATAAGCAAGTGGTCATTTTTCGAAAGTAAAAAAAAATAGTCAAATAGCCTATTGCGTAATTTTCGCTTACTCCGTCATCAACTTTGCACTCTTGTAAGTATAACAAACAACTATTATCTGTCTATGGACCTACATGATTCAGATTTTGCCGACGCAAAAAAAATCTCCATACATCTGCATTCGCATTTCGACTTTTATTATCGGATGGAGCACTACCCTCAGAGCTGCAACATCATGATTTCTCGCAAAAGAGCCGTTTAGTGACGTGGCTGATAACTGTGCTATAATATGTGTAATATGAGTGTTGCTGCAGTGCCGCGCCAGTGCACGGTGTGCGGCAGCCTGGCGCGCTGGGAGTGCAGCGCGTGCGGCGGCTCGGCGCTCGAGGCGGGCGCGCTCTGTGACAACTGCCTGCGCCTCGCGCACGCCACCCGGCCGCACCACAAGGTGAGTGTGAGTGTAGGTGTGTGTGATGTGGGCGTTGCTGCAGTGCCACGCTAGTGCATGGTGTGTGGCAGCTTGTCGCGCTGGGAGTGTATAGGTATGCCTGCAATACTCGTAGCAATTAAAAACTCGTGTAATGTTTTTATTAGGGGAGAATTTATGTAACTCTGTTTATTAACAGGCTGTTCCTCTGACGGTGTGTGAAGAATTCGTGAACATCCTGGAATCGTGTCCTGTCCCACGAGTTTATATGGAGTTGTTCGCGGTGCTGTGTATCGAAACCAGCCATTACGTAGCTTTCGTCAAAGCTGGCGTTGGACACGATGCACCATGGTGCTTCTTCGATTCAATGGCTGATAGAAAGGGTAGGTTTTAACTTCAATTATTTATACCTACAACTATGTTTTTAAGTTTCCCACCGTTGTATTTGTTAAGTCGTAGGTAACATCTACCATATTTATCTTAATAATCTAGAGAAATTGCACATTTAATATTTGAATATCTCCACGTATCGTTTTTCTATTTTCAATACATTTCTTACAACTAAACTGTACACATATTGAGAACACACATGTACTTTTTCCGCAATACTGGTGAAAAGGTACATGTGTGTTCTCAGTATGTGTAACAATCATGGAGAAGGAAATGATAGCGGAGTTGTTGCAAGTCAATCGAGTCGCGTGCCATCCAAACGTCAAATGGACTCATTCGGTAGGAACGTTATACCTATGACGTCCTTCGACTTTTGACACCCCGCGCGTCTCTCTTCCCACCTGTATTCGGCGACGCATTTTTATTAGGAGAAATATCAAAGGAGCATCTCCGTTACTTAATCATATTCTGTCCTCCGTGGTAACAATTCCGCCAAGAGTCATCAATCAACAGTATAAATAACTAAACTGAAGTAGGTACAAAAAATGTGAAGGTCATGTGGTTTCCCGGCAGGCGAGCGCAACGGCTACAACATCCCGGAGATTGTGTGCATGCCGGCGCTGGGCGCGTGGCTGGGCGAGGAGGGCGGGCGCGCGGGGGGCGCCGCGCCGCCGCACGCCAAGCGCCTGCTCGCCGACGCCTACATGTGCTTCTACCGCAGCCCCGACGTCGCCATGTACCGCTAGCACCTCCCTCTCCAGCTACCACTCAAACTGGCATACTATTTGCCATTTGCTGCTAAAATACAAAAGTCGTAAGGCGTCTTTTACCGCCGTTCCCAATACCATACTTAGAGTTAAAGATAGATCGCATCTACGGATAAAGTGCTCGGCTGTTTAAATTCAAAACATAGTAACTCCTATTTCACACCAATTTCGGAAAATAAAATTATACCGCGATGCGCTTTCCAGCAAAAAAATCAGTTACCATGTTTTGAATTTAAACAGCCGATACGTCAAATCTGACTGTTGCGATCTATCTTCAACTGTAAGTATGTTATTGGGAACGGCCGTTAGACGGTGCAAGTTTCTCTCACGTTTCTGTTTTTATCGGTAGCAATAATCGTCATACGGTTGTCGTATCAAGATGTTTACATTGAATAGGATTATACCATACTAGCTTTTGCCCGCGGCTCCGCCCCCGGGGAAGTCGATTATCGCGATCAAACATAGCCTATGTTCTTTCTTGAGGTCTAACCTATTCCGGTACCGAATTTCATCAAAATCGGTTCAGTGGTTTAGGCCTCAAAGAGTAACATACATACAGACAGACAGACAGATAGAGTTACTTTCGCATTTATAATTAGTATGGCTTCTGTTTAGACGGACACTGAGGCAATTCCCGCCAGGCGTGAACGAGCGAGCGGCAATTGTTTTTACGAGTGTTTAAAAGAAGAAACTTTTTGTCTTTTCGAGAACCATAGAATCTTCGAGGACTTTAGAAACAATATTATATAAAAAGGTTCGAGGCGATAAACTCGCCCCGTCTAAATGACACTTAACTTTGAACTGCACAAGAAGATATTTACCTACAGGACAAAGTTTCGTTGGAAGAAAATCGTGTTAAGTGAGCCAGTGAGATTAATCACGTGTGATAAACGGTGAAGTACCAGTCGGAATTAAAACAGTAAGCGTTATCGAAATATTTATTTATCTGTTTTATTTTCTTTATCTAAATATCTTAAAGATTACTGTAATATAAAAATATATATATATTATAATTATGTTAAACAAGCTAAAATATTGTTCTTATTGTATGCCTTATGTCAAGACTGGTCCATTCTAGAAAGAGAGGTGGATCATAATAGGGTCACCCTATTAAGTTTCACCTATTTCTAGCCCTATTAGGGTATATAGTTCCATCTCTCTTTCTCATCCGGAAGATGAATGCTTGAACACTTTACGATGTAAAGGGTAGGTAATTAATGTAATAGGCAACTTTTATAAACGTTAACTGTATACTGACGGCCATCATAGCGTGCCGATAGAGTCCTATGTTAGTCGATTAGGTGGTGATAGTTGCTCCCACATTGCGCTTTTATAGTTAAAAGTTTTCACAGAACGTGACTTTAAAAAACGCGCCAAGATGGCGAGCTTTTACCATAAACTTAACTAACGTAAGTAAAATTTGTTTTAAACCGTCCAAATTCGCCGAAGTTCTACTACGGTTGATTCACTTACTGGTTGACATACCTAATGGGTGTTTCACATAGGCATGTTCATAATAACTACAAAATACAGAATGGACGACTCACCGACGCGGCGACCGTTGACTCACCGTACCGAAGTTTATTTCACCTACTGGCAACTCTTCTACTATTTATTCACTCGGACGTGAATTAACCTAAGGTTGATTGAAATAATGAACTATTCACCTAGTATTGAGTAAAGACACTTTGTACTTTTCCACTTAATTTTATTTTTCACCTGATATGATAGGTGTGATACCTTTGAGGATGCCGTAAGGCGAAACCGGTCAGGTGAAAAATAAAATTAAGTGGAATAGTACAAAGTGTCTTACTCAATATGTGTAGCAGATTCCACCAAGTGCCATCAATCAACAGTATAAACATATTCACCTAGTTATTGTTGATTTAATAACGTATTAAATATCAAGTTCACAAGTTCTAAAGTTAGATATATTATGTATAGGTGGTAATGAAAAAATAACAATCCATGTTGAGGCGCAAAGTTGTCCACCCCGCGCAATTGCACTTAGTTTGATTAGGCTTTTTTATAACCACCCATACATGAACCGTAGGTGATGGTGAGTCGGCCATTAGTTGAAATAAACAATATCATAACAACTAACTGTTGGACATAGTGCAATCAAACGAAGGTGAGTGAAACAGAAGTCGAATCGTCCAATATGCGAATTAAACGTAGATGTATCAACCGTAGTCCAGTCAACCGTAGTTGAAATGAACTTTTGCGAATTGATACGTACCCGTTTTAAATATTATTTTTCGTACTTAATTTGAGTTTTAGTACGGGTGTTATTTTATTTGTTGTTTAACAATGTCAAGCAGTCAATAAATTGCAATTTCCGAATCACTTTTATATCAACTTCTTAAAGTATGTTATAGAAATCGTTTATTGTTTGGATTTTACATGACCTATAATTGTGCGTCAAAAAAAAAAACAACAACATTATTTTTGTTACATAAATACTTTACTTATCGCATAACAACTAAGTATATTTAATTGTTCAACTATCTACTCCTTGTTGCGTTCTCTAATTAATTTATTAAGTTCACTGAGATTACGTATATTGTTTCTTGATACCTGAGTATATATTTAGAGATCTTCCTTATTTTTTCTTCCTTGAGATTCACAAGCACAGTCGAATTTTGGCTGCGGTACATGAGTCATGCCTTCTTCTACAATTACTTCACTATTTATTCTTTTACTCCATTCCTATAAAAAATACTGGTTTAAAAATTAGGAACATGAGTACTTTTTTTATATATAAATGATGTCTCGGAAAGAAGGTCACCATCGTTCACATTATTGAACAACTCGGTAAAAATCTTACCTTAAATAACACCGCATGGTAACAGATAATGTGTTGGGGTAGTAAATATTTATTAGCGAAATATTTTGCGTTGATAGCAATCTGTTGGGCTTTATCGTCATTCTGCTGTGCCCATTTCACACGTTCTACTAAATCTGATAAGTCACGCTTAAAGGGGACGAAATGTTCCCAAGCATTAAGTTGACCATAGAAATGTTCATAGTAAGGGGATTCTTGTTTTAAAACCATTCCGCCGCCTGCTAAAAGATATGGCATACGATATGCAGCAACTGTGCCATCAATGTTTATTTGATATTTATACTGAAAGAAAACAATTATATTAGAAGAGAATGAGGGATATACTCATTAGAACGGCGAACAATTTCATAAATTGGCATGATTTAATTTTAGACTTTACCGCTATACTTTTAAAGTCTATAATTAAATGACATGTTGTGGAGTGAAGGAATTGTCTTATTAATTTTTTTAACTATAAAGGCGCATATTCTAGCACTACTCATTCGTGAATCTCGATCTATCCGATGACAGATTGAATGGACAAATTAGGCAAATGGTCTATATACAATCTGTCCACAGATAAATCGAGATTCAGAACTGAGTACCATTCTAGAATACCTTAGTGTTGGCTGTATCCAATAATGAACCAGCCAGCGGTTTATTAGTATTGTGCCTTGCCCAGGTAACTCTTTGGTTTCAATGCAACATACCCACCTGCCGCGTCGCGCCGGCGAGGTAAAACCCTTACTTACGGAAAAGAAAAAGTAACTCTTCAGTAGTATGTACTTATGCCCTATAAATATTATGATTTACTTACATCGAAGAATTTAAAAAAAGATATGTGTGGTTCTTTAGGTCCATATTGAGCCTCTTTGTCTCTGAAGAAGAAGAAATTTGTAAGGGAGGCATTGAATAAATTTGGGTTGGCTCTTGCAATGTCTATGAGTTTTAAACGCTCTGCGCGAGAGTCACGACCGCGCCATACTGCGCGCTGCTCGCGTTTTGACCAGGCTAAATCTGCACCACTCTGTACTGACAATGTATCCAGAGTCACTCTGTAATATTAAATTTACATAAAATAATTCATGTTATTTCACTTTATGCCAATTATTATCCTCCATTCGGTTAGGTACATTAAACATAAACAATCTTTGCCTTTTTAATAATTATGTTTAAATAAACTCTGTTTATTAATAATTTTCTTTTAAAAAATCTTTTAGTACTAGTTAGTTAGTTGGTAAGCCTAGTTTATTTGTTTAATAGTGTTAACCCGGCTGCCGAAGGAAGGAGGGTAATGTTTTTCGAGATTATGTATGTATGTAACCTGAAAGGCTTGACGGATTTTGCCATGCGAGGTGTCATTTGATTCGTCGTGATTGTGTGAGTGTCACTGGGTGTGTTAAAATTCTCTACAGCCTGAACGGCACGACAGATTTTGACATGCGAATTGCGAAGAGTCATTTGATTTGACTTGATTGTATGAGTCACACCAGGATATTAAAATTTCTTGAAAATCAAACTGGCGGATTTTTGGCGCCAAAATTATTTGACCTCGATGGACGCAAAAACTAAAGAACGGGTTTCGATGTGGTTTTATTAATTTTGAAGGTCTTGGTCAAACTTACAATCTGACGTTTGTTTGATTGCAATTAGTTAAGTAGTACCGGTGAAATGAGCAAAAATATAAATATACTTTGCAGTCGGGTTACTTTTGTTTTTCTAATAATCATAAAACGGAACTGTTTTATGATAAGAGAGTTTTCCTTTAGTTGAGCAGGTACCTAACCGAATGGAGTATAGTTATACTTAAATATACTTGTTATTAACATTACCTTCCCATGTTTTCCAATGCAGATTCAGTCAAATCATATGTCGGCATAACAATATCATAATTGTCACCATTACCACACCAAGAAAATATTGGTACAGCTTCATCTTGTTTATATACGAGGGGCCAGTCTCCAAGATTGATTACTAATTCCATATCAGGCAACTTAACTTTTCTTGTTAGTGATAAGAGAATATTGTCAGAAAACATGTTAAAACCTATGTGTTTCCCATAACAATTCCTATACACTTCATTTCCTTTTATAGAATAATGACAGAAACTAGTACTTTCCGGTTGATGATACTTTTGTATAATCTTGTTGATTTGCTTTCTCATGTTCAAGTTATGAAATGGTTTGAGATCTTTATCAATTTGATCATATGAGTTAGGACAGTCATAGTTTTGTAACCATTGTTCAAAATTCTCTTGGGGACAATTACATTGATCTGGGTGGATTGGTCCTGTAAGAGTAAAGTATGCTTAGTATAATAATAGTAATAGTTTAGTAGAGATGATGACAGGGTTCTAGGATTCTTACAAATGTTTGTTTATGCCTTATTTTTTTTTTTCATTTTAAATTAAGATAAATTTTATCTTATTAAACTGGAACTATGACTCTTCATTATTATTGTGAGGCAGGAATAAATTTTGAATGTGGAATGGGAAAGATTAGATAAGTTAATTAATTTGAACTAGGCCTCTTTGAAACACAAATTACACTTTTTTTCCATGAATTTGTATTAGATGAAAATTAAGATAATCAGTGTTACGTAGAAACACACAGTTAGTGAGGTTTGAATAGATCTATATATGCATAATGTGCCTTTGTGTAATGTCATCCTCAAAACAACTACACTACAAGAAGTTACTGGCCAGGTTGTGGTCATAATAAATAGTTTTGTTCAAAGTTGTTGAATATGAGTCATCATTTGGATTTACAGTGGTTATTTATTAGAAAGAAATTAAATTTATGTCTGTGCAGTGCCGCTTTACATACCACTGAATACAAAAGGCGACTCGCTTACATCTTTTCTCTTATAATACACGTGTATAGACAAATCTAAACAAGTTTCGTAAAGTTTATAGCGGACAATAAATGTGCCATCTTTTTTGTCTAGCTTATTGACCCAGACTCGGCAGTGTTTACTTGATGTAGATTTACCATTAATCTCTATAATTAAATCGTTGGCCAATTCAGGTGTATACCTAAAAATATAAAGTTAGTTATTTACATATACGTTTTGATATCATTAATAAATCGGCAAGTAGAGGTGGTGCTATATTTTTCTAGTGACATTAATTGATCCTGTTGTTTTCTTATTGCCGAAGTTTAATTTAATACCGACCATTCTAATTTTATAATAAAACCATTCATACACTTACGTTTGGTCATCGATAGTTGTGAAATTAATAAAGAAATATCTAGCGGGCATAACGATGTTTATAGGATTTAATCCTGGTCCAGTTATTACTACATCGTCATTCCGAGATTGTGAATTAATAACAGAAATAAATAGTAAAAGTGACACAATTTTTAATATCATGATTATTGAAATTAAAACAAAATCGAAGAGGAGAGGTTAGAATAAAATAAACAAACAATAATCACAAATAAATATGACAACAGACAAAAGCAAAACTACCTTTTTTTGTTTCTTTAATTCATTTCGGAACAAGCTAAGGTACTATGACCATGCTGCCTTACCATCAGTTCAATTTATTTTCTTCATTGAAATGATATCACTTTTGCGCGCCAAAACACTACAACGCATGATGCGTTTTCATATATTAATATTAGCAATGCACTTATTGTTCACAATAAGTATTATCTTTGAATTGTACACTTTTCAATTAAATTAAGACAAAGTTACACGCTGAGCAACTGTCAAAAATGGCAAAAAATTTTCGCACAGTACTGTGCTGTCCTTGAAAAAACTGGCCCGCACCACGCACTGAGGGATGGCAACAGTTTAACTTTGTCCCTTTCTCTGTAGTAGTTTCTCTTGTGACTTGTGAGTTTCTTATAAGAGTTAGAGCTATCCAGCAGTCTATAATATTCTCTGTCTACGGCTGAAGCTGAAGTCGTAGTCTATGGCTGGCTGCAATTTAATGTCAAATGAAATGAAAATGTAGGTTTGTGTGGAAACTTGCTACAGACCAAGCGTTGCCAGATTGTAACTTTTGTTACATTTTGCGTAACTTTTGACCCCCTTGAAACATCTCTGTAACATGACTCTAGATGTAACTTTATTGTAACTTTTGTCGTATTATTTTGGGTCAACATCAGTCAGAATAATAAGTGTTTTGTAGTCTGTGGTCACTATTATTCAATTCGCTATCCGTATCACCAGTAATACCAACCTTGGTATTTTTAGAGAAATCGCTTGTATGGAGATGGAAACAACTTTAAACTTTTTTCCCAGTAATAAAGTTTACTTCTGTTCAAACAACTATCCATCAAAGAATAGACTCTGGCCAACGAAAGATGGCGCAATAAGTTGGCGCCTAATTCGAAAAACCAACAGCGCATTCAGAAAGGATTGTAACTTTGCCTCCAGGTCCTTCAAATGAGACATAGCAAGCGTGAAGTCGGAGCACATCGGTAGAATTGGCTAGAGGCTCGAGCGTCTACCTTCGGGAACTCGTGCGTTCGGGTCTCTTACCAAAGCTATCGAAGAGAATTTCAGTAAGCCCTCCTTTCTACTTCTGCATAAGGAAAATGATTCGTTGGCCCACAACACAAAGGAGAAAGCCGATCTTGTGGGCAAACTCTTCACGTCTAACTCGACCTGGGATGACGAGGGACAGGAACCGTCCACTATACCGCGATGCGAGAGCTGTATGCCGGATATCCGGTTTCACCAACGCTCAGTGCGGTTAGCACTTACGTCTCTCGATATCCATAAGTCGAGCGGGCCCGACGGCATCCCTCCTATAGTGTTAAAGATGTGCGCTCCAGAGATGGCACCGGGCTTTATCGCGTCTTTTCCGGCTCTCTTACTCTTCTGGCGTAGTCCCGACATTATGGAAGACAGTGCTGGTCCAACCGATCCCTAAAAATGGTCACCGCTAAAATCTATCCAACTACAGACCAATAGCCCTTACCTCCCTTTTCGCGAAAATAATGGAGTCCATTATCAACTGCCAGCTCCTTCGGTATCTGGAGGGTTATCAGCTGCTCACTGACCAGCAGTACGGTTTTCGTAGGGGTCGGTCAGCTGGTGATCTTCTAGTATACCTGACGCATCGTTGGGCACATGCGATCGAGACCAAGGGAGAAGCCATGGCGGTTAGTTTGGACATAGCGAAGGCCTTTGATCGGGTCTGGCACAAAGCGCTTTTATCAAAGCTTCCTACCTATGGGCTTCCCGAGAAATTTTGTAAATGGATTGTTAGCTTTTTAACAGACAAAAGCATAAAAATCGTAGTCGATGGTGAATGCTCGGACTGTATGTCTGTTAATGCTGGTGTCATTCAAGGTTGTGTGCTATTGCCTACTCTGTTTCTCATCCATGTCAATGACAAGCTGTAAATTAGCAGCATTCATTGTTATGCGGATGACAGTACGAGCGATGCTCTCTATACCAGCCGCGCAAACATTTCTCGGGAAAACGTCAACGTGAGCCGAAATAAACCTGTCTCTGAAATTGACACCTCTTTATATAAGTTTCAATTGGAATGGACTGTCGCCAGCGGTATTTCCGAAGCAATACGACCTTCAAGAAAAGAGCGTGCTCTCTTTTGAAAGGAAGGCAATGCTCTTGTGACTCCTCTGGTGTAGCCGTCTGCTGGTTTGCCTGCCTATTCCATAAAAAAATATTACAGTGAATTGCGAATCTTCGTGTTAATACCAACTCTCCCTAGTAAGCTTGTAGTAAAGTCCTCACAACTTTACTGAGGCAGCAATCATCTCATTCATCGTCATCATCAACATCATCATTTCTAAATTGATTAACAAAGTAAGTTTCTCCTTCAAGTTTGTAGTTTATTTTCATATCATCATTGGTTTAATACATAAAAAAAAATCAAACAATTGCTGCACTTCCTTTGAAGCTCAATGACTTAAAGGGACTGAAAACATTTTAGGTTAAGTGTAATAACGTTTGTATTGAAGTTTTCCTCGGAAATAATGTAACGTAACTTTTACCCCGAAAATGTAACTTTTTAAGCAGTCCTGTGTAACATTTGACAATATTCCACTGGCAACACTGAGACCTACAGACCACAGACCTACAGAACAGACACATTACAGACAGTCACAGATTAGAAGATATGTACTACGTACAGATAAGACAGTCTCTGAACAAAAACTGAATCGTAAGGAGCGGGTCCGCATCGCATACCATCATGTCATATTGACGTGACGTGACGTAGATTAAAAAAAAAGTGAGCTGCGTGTAGGGCAGGCCATATTCATATTTTTACCTAATAACGATATCAATAATAGTGATGTCGTTAGTCGATAGCCCATTCTATGTTGGGGTGTTGTATGATTTATATTTTTATATTTGGTACTAGACACAGAATGAAACAATAGTTTATTTTTTATTAATTCTATATTTGGAGAAGAAACGGCGCAAGAAACACTAGCATTTTACAGACATCAATTTACAAAAAGTGATATCTTAACACTAAATATGGACGAATGTACATTTGTCTCGTGTTAAGATAATTAAAGTATATAAAAAAACTAATAACAAAATAATTAACCTTAACAAAAAATAAAGACTAAGAAGTTCGCGTGCATAATTAAGCACTATGCCGTAATTACAGCAATTTAGGAGGGGCCTGCACCATGCTCAACCCAGACATTTTTTCATTTTTTTCAATAATCTGCCTTTTGGGGACAAACATTTAATACTGCTTGTCAAACGCACTCTTCTAGACTTCACAGCTGAAAAAAAGTTTAGCTTTAGTAATATAATATTTCACCACACTTTAATGACTCAATTGGTGGCCTTATCACACTAGGCAATCTCTTGGAATATCTTTCACAACATGGGACGGGACGGAGATTAGTAGGTAGAGATATATAATTATTACCCTTATTAAGCAGTGCAGTAAGATAACATGTAATAGAAGATTAACAAGTTATAATAAAAACAATCAAAATTTATGAACAATCTCATGTCAGTAATATTATGTACGTTGATAAATGTAGTACAAATATTGCACAAATTATAAACAATTTATTCTATGTGATTTTACTTATGTTCCAAGACATTCTATCATTGTTCTGCTTTTGATAACTCATTAATATAGGGAGGTTATAGGAGAAATTGCTTTACAATATCCATGTAAAGCAATTTCTCCATTCAGCTTTTTAATGTTATTTTAATTACAATACATCCATATCGTAATTGTTAAACTGAAGATAAATAAATATCAAGAATCTTTGGTTGTAGTAACCACTTTACCTACAGCCTCCGTGACGTGGCGGTAGTGAACGCGGCCGCTACGCAGGAGGCGCGGGTTCGATCCTCGCTCAGTGCAAATATTTGTATGCTTATATTTGACTATTTGCATTGGTCTAGTCGTGCCTCGGAAAGCACGTTAAGCCGTCGGTCCCGGTCGCCATACGAACATGTATAATGGTAGTAGTAGTAACAACTTTACCTATGGTAGACCATAGATATGCAGATAAGATGAAGATGCCATCCGTATATGGATCAGGCAGTCAAGCTGAGTGTCACCACTGTTAACATGGTACATGTTTACGATAGTGACCCTTTTTTCCAGACTTTGTATTTAGCTTAATGAGGTAACGACGTAACGAAAAATTAACCAAAAACTTTTTTTTTTATACTGGACACGTCAATTTGACTTCACCTCGCCTGATGTTAAGCTAAAGGCAAAGTCTCGGAATTCATTCATATATATATAATAACGAAAAGAAGTGAATAGAGCATACATACTGATGTAGAGGGCAAGGTAAAGTCTTGTTCTGAAACATTTGTTATTTTGGGAATTTTTGCAGGTTGTGGGTAAGAATCACTCGATGACGGCCTCTTGCAATATGTGTGATCTAACATTGTTGACATTTTTGATCAACTGAAATTTAACAATTATAACAATCAGTGCTTTAATTTGTGACAAGCCAACAATACAAAAATTGTAAAAAGTATTATTACAAGAGGTAGGTTAGTACCTACCTAACTCTAGTGAGTTGTATAGGTTATTCAAACAACTAACCTGGCATGTCTAACATTATAAAGTCTTTTCTTGCCAATGAGACATTTTGGTTCAAATTGTCTTGAACAAATCTTCCTTTCTCTAAGTCAACTGTACAAGTCCTGGGCAATATGGTGCGAGCTGATTGAGCCACTTGCGTTGTAATGTTTCATTTCGAGGTAATCGATACAAAGTTTCATCGTACTTGGTCTTCCGACACGACGGTACACAACATTCAATGAACGGCATTTTCAAAGTAAAAATTGCAGAGCAAACAGGCAGATACAATTTAGAGAGCGTATAAGCACAGTTTGAGATATTGAGAGGATAAGCGGAACGGAAATTAATAGGAAAATATATGATAAAATTCAAACAATACTGAACGTCAACTGAACGCTGAGTGACAATTTTACTGTCAAATGTCAGATGGCACCCTACCTCACTAGCGGCCTCTGCAGGCTTTCGTGCGAAAGGCCCAAACTCCTAATGCCTTTTGACCATAGACATAAATATATAAATATACTCTAAGCTTTTGACATTCTATGAGCTGTCAATGCCGTGCAGACAGTGTTCCACAGCAGTGTTCTAATCATGTTCTAATGTGTTATTCTCTTAATATTAAGAATTTCAGCATAGCAGTAAAGTAAATGGACTCCTAATATTTGATGAAGTGTAATTTGAAGACGATATCATGGCTACTTGTAATTTAAATATATTGCGAAAGAGCCTCAACAGCTTGAGGTTATTATTTTATGCCATTTTTATGTACTGATTTTAATCTTTATATGATACATCTAATAGAATTATTTTATATCAAATTACAGAATCGATCATTTTGTATCAAGATCAATAATTCATTATCCTAAATATAGACCTCCATACTGGTTTATGCCTAAAGAAAGAGTGGTAAGTTTAGTTTATATCTTGGTGTTATATCTTCATCATGAACATTTAATTACATTGAATAATTTACAGGGCTCAGAAGAATTTCTAACTCGAGAAAATCAACAATTTATTGAGGAAGTTATGCAAGAAAAATTGCAAATTCAGGCAGGATTAGAATCGCCTCTTGCTAACATAGACACTACTCAAACAGCACAATGGAATAAATTTACTCGTCGTGTTGGACTTATAGCCCGTAAAATTGGAAACTATCCACTATGGTCCAAAGATGGAAAAAAAATGCAAACAACGCTGTTACAGGTGTGTTTTTAAGTTTTGGTGGTGCCTGCTTAAATCATCACCGAAATATCTTTACTTTCGCCTAACTTTGCGTCTAAAGTACTCTAATGTTGTAAAAAACACATACTTTCATATCTTTTAACAACATTACTTTAATTACATGCATACTTAAACATAAACTCACGCCTATATTTCCCGAAGGGGTGTAGGTAGAGGTGCTAGCACCCACATTTCGCCAATTTATGTTTAGGTCCCAATGTAATAGGTACATGGTTCCTATAATAATAATAAAATTACCTACTTAGAAATCCCTTCGGATACGCCCCTGCCGGAGCCGGAAGGGGAGGTCATGTCGGGCTCGAACCGACTAAAACCGCACGCCGACTGTGGGTTGTGGTGCTAGGCGGTGGTGCCTACGCAAACCATATAATATTATTCCTTTTCAGGTCGTTGACAATCATGTTATTAGATATATTCCTCCAGAAGAATATAATCCACTTAAAGTAAAGAAACCTGAATGGAAAGATAAGAAAAAGCTAGGGTGTTTATTAGTGGGTTCAGAGACTATAGATCCTAGTACTGTCACAAGGGACTACTGTGGGCTGTTTGACAAAGTGGGAATGTTACCCAAGCGACATCTCTGTAGATTTATGGTTTCTCCAAATGCTTATATACCATCAGGAACACCATTGTATGCCACACATTTCAGAGTTGGAGATCATCTAGACATCAGAGCGAAAACGTGAGTAAAACCGTCTTGTAATTTGTTGTTTAGATTCTTTAAAAACCCATCTTACATGAACAAAATGATATAGCTCTTCTGAAACTATTAAACAAACTATTAATTTGTAAACTATTTTATATTGAAAAATACTTTCAGTATGGACAGAGGCTTCCAGGGTGTAATGAAGCGTTGGGGTTTTAAAGGTATGCCTGCATCTCATGGTGTAACTAAAACTCATAGAAGGCCAGGAAATATTGGAGGTGGTGGAGAAAAGGCCCGAGTATGGCCTGGCACTAAGATGCCTGGTCATATGGGTAACAGGTATGCATTATTAAAGTCCATCAATAATAACATGCTATGAATTTGATCATTGTGTAAATCTGTGTTGCTTTTTTAGCTGGAGGACTATACGTGGTGTGAAAATTCTTCGTATTAATACAAAACACAATGTTATTTGGACTTTGGGTGTGGCCATACCTGGAGAAACTGGTGCCATGTGCTATTTGTTTGACACAATCCTACCCTTGAAAAGGCTTCAAACATCACCACCGTTTCCTACACAACCCTTCATAGAAGATTTACCATTAGATTACTATGATGAGACTGTGCAACCTTTTGAGGAGTCTTCTATCACATTTGATGAAGCTTAGCAAGATACTGCTTCTAGGCTGTATTTTTAGGATGTTTAATAAAAAGTGATAATCAATGAAAATAATTTTATTCAAATTCATCATTCACATTACACTGTATTTAAATAGTAACAGTAAATAGCAAACAAATTGCTTCATAAGCTTAAACCATAAAATTAAATTTAAAGTAAGTATGTATTAATTAAGAATTTTACTATACTTATTAAAATTTTGCTAATTTTTGTGTACATACAGTCCTTTTACAATACCGATATTTAAGAATTTCAGATGCCATATTTATCTATAAATATATTATATAATGTATTAACTGTCGCAACAATAATAAGTACCTTTGGTATTTTGGGAGTGGGACATAATGCCAATTTCTGCTGATAAAAATCTCTCTCACCAAAATATAAGTTAAGATTCATATTTAAAGATTCACAATTCAAATAAAAAAAACGAGTATGGTCTAGCTAGTCTAGATGAGAAGCACTGCAGATTCGACACCCTTCAATATTAGAGATCTATTTTTACCCCGACTACAGGGTAGCCAAAAGCCTTTAGGGCCATCTCGTCCACTCAGAATGTCCACTGTATCATAATGACCACTTCAAGATGTCCTATTATCAAAAAGACCACTGTATCAAAATGTCTACTGTATCAAATTGTCCACAGTATCAGAATGATCACTTTATCAAAATGACCACTCAGGCCCAGCGCACACTGGAAGCGCGGCGAAGAGCAATTTAAGACAACAATTTAATATAAACCTTAAACACCTTGACATACGGTCAATAATTGTATATCTATACATATAATAAATCTGTAAACGATCGATGTCTGTACATGGAAAGGAAATGAGAAAAATTGTTATAGGGGGACTTTATAAACGTAATAGAAGCCAAATTAACGTTTTTTGGAATTTTTGTCTGTTTGTCTGTTTATCTGTTTCTCTGTTTGTCTGTGAGTTTGTGCACGCTAATCTCAGAATCGGCTGCACGGATTTGGTTGCGGTTTTCACTAATATATTGTGGTAGGCTTCACTTAACATTTAGTGTATGTTTTATTGAAATCGGTTCATAAATAAAAAAGTTATGTCAATAATAGCATATCACGGCTAACAATTTGTGATTGTGTGAATAGATCGAACCAATAAAGAAGCAACAATGCTTACAAGAAGATATTATTTCGGTCATAGGAATCTGAAGAACTTCGAGAGGCCAGAGTTCTACATCTCAGCCAAGTCAGGTCAGGTTACTGCAGAATCTGCGGCACAGCAAGTGTCTCGATAGAATTCACATTGTTCTCGAACGATTTTCTCTTGAATCCAACAAATTAGTAATCAGCTGGTTCGGTAAAAAGACTCCTGGCTTTCATAATTAATATCATCACGCTATTATAATAAGGAATGGGACAGAATGTTTTTATGACATAATATGTAAACGTCTATTTCACACCACAATTTCATGGTAACTGTTGCTCAATACGTCTGCGGTGGACTTATAACTTAGCTGAGTCGCGTTCGAATCCATCTAAAATGTAATTTTCCTTTTTTATGGTTTTTTATTTACTTTTGTTTAATTTTTTTATTTTATTGTGTATTTGTTATGTTTTATTGTATTTATAGTTTATATATTTTTCTTTTTCTTATTTTTGTATATATTGTACATTTAGATATAATACTGTACCTAATTAATTAGTGGATTAGAATAAATAAATATTTATAGTTTTATTTGAAGTAAAATATAAATTCTATACTTAGTATTCTATAGGTAGTACATAAAACTAGGCTATGTGTCAGTAATAGTAGAACTTATTACATAATATTCTTACATCTATACAAAATTATTCATTTCGGAGAATGAAAAAGTGGTCCCACCCGCCTGAGAAGGCATAAAACTGAAACTGTTATCCCCCATTGATACCGATTCCACCACATCGGGGCAAGCGCAATATTGGAATCAAATCGATTAAAATTTAACAGAGGAATGGGGCATTGGGGGTATTCTGGGGTTAGGTACCCCAGTATACCTACCTTGGATACCTATCTTTAATAGGCGGTCTCAACGTGAAGAGCAGGGATTGCTTCGGCTAGGGTGATGAGTAGCCTAAGCTATCACCATCAAAGCGGCGCTCATGGAGGAAGTAAATCGTTGCACCTTCTCTGAAGCACATTACGTATTCTGGGAGATAGTTGTCCCTATCGTATTACCGTCTCTACCATGGTGAATGTTCTGATGAGCTATTCCAATTATTTCCACCCTCTCTTTTCCTACACAGGCATGCAAGGCTCAGCTGTCATCCACATACGGATCAGAATATTCCATCAAGAACCAAGCGGTTTGGTGACCCATTCCTATGTCGCACCATTAAGACCTGAAATCCCTGCCAGCTCACGGTTTACTTCTTCCTACAGTCCCGGTTCCTTTAAGGGGGGCGTGAAAAGGCTTCTGATGATCTCATCAAGCTGAGCGCCACCATTGTTAAGATGGTACACGTTTATAATGGTGACCCTATTTCCGAGTCTTTGCCTTTAGCTTAACATCAGTCGAGGTGAGGTTAAATTGAAGTTTCCCATATAAAAAAACTCCGGATCTTAAAAAGAAGAAAACACATGTGTGGGCAGAGCAATACAGTTCTTAAGCGCCTGATAAAGAAATGAAGTTCCGAACAGCTTGGTTCGAGGTGGCATTATTTCTACCGTATGTGACTGACGGAAGGAAGGAGAGATTAGTTGAAAGACTCCTAATAGGCTCTTTCACTCACCGTGGTGCGGTAGAAATGGTAAAATACAGCCAGAGAGACAACGTCTTTATGCAACTGCAGACATTATACAATGTTAGTGACCTGATGACTACCAACGCACGCCGCTGCGATATTATCGATCCCGTCTAATATGTAGGTATGTAATAGTAAATACGTAAATCTATCCCAGAAATGATAACAGTACGCCAGGAGAAGCCAACCTATGTATTAGGTATATAAAAGATACCGCTGTTCCTATTATATAAAAGAGACTGAATGTGGTCAGAGAAACACTCAGTTCCGGTAAATTTCATCAGACCAAAAAAATCCGCCACGTGGACATCAACTCCAGTATCAATTTGGAAGTATCTACATCATCTGCTGGAAACAAGCTTACCAATACAAGGAATATATAGCAAAATGAGGCTATATGACCCCATCCCAGTCAATGCTGTATTTGCTCTCTTGCCCACTGCACCCCTCTTCTCTGCCTGCGTGTAAAACAATGAACAACGATGTGACTGTGGTCGATGGAATTTATCATAAAACTGGAACTACCCACCATTGGCTCGGGAAAGAAGAGAACCACTGCTCACTGCTCAGGACGTGCAAGGCACCGGGTTTTCTTGAAACTATTTTGTGTGATACTTGATGTATTTATTTAATTTGTTCAGTTCGTAAGTGGTGGAAGCAATATTTTAAGAATTTGGGATGAAGGAAGAATATTTAAACCATTAAAACTGGTGAACATTAACAAGTATACATATAACAATGTTCATCACATACTTGATAATGATTTCGTCAGCAAAATGTTGAATTTTTCAAAATCCTTCCGCAATATTTGTCAAGCCCATAGAAGAAGTCTGTCAATTTTCGTAGTTTTCAGTAGTTTAGCCCTGTATTTATAAGTCAGTCACTCAAAAGACTGTCTTCATAATATTTAATTTAAAAATACAAGGTGGAAGAAGTCAAGCGAGTTTTCGAAATGATTTGAATACAGATTTGTTTCTTTTTTAAAATAAAGAAATGTTTCCTTTGCGTAAAATTCACTATTTCCAGTATTTCGAGTACTTCCGTTCCAGTTGGGATGAAAATCTTCCACCATGTTTAATAATGAGTTTGAGCTATTCCGAACTAAACGCGGACGAAGTTGCGGGTAACAGCTAGTCAAGAATAAATTCGCACGCGGCACACGGAGCGTACTCAAGCTACTACAAGAGCATGCCCGCGACTACTCCAGTCGCCGCCGCCGCGCTGCTCTGCGCCCCGCCGCGCTACCCCGCACCGAAGCGGCGCACGCGACTGGCTGTCAGATGCCCAGAGCCAGATTTCATTGACCCACATTCTTCTTCTTCTGCAAGCGCAGCAATAATAATCATGTCCCAGTCCACATCCATTACGAACGAGAGCGAGTTGTCTGTACAAAGTATTGATCAGCACTAAAACATGGGGCGCTCGCGAAGTAGCAGCGCGCCGCCGGTCGTTTCTCCACTCAACGCCTCTTGACGCCGCTCGAGGCGCCTGAACCCGCCCGCGCGTTTCAAGGAAATGTGCTTCGCCGCGCTTCCAGTGGTGTGCGCTGGGCCTTAATGTATAACAGTCGATTCATAGCATTATGTGCAAGTCGCAAATTGATCGCAGATTGATTCTGCGGGGGTGCGAGAGATATGCTTTCGGCAATGGTCCCAATTCTGTTGTTACATCTCTAAACTTAAATTTCTCTAAAAAAATCTAATTGCAACTCTTTCTTTCATGATCAGATAAAAAAGGACAGATGATTTTATTCAAGTTAAGACCTGTCAAATTAAGACAGCGCCTTGTTGGTGCGTAGTAAGTTAAGTCGCATGTTCGTAGATGTCGACTAAAATTGAAGCGTAGCGTCAAGGCGCCAACTTAATTTGACAGGTGTTCACTAAAATAAATCATCTGTCCTTTTCTATCTGATAATGAAAGAAACAGATGCAATTAGAAAATTTTAGAGAATTTTAAGTTTAGAGATGTAACAACAGAATTAGCAGCAATCTCACCTCCGGCAACCAAGGACCCAAAACGGCGTGCGTTTTAGTCTGTTCGAGTCAAATATAACCGCCTCCACCGGCTCCGTGAAGGTGGTATCCGTGGGGATTTTGCGCACGATAAAAAAAGTGATATGAGGCTGGAGGTGAGTATTAACTTGAATCCAATTCAACAAATATTTGATGATAAGGGGGAAAAATTATCAAAATTTAAAAGACAAAATCTAGAGTTAATCCAACTTTCAGACATAGTAGGAATAGGAATTCAAAGTACTACAAAATGTTTGGTACAGTGGTACAGTAGACATTATGGTACAGTGGACATTTCGATACAGTAGACATTTTTGTACAGTGGGCATTTCGATACAGTGGACATTTTGATACGGTGGAGATTTTGATAGAATGGACGAGATGGCCCTAAAGGGCCAAAAGGAGGGTTATCATTTTGGCAAGCTCTGTATGTATGTTTGTTCATTTGTTTCCTCATAGCTCTACTACTATTTGAACTGGACTAATGAGGTATCGTTACATCGTCCGATGGTTATAGGCTATATGAATGACGTGTCACTCAATCTTGTGTGGCGCCCTCTAGTGCTCATAAGGTACTGTGTTAAAAAAAAAGAGATAAATATTATGCTGTGTTTGGTCTTGGTACCTATCAAATGAAAGGGCTTCATTAGCATATTTCAAATATCTATAAATTATTAGCATTCTCTTGCCTCAAAATAATATAAATAAATAAAAAATTAACTTAAACCCAACTACCGAAAAATCACGCTCTTAAAAGTAACAAACAAGAAAATATTAAGTATAGCAAAGTATGCCACACTTCCGTGGAAGAAGTTCCGTGTCGTAACTAGTGAGACTTTTCGGTAGTTGGGTTTTAGGTTTGAACTTATTTTTTTACCATGAGTAGCAGGTATTGTACCAGCAACACACTAATGGTGTGGACACGAGTATGGTACATGGTCTTATTTCAAAATGAAAATGATAATGTTTACTTACTTACGACATGTATTAGAAAAAAGTATAACTAAAATGACAATTCTTTTGCAAACATACTCATAATTCACACATAATAATTGCATATTTACAGAAAATACCACTCTACATTCATGACATATTGTAGACATCTCATTGACCTAACCTACCTGACCTGACTAATCAGCAAGTATATTAAATCTAAAAACAATAAAACAATAAACAGTACAGCAGTTTCTGAATGATGGAGACTGAAAATACAAAAAATAATCTTTTTTTTTTTTCAACATTTTCACGGGAACATAACTTTTTTACTGTTTTTTTTACATAATATACCATAGATTATTGTATATCTACATAAAATGAAGGCAAAAAATAATATTATCTCAAGGTATTAAACAAGGTTCTTTTAGAACAGTCATATCTGCACTCAAGCAGATTTCTAGAGTTCTAAAAGAACTTTGTCAGCCAAAACTTATAATACAATCTGTTCAAGCCTTGTGCTAACTTGTATGTTAAAAATACAATGTTGCACTTCTCTGATAAAACACACATTACACAAAACACATTAGTACCATAATCCTGAAATCAAGGCTGGTCTGGTCATAACTATAGTTAAGTTATTGTATTGTGTGTATCTTTACTGTTGGGTAGGTGGTTGGAACCCATAACCAGGGTATGGTTGAGGAGCACCCGGAGGTGGTGCTCCTGGTGTTGGTGCTCGTGCATATGGATAAGGAGATGGAGGGTACTGGGCTGGTGGATATCCTTGTTGATATGCATGGGGTGGATAACCTCCTCCAGCAGGAGGATAATTCTGGGGATTTTGTGGGTATGAAGTTTGTGGTGGTGGGGCTGTTGATACAGAGGGTGCTGGGCTTCCTGGTTGTGATGATGGATTAGAATATGGAGGTTGTGTAGCTGGTGGATAAGGTGAGGCTTGCCCAGGAGGAGGATACTGTTGAACAGGTGGCCCACTAGCTGAACTAGCTCCAGAGGCAACCGTCGCAGGAGGAGCATTATTTCCATGAGAACTAGAGTTATAAGTAGGGGATTGAGCATTAGGAGAACCATATCCTGTACTAGGGGGATTTTGTGAAGAATAACCACTGGGAGGTTGTGGGGAGCGGTTTGGCTGAGATGTAGGAGTAGAACTGTATGCTGATGTGGGGGTGGTGTTAGGGAAAGGTTGTGACTGATAAGCTTGCGGTTGAGAACCAGTAGAGTTGTTATAGGTGCTAACTCCAACATTAGGGTAATTAGTGCCTGCTTGTGATGGAGGATAAACAGAATTACCAGTGTAAGCTGGTTGTGCTGCTCCTCTTACGGGATAAGGAGTACCAGCCGCTGCAGGACTGCCAGGTGGGGGAGCATATGGCTGTTGAGCAGAAGATGGTGGGTATCCTGGGCCTGGGTGTGTTGATGGTGGATAGTTGCTTGGAGCAGTAGTTATGGGTGGCCCATAGTTAGAATTAGGAGGATAACCTTGTGGTTGCTGAGGTGGATTCGGTGGTCCGTAGCCTTGATTAGGAGGTCCATATCCTGGTTGTGGAGGATAAACACCTGGTGCTCCTTGATATTGTCCCTGATATTGGTTCTGTGGATATGGTCTTTGACCATATGATTGAGTTGGTCTTGTTGGTGTTGTAGAGACACCGGCAGGTCTGTATGATTGTTGGGCAGAACCGGAAACATCACCACCACTAGGAGAGGGCGAATTGATAGGTGGTGGCTGTGCCACATTGCCAGCTAGCTGATGAGGAGGCTGCAATAAGAATAAAAATAAAGCTGTAATACCGCTGAAAATCCTAACATACTATAATGTCACTATACTATGGTTTATTGTTACATGAAAAACATTACATTAAACTTCGATTTAAAGACCAATGTCGAAAGTGGATGTACCTAGTCAAATAAAAGAAATTTAATGTGTTTGATAGTACTTACTGGCAGAAGGCTCTGTATATTTTGATTGGCATCAGCTACCGAAGCTAAATACACTAAATTCCGATGTAACACTTGTTGATATTGATGACACTCAATCAATTGTCCTTTCGCTTGATATTCTTGAATTGTTTGAATCAAATGAGCATTTTCATCTAACATCTTTTGGATTTGTGCCGGATTCAAAGGAGGACGATTGCCTCGCGCAGCAAACGCTACAGACATAGCTAATGATGATATTAATCTCTTTGTTCCAAAGTTTTTTGCTTACAAAAATCTTACACTGATTGTGTTGATGGTAAAAGCAAAACACTTGAACACTTATTAGTTTATTCCTTGTAACATAATTGCATGTTTTGCTAAGGTTTTGGTACTTTATAATTTAAATGCAAAATGTCACAGCACAGTCCCTTTTTTTGGGAGGTCAAGCATAGAGTTAGAGTACCAACGAGTATAAGGTAGAGACGTCTACAAAACCTTAGAGTATCAAGAGGTGCCATACGCGTGCGGTATCAGGTTAATCGACTAAAAATATCACAGAACAAAGATTTTTCAGTTAGGATTATTATATTATTTGTAAATAATGTATAAGTTGTAAATAATTTGTAATGCAAGGAAAAAAGTGTTCTTATCCCACAAGAAAAAAAAATCATAAATTTTACCTAAATCAGCCTGGATCCAATCAAGATCCAATGATAACTTGAAAAATGCAGTTTTTCACTGCCTATTATTCTATTCACCGAAAATGTCGGTCATCACTATTCACTTTGGGCATAAGCTTTGGATGAAGAATTAATGGATTCGCTCTGCAAATAATAATACCGCGTATGAACGAGACACAACATACAAAAACTGTAAGGAATGAAAAGGACAAAAACTATATTCTTTGTCCTTGTCAGAGTTTATGTTTTTTTTTTTGTTGTTCACAAGTGGAGGTTGTGAATAACAAGGATTCTTCATAATTGAGAGTATATAAGTGGTGAAATTATGAGACTGATCAATTATTGCTTTTTTCTGACATATTGAACATGGCGGTATGTAGAATATATAGTGGCGGCTCTAGGGGTGGGAGTCCTCACACTCGTCACATTGCTCACAGCGATGGTACGATGCGCAAACGCTTGGGGTGCGGCCGCCTCCTTCTGCGAGCAAGTAATGCTCGAGAAGGAGGCGGCCGGTCGGGTCCGGACCAGACTCCGGGCGCGGGAAGCCCGTGCAGAGCGAAGGCGAACCGGACGTCGGAGGTCGCAGAACGACCTCCGTCCTCCATGAGCGCTGGCCTGGGGGTGACCGGTGGAGCCGCCTGTCACCCTAGCAGAAGCAGGCCGCGGCGGCGGCGCAAAGTGCGCCTCCCCGTAACCGGGGCTAGATGGGGACATTTTGGTCCCCACAACCCGAAGGGGGCCATCTCGAAAGAGATAGTCCTGGGTCTGCCAGGGTGCGAGAGATATGCTTTTGGCAATCTCACCTCCGGCAGCCAAGGACCCAAGACGGCGCACAGTGTTTTCCGTAGAACAAACTAGCTAGACAAAAATATTTTATATATTTTTGTGATAAAATACCTTATCAAAGTATGAAAATGTTCAGTAGAACTTGTTAAAAAGCCACTAAATAACGTTCCCAGTGGGTCAACTCATATCATAAAATATGCATTTGTTCATTTTGTTTTAAAGCAGATTTAAGGAAATAAATTTGAGAATTGTTTTTTAATTGAAACATCAGTTACATTATAATATACATTATAAATGTCGCGGACCACGTAACAAACTTAGTACATCCGAGGGAAGAGCAGTAGCTTCCTTATTTGAAATTTTCCTCAGGGACGATATTAATGGGTCAGAAGTCACTAACATGTGTTGCATCAAGTCCATGTTTGTAGCCACTCTAGAAATTTTTCGAGTATGGTGCTCACGCACCTTTCTTAATTCCTTATTACGTGACTCCAAGGCTTCTTCTGACATCTGTCCAATAGGCACTATAAATTCTTTTATAATCTCTTTCGAGTGAAAAAGTATTTTATGCACTGTAACTGGCATGGGATACCATTTATACTCCTGAATATAAAGTTTTCTAGTATCTTTACACAAATTTTCAAATTTTTCGATATCGATTTCGAAACCCGAAGATATTGCTCTCAGAAGAATGCCCATTTTCTTAATTAACTCCTCATTTACTCCAGTTATTTGGCTGGATAGTTGTGGGTTTTTAAAAAAACGCCTTGCGGCATTACCGTCATTGGTATTGCCAGCCGTTTGCTTTGGCTCGTCAATATGCATCCCAGTGTGCTGCAAAAACATGTCATGTACCAATTTTTTCTTTCTTTTCAATATTTCTTTATTGGCTTCACCTCTTACTTGCCAGGTTTTCATATCCAAACGGTATGATATATGGAGAAGACATGATACGGGGCCCTACGGGGTCAAGGATGAAGAAAACGATTGGTACGAGATCTACAACTTTAATCCGTAGGTCCTGCTATAACAATAATAAAACTACTCTAAGACAAGGTCGAGTGTCGGTTCGGGTACAAGGTCACGTCACTATAAACGGCAGGCTGAGTAATGCACTCAACTTGGGGTTCCGGGCTGGTCCCGTGCGAGTGTGACGTTGTCTTCCCCTCAAGGTCACCAGGCTTCGCAGCTGCAAGTTCGATCCGCGGGGTCGTCGCCAAGGCCGTCTTCCAGACGGTACGGAGCGGGCAGGCAACCTCAGCTGGTTCGGAGGCGGGCTGGTACGGTGCGGTGCTGCTATTACAGCCGGTATGCAGTGGACCGGTATTCCAGCCGGTACCAAGTTCTGGGGAGACAACCACACGATTAGGCACTGGTGCGTGAATCCAATGCACAGCGCCGGGCCCCAACGTATAATTTACTACATGGGCCCTAAGGTCGGCGGCGCTGTACAATGGTAGGTACACATAACACAAATTACACAATAAACAAAGAAATAAACTGGATTGTTCCGGAATTAATAATCGTAAGTAAGTCTGTAACCCCGTTAACCACGGTTCAATCAACCATAATTAAATGGTTCAGTAATAATTAAACTATAATACATATATAAGCTGAACCGTGGATTTAAAACGAGATTAAAATTCGACAATTTACATATTTTAAAAATGTGGGTATCCATAGAAAATTATGGCGAGATATCACCGTGTTGATTTTTCTCTTAGAATATGAACAATCAAACATTACAACTAATTGAATAGTTCTTAAGCAATTACTATATTCGGCTGTCTGTCGACATGTATACTCGCGACATATATTATGGACACACTTCATACAATAACTTTCTTACAACATTTTAACGATTACGATGTTAATCACAGTTTACTTTAAATTTAATTTAATTACATTTACACAAAAACAAACTACAGCTAGGTAACTACCGAACTCCCGACCGCAGGTAGGCAGGTACTAAAAATGAGCTATCATCACGCTTAGCTCCTAGGGGCTAAGCAGGAATGTTACACGCGAATGAAGATGTTATTTTACTTTATTATTTACGTGACTATCGTTTAATACTCGCGCACTGTTTATTAAGGACACTAGACTTACCCCTTATATTGGGAACAGCTATTAATGTTAGACTAGTAGACTACACTATTACAATACAATATTAATAGTAACTGGCAGAATCTAGACTATATGTTATCTAGGTTTTAAGATTTTGACGTTCGCGTTCAGATTATCACGTACCGCCGCGAAGTCTCGCGATAGAATGAGGTCTGCCGTCTACCTCGGCGCGAGCGCGGGCGTGTTTTTTTTTCTTGTTGTCGGTTAGTGTTGGGCCCATCAGCCGATTCTCCGTTTGACGGAATGCGCTGATTGGTTATCAATGCGTGTGACTCATTTTATATGCGCGTTAGCACGATGCATTACCTTAAAAGGTAATGACCGCGTTCACCACCCAGTGATGGGGGTACGCGCCGCAATCGCGAGCTACCGGTATTTACCGTTTATTACTGCTATGTTCAAATGTTTTCATTTTTTATTACCGGAACCAGTGTTCACGTAACAATACCCGACGAACTGGGAGAAGGATTTTTACTGGGGGAACAGTGAAAATCCGCCTGAAACAAACCCTCTGGAACGAGGTCATTGGCTTCAATGCAAGCAAAACCCTTTCATACAACCATACAGAAACACAGACACACCACCTAACATACACCTATCACACCAAGTCTTCCTCCCGCGGAGGTAGGAAGACGAACCACACATACCTTGTCCGGCCCTATCCAACCTGATGGGACGTACCACTTGCGATTGAGGTGTTAAGTTTGGCGCCAGCTTTCCTCGACGGTACATTGCAAACCACTTGAAGCTAACCTACCGGCAACAGAGTCACTAACCGCTCTGACGTGCTATAGAACCCAGGGAGAACATAAGTCTCCCTCAGATAAAAAAAGACTTCACACTAAGGAAGCTTTTATACACAGTGAAGGCTTATTTTTAACCCAGCGGTTACCTCAAGCCTAGGTTGACAATGCTAAGTACGAGACCACTAAAACGGTGTCAAAATGATTAATTATGAACTGAAATCAACTAAATTAACAAGATTATTTAATATATAAACTACATAAACCAATATATGCACGAGATGATCGGTGCTTACGGGCTTACCCTAAGTGCGTAGTTAATCTGGATCATCAATTCCTACAGACCGCATAACGACTGCAACAGGAATGACGGTGGTCTACAACCCAGCTCGAGTTTTGCACTAAACTCTACCACATGTCTTTTTACATATCTTACTACTGCAGATAGTAGAACCAAAAACAATAAAAAACGTAGTTGTGCTTCCCTCCAACCACTGAACGTTCACCTAGGTATACCTTTCCACGTAGCTCCTAGCTAACCTAAGGCATCGGATATAAACTACGGTACTTGGCAACGAACAATGGGGAAAGCCGGATGGTTGGGACAACGAGACTAAACATAGTACAACGTAGTTACCCTACAATAAAATAAAAAAATTACAAAATATGAGACTGTTATTTCGTCCTTTACGTAAACGTACCCTTACTTTACGGTCCGTCATGCTTCTAAATTAAGCTTCAGTGAGCTAAATAGTCAATAAAAATCTACTCGAAGTAGCTGAGTTAGGAGAGGTCCCTCCTCGATAACTAACATAGTAAAATTCGTTATCTACATAATATTCGATAGTTAAAATACTAATAGCTCAATACCTGGTCGCGAGTTCGGCAATCATGGTAGTATAATATTAAAATAATTCCTGTATGGGAAGACAAACACAAAATAATTGGGTACCCGCCCTTGTGCTCGGGGACTCTAAAAAGGAAAAAAAAATGAAAAAAAATTTGGAAGGTGGGTCGCTTAAAACCCTTGGTTTCTGGTGGGCTCCTACCACCTGCCTAACCCAACGAGAGGCAACTGGATGCTTTCTAAGCTGTTCTTTCTCTCCCGACCCAGTACAGGAGTGAGCACAAAAGACAGTACCCTTACACACATACAAAGTAGCGCAACCGCTCACAGTAATCGACGTGGACGTATACCCTACAGACACTCTTTTTGTTCGGGCGCCAATGATACGGGGCCCTACGGGGTCAAGGATGAAGAAAACGATTGGTACGAGATCTACAACTTTAATCCGTAGGTCCTGCTATAACAATAATAAAACTACTCTAAGACAAGGTCGAGTGTCGGTTCGGGTACAAGGTCACGTCACTATAAACGGCAGGCTGAGTAATGCACTCAACTTGGGGTTCCAGGCTGGTCCCGTGCGAGTGTGACGTTGTCTTCCCCTCAAGGTCACCAGGCTTCGCAGCTGCAAGTTCGATCCGCGGGGTCGTCGCCAAGGCCGTCTTCCAGACGGTACGGAGCGGGCAGGCAACCTCAGCTGGTTCGGAGGCGGGCTGGTACGGTGCGGTGCTGCTATTACAGCCGGTATGCAGTGGACCGGTATTCCAGCCGGTACCAAGTTCTGGGGAGACAACCACACGATTAGGCACTGGTGCGTGAATCCAATGCACAGCGCCGGGCCCCAACGTATAATTTACTACATGGGCCCTAAGGTCGGCGGCGCTGTACAATGGTAGGTACACATAACACAAATTACACAATAAACAAAGAAATAAACTGGATTGTTCCGGAATTAATAATCGTAAGTAAGTCTGTAACCCCGTTAACCACGGTTCAATCAACCATAATTAAATGGTTCAGTAATAATTAAACTATAATACATATATAAGCTGAACCGTGGATTTAAAACGAGATTAAAATTCGACAATTTACATATTTTAAAAATGTGGGTATCCATAGAAAATTATGGCGAGATATCACCGTGTTGATTTTTCTCTTAGAATATGAACAATCAAACATTACAACTAATTGAATAGTTCTTAAGCAATTACTATATTCGGCTGTCTGTCGACATGTATACTCGCGACATATATTATGGACACACTTCATACAATAACTTTCTTACAACATTTTAACGATTACGATGTTAATCACAGTTTACTTTAAATTTAATTTAATTACATTTACACAAAAACAAACTACAGCTAGGTAACTACCGAACTCCCGACCGCAGGTAGGCAGGTACTAAAAATGAGCTATCATCACGCTTAGCTCCTAGGGGCTAAGCAGGAATGTTACACGCGAATGAAGATGTTATTTTACTTTATTATTTACGTGACTATCGTTTAATACTCGCGCACTGTTTATTAAGGACACTAGACTTACCCCTTATATTGGGAACAGCTATTAATGTTAGACTAGTAGACTACACTATTACAATACAATATTAATTATATTTCGTCGCTTCATTCGAAGATATATAATTCTTTACCATGTAGTACCCCCTACTTGCTAGGCAACGACGCACGATTTTAGAGAAAAAATAAATATTTTTTGAATAACGAGTACTTTTCTTGACTTCCCGTATCCCCAACCCGTATTACTCCGCCATATTGATATTTGTTGTCATTCCTTTTTCGTGCGTGGCAACGTTAGCACGCCGCCACCGCCACTTCTTAAAAATCAAAAATAGTGATAGTAACGACCGTATTATGTGTGTTTTAAATAGAAAATTGAAGAATATAGAAGAAAATTAACAAAGAAAACGACGTCGTGTTATAGATCAATGTGAGTAGATAACATTTTAGCTACCTACCGACGTAAAACTATTTACTTGAATTAATATTTTTATTTAATCGGAACATGCAGTTAGCACATATTGCACGGGACATTATATTGGATCTAAAATGTACAAAAAATGTATTTTATACGCGCACTACACTTTTTACGTTTCTCGGGGGTCCTTTAAAGTAGTTGGTTATGATGCTACTACGTTGGATGATTGAGTTCCACCAAGCATAGAATAATACCAATAATTGGCGCGCGCTTCGGCCTCGTTTATCCTCCGATTTAGATCCAAGATACGTGCCCCGAGATATACCTGTAATATTTTTTTTTATTATTTGCCTACCTACCTTGATAAATTATATATACATATAATCACGCCTTTGTCCCTGAAGGGTTAGACAGAGGTCAATTAACACACACATTTCACCAATCATTGTATTCGGTCCCACGTAATGGGGGGTGAGCCTATTGCCGTATTCCAGGCACTGTTATGGACTAGAGCCATATACCTTAGAATGAATCTGGGCTGTATATATCTGTCTGATATTATATCGGTTGATTATATCTTAGTTAATTTCGAACAAATCAAAATATGTACTAAGTATGTGCAATCTAAAATAGATACGCCACACATCCACGTCAACGTCATCAAATTTATATCGGGGTTAACTGCGAGTTAACAACGATCACGGAATTAACTGCTAGTTAATTACGTACAAATCAAAATATTAAGTATATGCAATATAAAATGGATAAGACACATCGACGTTAACGTCATCAAATCGGGGTTAACTGCGAGTTAACAACGATCACGGAATTAACTGCGAGTTAATGACGTGCAAATCAAAATACTTAGTATGTGCAATCTAAAATAGATAAGACACATCGACGTTAACGTCATCAAATCGGGGCTAACTGCGAGTTAACAACGATCACGGAATTAACTGCGAGTTAATGACGTGCAAATCAAAATACTAAGTATGTGCAATCTAAAATAGATAAGACACATCGACGTTTACGTCACCAAATCGGGGTTAACTGCGAGTTAACAACGATCACGGAATTAACTGCGAGTTAATGACGTGCAAATCAAAATACTAAGTATGTGCAATCTGAAATAGATTAGACACATCGACGTTAACGTCATCAAATCGGGGTTAACTGCGAGTTAACAACGATCACGGAATTAACTGCGAGTTAATGACGTGCAAATCAAAATACTAAGTATGTGCAATCTAAAATAGATAAGACACATCGACGTTAACGTCATCAAATCGGGGTTAACTGCGAGTTAACAACGATCATGGAATTAACTGCGAGTTAATTACGTACAAATCAAAATACTAAGTAGGTATGTGCAATCTAAAATAGATAAGACACATATTGACGTTAACGTCATCAAATATATGTTTACAAAATCATATCGGTTATAATAATGTGTTATTATTGAGTGTGTGCAATCCATATTATGTTATTACAATTAGCGTCTGTAAGCATTCCTGGGGTTTAACTGCGAGTTAACACGACGGATGAGTACTCGTAGATGCTCAAAGATTAAAGCTGGGGGTTGACTGAGAGTTACTTGCGAACAAATCAAAATACTAAGTACATGCTGTCTTATACACGTACCTACATTTTTTATCATCTGCGTTGTCCTATTTCATTCATGGTGTTACCTATTAAACAAAATATCTACTTATTACTGTAGACAAATTTACTCAAAAAATCATATCACAACTTTACCAGAAGGTGAAGTAGTACAGACACCATCAGATACGTTATTAGACACCCAGTCAGATACTACCTAATGTATCTGGCACAATCGCTCATAGAAAATACGCCAATAGATGCAACTGCATCTCTCGTAATCTCAGAAACTGCCCTCGCTGCGTCAGCTAATGCTGAGTCTGTACCAGCGAATGCGCAGCTTTAGGAGTATACACCTCTGATAGCCCTGAATTTGGGCCAAGTATTCATGACAGCCTAGCTAACTTATGGTCGCCACTGCTAAAGAAGAGTATGACCAATTAAAATAAGGACAAACTCCTAAAACAACATATTTAAAGAAGGTACGTATGTACTTACCATAACATAAAAATTCAATACTATAATTTCGGCAATAGCTGTTAACAGTACCGAACTGCTCCGAACTGCTTAAGTGACAATAAAATTGAAGCGTTCGAACATCTTAGTGATAGATTCCACAGATTCACAAAATTTTTTTTGTACAAAAGACGGAAAAATTAGTAACATAAATAGGACTTTCTCCATGTTATTTAATTAAGGTCAATAAGGCCATTGAAAAGCAAGGCCAGCATATAAAAAAGACCGTTACCACTACAAAATCTGATACTCAGTAAAATGACGAATGCCCGGTCTTTCACATCACAGGGAAACTAGTCGGGACCTCCTCGCTCCTCGTCAAACGGCGGGGGGGGGGGGCGTGAATGATATCCCTCACCGGCTACCCAGTACCAGCAAATCATGAACACAAAACAGATGCAAACTTCAACCCAGAATGAGACACATGCGCAAGAGTGCACTTAGGTCGCGTAGTATATTTATTCTCAATGTTTGTTAGAGAGGTGACTAATAGCTCACTAATAGCTCAAGTAGGTAATATTTAATATTTTTTTAGCTTCAAAACCTAATGACAGCAGTCTTTTATACTAATCTGAAATCAATTAACAAGTTGTGGAAAAATCCCATCTTCAGACTGCTTCTGTTTATGCCACACAATGGTTTCATTACAACCATCGGGTTCGTCCACTCTGATCATATGATCCGTTGCAAGTCGACCTGACAAAGCGTATTTACTCTATTTACGAAGCAGATCCGAAATATATGAGATCTCTATTTCAAATACATAATTCAAATGCAATCAAAACATGTGTTTACTGCTCTACCATACGGTTTATCCATAGCACGAAAAGTGCTCCCTAAACTTAAGAAAAAGGTGACAGTTTATTTACGACGATAAGTGTTTTACTACCGTCACAGAATGAATATTACATAGCACTGTTTACCCGCTACCGTCACGAATTTGCAAAATTTTTAGGTTTTATTAAAATAAATCTATCCGGGTACAGATTCCGGGTTGTCTGATTTAGCTTTATGATCAATCGTATTACGTTTGGGACTACCTGAGTTTGATTTCTTTTCATACCGCACCAATTTGAAATGAAACATTTTGATACCAAGGTTTCAAGAGTTAGACGTATTTGCCGTTTATGCATTCACAATTACCTGGAATATTTCAATCTCATCTCAGCCAGTCCCATCACCTTCACTCCAGCCTCAGCCTAGAAGCTGCGACACAATTTGTATCCCTCAGGCTTTCGTTACCAACCGAAGTCCATACCGCTAACTTTTATTTCTCATTTTCCTTTATCTCTGATAATATATTAAAAATAACATAACATACATAACATAAACTCACGCCTGTATTCCCCGAAGGGAAAGGAAAATACACATTACAAGAATATAAACACCGCTAAAACTCTAGCGAAATTTTAGGGTTGCTCGTTTGGGACCCTGATAGATCGGTTAGTTAGTTAGTTAGTTAGATCGGTATGATCCCTTTTACTGGGATCTGAATATGATCCAATGATTGTAATTAAAGGCTACTGAAGGGCGCTTATAAATAAAACCCAATGTCCTAAAATTTCAACATACCTACTTGGAATCCGTAGTTTGTCTTAAATTTTGTATCTTTATGTTATTTCAGAATTATCGATTGAGAAACTTACTAAAAATTAAAAAATTTTTTAAACAATTTTTTTTTCGTTATTTGCCATGCCTTAGGGTAGATAAAACAAGAGTTATGTAATAGCTGAGTAGACATAACTAGATTCAGTGCCATAGCACACGCCTCGCCTCCACCTCGGCTGCTACAACTACCGGAGTCTCCATTGACTTGACCCGTAAAGCAGCAGTAGGGGCTTCTACATCCTAAACCTTCGCAAGGTTTTATAATAGGCCATTAATCAATGACGACGAAGGGTCTCTTGCAAGAGCCGTTTGCTTAATTACTATGTGTGGTGTTATGATCATTATATTACATGATCCTAAATATTTTTCTTTTTGATGTATTAAATCTTTTAGTTGCATCAAGAACGTTATGAATGTTCTCTTTTATGCCTTTATTACATAATAAATATTGCTTATAAGACAATATTTTAGTCGTTATCTTTGAACCGCAAAACTTAGATGTACCTACTCTAAACATCTACATGGTAAAGAATTATATATCTTCGAATGAAGCGACGAAATATAATAGATGATCAAACGAACTTCTGAGCGAAGTTCGATCATTATTATATGAGTCGCTTCATTCGAAGATATAATCACCCTCCCACCCTTTACTTACATTCAACAGCATCACAGATTCTGTATACCCAAATTATAAGTTTTGCTCGATCTCTAAATAGAATGACAACAAATATCAATATGGCGGAGTAATACGGGTTGGGGATACGGGAAGTCAAGAAAAGTACTCGTTATTCAAAAAATATTTATTTTTTCTCTAAAATCGTGCGTCGTTGCCTAGCAAGTAGGGGGTACTACATGGTAAAGAATTATATATCTTCGAATGAAGCGACTCATATAATAATGATCGAACTTCGCTCAGAAGTTCGTTTGATCATCTATAGTAACTGGCAGAATCTAGACTATATGTTATCTAGGTTTTAAGATTTTGACGTTCGCGTTCAGATTATCACGTACCGCCGCGAAGTCTCGCGATAGAATGAGGTCTGCCGTCTACCTCGGCGCGAGCGCGGGCGTGTTTTTTTTTCTTGTTGTCGGTTAGTGTTGGGCCCATCAGCCGATTCTCCGTTTGACGGAATGCGCTGATTGGTTATCAATGCGTGTGACTCATTTTATATGCGCGTTAGCACGATGCATTACCTTAAAAGGTAATGACCGCGTTCACCACCCAGTGATGGGGGTACGCGCCGCAATCGCGAGCTACCGGTATTTACCGTTTATTACTGCTATGTTCAAATGTTTTCATTTTTTATTACCGGAACCAGTGTTCACGTAACAGACACTCCATGGATCTAATATACGCGTGAAGGCTTGATATTCCGAATCTTAAGTTTTCTGCATTGATCGCTCGATTAACGATACTTTCGTTGTTCATATTCTTGCTAGTTGCTCCACACAAGTAACATTTCTGACTACTCTTTGTATCCGTTAAGGCATTACACACTTTTGTGTCCACCATGGTCATCGCTAGTTGATAGTTTATTTTTATTTCTTGGAATTCGACCACAATATCGGATTCAGTCAAATCATTGATTTGCGCGTCAATTTTCTCACATTCTTCTTTTAACAAAGCGGTTGTCTCTTGTCGGTAGAGAAGTTTGATGGGGCGACAAAATCGTGTCGATGACGGCCTCAGATTTTGCCATATAATAATGTCGGGATTATCAGTGGCAAACATTCTTATTGGCACCACCGCCATCGATAAAAGGTATTCATCCGTTGTCGTATTAGAATTAAGAGCGCGCATAAAGCTAGAAAAAAGTCAGATTTCACCCGCACACTTCATACGTCCCGCTCTCGTCTGTCCACACGTCTGTCGCCCCGCAGTATTTTGTGTGGCAGCTAACCGCTGTGTTTAGTACGCAGGCGCACAGTATACCCAAAATAATCAGATAAAATTTGGCAAAGTACGAGCTGGATCATTATCTATATAAGGTATACTTTGAACACACAATAATTTTATTTTTGGTGATAGATAAAATGAGTGGGATTTGTAAAGTAAACATAAGCATTTAAATAAAACTACTTTTTACGGATTCTATCGCGTATATTTGTTATTATTTACTTTTTAAACCGACGTTTCGGCTGCTGCAAATTTACGCAGAATGAGCTCACTGTGTTGTTAAGTCTTGCTGGATTTTGCTGCTTACTGGGTTTGATTAAGTGAATGACTGGATCTCAAGCTGGTGGTACGTTCCATCCATCCTCTCTATTAAAATTTGGGTGCTTTTTAATTTCAATAGCCTCGCGGATCATTCTAGGAATATATCGATGTTCTTTAAGAACATCGATATATTAATAAACATCTTTGTATCTTTGTATACCCGTATATCGCAATAAAATATATTTGAATTTGAATTTGAATTCATATTAATATTAATATATAAATTTATTTTGGTGATAGATAAAATGAGTGCGATTTGTAAAATAAACATAAGCAGCTTAGCTTTAATAAACAGCTTAAAATATAGTGGTCAAAAAATGAATGCATATTTTTTGAAATCGTCAAATATTTATATTAAGACTTAAGATTTTTTATCACGATATAAATTTTAATAAATTTTCACTGTATTATTATAATTTGTTGTGTTTTAGATAAAATCTCCCTAAGAACTCTGACGATTCGCTGAATAATTTTACAGGTAGTGCATAAATAATACGAAAAAGTAAGTTATAGAAATATTTATTTCAATAATAATTACAAAATGCTTACATGTAATATACTTGTAATTTTGTTATAGGTAGATAAGAATAAGGTAAATAAATGTATATTTCATACTGAAATTGGTTCAAGACGCCTAAAGATATTAATTTCAGTTCATAAAAGTAGACGATCACGGTAGAAATTTAATTTGAAAAAATATCTGTTTAATCTATAATTGGAAATACTAAAAGATCGAAAAACATTGGAAAAAATGAAATGTTCAAGTGAGACTCGAACTCACGACCTTTCCCTTACAGGGGGACTGCTCTAAGGGAAAGGTCGTGAGTTCGAGTCTCACTTGAGCATTTCATTTTTTCCAATGTTTTTCGAACTTAAAAGTTAGCATAATAAATGCATAAAAAATTCATTCAAATACTAAAAGAGTTGAAGCTATTCTATGCATATGACGTCAATAATGTGGATATTACGAGGCCGTTTTCGAAATTTTGTCATTTTGCTCGACACATGTGATTTTAGAAATGTGATTTCATAGTTAAAAACTGTATTAATTCGAGTTTAAATTAATAAATAAGAAAGATCATCTCAAATACTAATGAGAAAATGAGCTAGGTACGGTATTTACTTATTTTTATTACATGATTTTGATTATTCTACCTGAAACCTACGCCTATTTGTGAATTTTTGTGGAAAAGGTTTAGGAAATGACCTATTACTTATTGTTTTGACGGCTAAACAGTATGAAAAACTTACTACGTATTTTCCTGAAAACTATCTATTACTTGAGTGTATTACTTTTAACTAGTTCATACAGAATATGAAACTAAAAATATTCAATTTGGACACATTTTTCGAAAAATTCAAACCACAATGGGACTTCAACGCCAGAGCCGTGAACCCTGGCGTTCCAGTGCTCTTACTCTGAGCTAGCCTTCCACGGGCGGTCGTCCGTGTTTTATGTGGTCGAATTTTTCTATTACTTGTTTTATATTTGATTTGCTTGATTTATATAAATGAATGTTTAACCAAAGCAAAGGAAATGGCTTATTATGTAGTGAGATTTTGAAACTCACTTATCTAATATATTTTTTTATAAACAGTACTAGTCGGGATGTACATAACTAATGTGAATGACCATGTGAATCTCAAACCACTCTACTTGTTTTTATTACACTCGGCGCTGGCTAGCCAGTTCCTTTGCTTGAACTTAGCTTACACGCTACTGCGTGTCTAGATTTTACAACGTTGCATGTTTTTTAATTCTATTTAGTGAATAGAATCTTAAATGTTTACTGAATGTGAGAAAAAAAATTGCAATAAGCTTACAAGTTACAGTTTTTACTAAGCGATGCGACTGGATCGGATTCATCAGCTTATGTTATATTACAAGTGCAGATTTTAAGATTATAGATTATTTTATTTTTATTTTTTACTAACACTAGGTCATAAGAGCAATGTAATTAACAAAAATATGGGCTTGCCTGAAATAAATCTTTATTATTATTATTACGAGCTGAAGCAACTCTGAAAAGCATTAAAATTGATAATACAATGTATAAGTACTTTCGCAAAATATCATTATATTACTGCTATAAAAAATAACATTAGTTACATACTTCAAACGCGATGTGGTCTAAGACATCTATTTGATTTTCATATACTATACCCGGGCTCCCTGGCAACGGTTGATACAAAAACTGTACTTAGTAACAAAGTAAAGAAAATAAAGAAATATTACTTTCGACAATTAGCCAAGAGTTGAATTCTTAGTCTTTTAGATTCTCTTTAAGAGTTTATCTTTTGATTTTTTTTATTTCCCATAATTTCGACGAACTTTTTCGACGGAAAACAGAAAAACAGCCCTCTCGTCTCAACGGGGCGACCCCGACTAATTGGTGAAACAACAGATGGCCGGCACCTCGGGTCAGGTGCGATAGCAAGAGACCGTTATGCGCGGAATAAGAACGTCGTAAGCGCCGAATTAGTTTTTTTTGATTTACTCGTAAATTCCAGATAATTTTAACAAAGTGAAAAATTGAGTCACTAGATTTTATAATTTTATACTTTGTACATAAAAATTGACTCAGTTATATGAATAATCTTGAAAATAAATTAATTATAATCAAAAATTAGGCCTAACTTTGTGATCTTATTTTATCGACAAAATATTATTATTTTATGTTTTCACCAAATTGAGTACCTCTCAGATATAACATATTTTCTATTTAAAAAAAAACAAGCTCATTTGTGGCACACTTTCGGGTATAATAATCAAATCAAAGATCGGCAATTTTCCTTTATACCCCCTCTTAACACTAAACTTTTGTTTATACAAACTATGAACACTTAACCCATCACAGCCCCATTTACAAAATAATGTAAGTCTCTCATGTCCACACTCTTTTAACACATCCTTTTGCACAGAACAAAGTCTCACTGCTGTATGATGCATTAAGTCTCGGAGGCGGATCTCCACTGATTCGTCGGTGATCGTCAGGGCTTCCACTGACGGATAACAATCCTTTTTTGCATTAAATAACTGGTTGTATGGTGGATATAAATCATAGCCTCTTTCTTTTGCTTCGTGGTGCATATTTTTATACTGAGCCACAGTTAATTTGGTGCTTATAAAAAAAGCCAGAGCTTCTTGAGGGCTATATGGCCGTCTAAGGGGTGCAGTTGTCGTAATTTTTAACGCATGCTTATATCGGCTCGGTCTTTTAGGAGATAACAGCGATTCATGTATCATCTTAGCAGCATCTCGTTTTCCACTAGCCCGCACACTACTTTCAGCAGCGAAAGCGAGCTGTTCTGGGCTATATTGCGAGACTAAGCCATGAACCTTGCGTTTTTTTGTTTTGTCGCTGCTCTCTGTAAAATTCTTAGTTGGACGACCTGTAAAAAAACGATAGGATAATATAATAAAACTTCTAATTCATAATTACCTACGAAGCACCCTTTTAAAGCAGGTACTGACCTGGTTTTCGTCTCAACACCTCGTTAATATCTGGAGTAAACTCCAATGGCTCGTTCAGCCAAACTGCATAGTGACGTTTAAATAAATCCACGCGCCTTCCTTTGAGAACCCATCTGCTACGTATTTGTTCACAAATTTTCTTGGAAAATGTCTTTAATTTATTTCTTAGATTACTATTTACACTAGTAACACTACAGAGTTTAACAAAGAAGTCACACAACACAGATACTCGGTCCTCAGGGGAAGTTTTGTGCCAGAGATCAAATACTTTCTTCCTAGGTATAATTACACGAACATCTGAAAAAAAAAAATAAAAAAAATATCGCATCATACCGCATGATATACCACTTGTTTATGGAAACCTGATAATATTTGCTACAAAATAAAGTAATAATTATGACACGACAGCACCCGACTATATAACTTAGAGCGTGATATAAGTAATAACGAGACGATTTTTCACTATTTAACTTTAATGTAAAACTGAGAAAAAAGTTTATCAATATTTCAATAAATATTACGTACCTGTGCTAGTAGAAGCCATGATAAACACCACAAAAAAACAATTATCACTCATAAGTTGCGCAGCGACCTTCTCGTACGACCGAAAGATGCGAACTAAACGAGTCGCAGGTAGCAAGTTGCCGTTATCTTTTGTATTCCACTCTACCTGAAGTTGGCGGCGGGCGCACTTTCCGAGAATTTTAGAATTGTTACAGTAGAATGACTCTTGTTTTAACAGAAAACACATATTTTAGACTGTTATGTAGATAAATGGGATTTCACATTACGTCTAGCTAGTTTGTTCTACAGAAAACACTGTGCGGCGTGCGTTTTAGTCGGTTCGAGTCCGACATAACCGCCTCCACCGGCTCCGTGGGGGTGGTATCCGTGGGGATTTTTCGCACGATAAAAAAAAAAAAATGTAGAATATATTACGCTGCAAAAGCCGTAGTGAGCGGAAATTACAAGACATAACCTATCATACGTCAGTACGATTTTTAAATAAAATATCCCTTTCTTTGTAAAGATATTAACAGATTATGAGTCTAAGCATATTAACAACTTCTTTAAAGTAGAAATAATGGCTCAAAATATTGATTTATTATCACGATAATAAGTGTATTAACCAACCAAATAAAGTGGTAAGTTAAAATTATCGAACTCGAAACAAAAGTCAGACTTGTCCACCATTTTTATCTACTTTTTAATTTGTCCAGGTTACAGATTTGTTAGGGATACCAGTTGAGGTACTGGTAAATTACCCATAATGAGGGGATATTTCTTATTTATTCTTTTAATATGAATACAATTTAATTCATACCTTGTTTGCGCAATACATTTCATTAAGTTATTTTAAAACTATAATATAAGTAATATAGTTATTATTATTATACTATATAGTTATTTACTTTTTATTTATTTTAAAACTTTTAACCTACGCGTAAGTAGGACACTGTGAAACACTCGTCCCTCTTTCAGGGCAATGTAAGTAAGCTGATAATCTTCAAAAAATATACTGATGCCACCTTTCAATCATATTTGTATGATAACTGATAACGTAATTTTTTTAAAATTTTTATTTAACATAATACAGTTGTCAGTATTATTTATGCCCAAATTGTTTTGTATTTGAGTTTTTTAAAGGATATAATGCCAGAAAACATTAATTCATATACCTAACGGATTTAATAAAAGTTGTGGGGTAAAATTTGGTAGGGACTAACAACACTTGTATCATAAGTACTATGTGTTTGTCCCTTTCGGGTGTACGCGCTTGACTGATCCAGTTAATTCTTCATCCGAGACATAAGCCATGCACTTATAGGGAGAATGTAATGCATAAGCTGTCAAAAGGAAATGTCACAAGTCAAAACCTTAGAGTATCAAGAGCTGCCATACCTACGAAAAAAAACTGCCTACCTGAACTTGGATTTTATGAATGAATGGAAAGCAGTATGGCGGCCTAGTAGGGAATCCAGTAAACTGTCGATAACTACTTATCGATATAAAAAGGGCACAGACTAAAAATTTATACATTTGAAAGAAAAAATTAAGTGGTTAGCTTAAGTGGATGCCGATTATTTGTATTTTCAGGTTGCAGTGTGCTTAGGGCTTTCTGTCAGACTTTCCTTGTGATAGCCGGAGTTTCGAATAATTCGCCCTATTCATTTCATCAATCATTTAATATTCGCCGTAAAATCTACAAAGATTCTTTACAGTCTTTGAGTAACGATATATATATATATATATATATATATATATTTATACTCTGTCCATTTGTTTATTTTCTTTTTGACAGCTCACACACAATGGTCGATATAACTTTGTTCTAGCGTCAACACCTAAAACTCCGAACAAAAATTATGCGCCAATATGTTCCAATTCATTGACATGGTTACGTCGTCGCCGGAAATAAATAATTTTAGGCATGTAGTTAGTCGATCGACTGTGTTTTTATTATATTAACTTGAATACTATCGATTATGCATTATTCTCGATTTTTTTATAAACATTAAATCAACTTAAGACCGATTGTTTGTACGCGGGCACTATGAAAGAATTAATCGAATGTTGTCTTTTAAATCGATAGTTCGAAATATACCAAAGATATTATTCCACAATGTGAATTAGGTATATATTTTGGAGATTAGCGTGTGCGTTATGGCCCACAATTGGTTTATGATAAATTTATAAAATGTACACACGAAATATCTACTGCTAAAATTCCACATGGAATTATGAAATCATTTGCTATTATTGATTTATGATTTTATAAATCGAGGTTTTTAAACTTAATCGATATTTTGAATTTTTGTGCAATCACTATTTCCATCTGTCAAAAAGAAAATAAAGAAATGGACAGAGTATAGTAGTACTCCAGGTACATAACACATTGGCATAAAAATAAAATCGATTTGGACAAAAAAAATAAATCGAATTTTTATTTAATATTTTTTTTTTTTTTTTTTTTTTTGCATTATTTGCTCTCCATCGTGTTAGTAAAGCTAAATGAAACGGTAAGTTCAAAAAAAAAAGATCACTACAAAGAAAAAACAACTAGATCGCCAAGCGCGTGCTCTTTTGTAGCAGTGTTTTTTTTATAAAATTGCCGTTTTATTTAGCTTTAATAACAAGATGGAGAGTAAGTAATGCAAAATAAAAAATAAAAAGAATCCAAAAAAAAATCGATGCATTTTTTTTTTGCCCACATCGATTTTATTTTTATGCCAATTTGTTATGTACCTGGAGTACTACTAGGGGTTTTCGGCTTCGTGAGCGTTCCCCTTACACCCAGTATATATTTGTACTACCTTTGTTATAAAAGATATTTACTTCAAAATAGAAGTGCTCTACTTGCCTAGTAGGTACCCGAATGAAAAGTTATGTAATCCGCCATTTCAGTCCTATGTTCTTACTATACCGTACAAAAGTCGCGGGAGGGTTTCGGAATTAAATCAAAATCAAGGAGATTTGTATAAAATCATACTTTTAATTTTATTTTTTATTTTTTTTATACAGGACACGTCAATTTGACTTCACCTCGCCTGATGTTAAGCTAAAGGCAAAGTCTCGGAAAGAGGGTCACCATCGTAAACATCTACCATGTTAACAGTGGTGGCACTCAGCTTGACGGCCTCATTAGATGCCTTTTCACGCCCCGCTTAAAGGACCCGGGACTTTAGGAAGAAGGAAACACGTGAGCTGGCAGGGAATTTCAGGTCTTAGGGATATAAATGAAAGTAATTTCTTGAGGATTATAAATGGAAGTAATTTCTTGTTCAACTAGTTATATCATATTGATTTTGTAGTATAAAAATAAACTGGCGAAATGTGGGTGCTAGCACCTCTGCCTACCCCTTCGGGGAATACAGGCGTGAGTTTATGTTTTATGTTATGTTATGATTTTGTAGTTTTATAGATGTAAAAAATGTTTTAGTATCTATTCATCAGTAATACCAGTACCATTATGCGATAGAATAATAAAAAGTCAACGGCATTTCAAAAGTCATTCACTATGTATGGAAAGTGGTCTTCGTTCTTTAAATATTTGGGAAAATATCGATAATTAAAATTCTATCACCGCATCACTAGCAATTTTATTTGACCAATCAGGTGCTACTACATCCCCACTACGTTGGAAAGCAAGATGGAGAATTGGCGTTTTCCTCATATGATTTCATGAATGAATTTCGTAGTAGCTTCACGTCTTTATATTTACTATGTCTATGGTCAAAACATAAACACCCGAATTGTCAAAAATGTCATGGTGGATATATTATTTGAAAATAGCTTCAATCAATATTACAAGTTTACCTATTACCTACCAATAATTAAAGCAATGTATTTAGCAACTACAATATAATGCAAGCATATTATTTACTGTATTGTATTTGCAATTGCATATTGATATTATTTTATCCATTAAAGATGCAGATCAACCATTACTCTTCTGTATACTGAAGTACCTCAGAATGAAAGAATGATTTTAGTCGGAGTGTCTGCCTTCCTTATAAAAATAAAAATTTGTTATAATGGAGATAGAAATTGAAGGCATAAAAGAACTTCCAATATATGACTATAATGATTGGACTGTTGAAAATTCTTGCTTCAATTATGAAACACTGAACTTTTTAGATTTCTTTAATAATTCTATGATAAAGAATCTTCCATGTTTGATAAAAAATGTGGCTTATGATTGGGAATGTACCAGAAATTGGGTAGAAAACGACACTATCAATTATGATTATATCCAATCAACATATGGTGATCTAGATGCACCAGTTGCAGATTGTAATGATATACAATATAACGCACATTGCAAAAATGATATGAAGGTTTTTGACTATATAGAATATTTGAGGCTTAAAGAGTATAGCAAACTGCTGTACTTAAAGGACTGGCATTTGAGGCAAAGCAATCCAGAAGACAATTTTTATGAAATACCTCTACATTTTGCTCTAGACTGGCTTAATGAGTTTGCAGTAGATAAACAAGAGGATGACTTCATGTTTGTGTATATAGGACCTCAAGGATCTTGGTAAATCTAGTGTTAATATCATCTAAAGCATATTGCAGTCTATTGCTGGACTTAGCCTATCCCAATGTATGCCATAATCAACCAATGTCAATTAGATTTTTCATCAATGTTAAAAATCAAGTTCATAGTGGTCATATTTTAAAACCTGTATAATTTTAGAATAACTAAAAGTTGTTGTTCAAGTATCTACCTCAATATAAAATTAATTGTACCTACCGTGTACCTACCTACCTGTGTATTGTAATTGGTATTTCCTTTTACAGGACACCATTACATGAAGATGTTTACTGCTCATACAGCTGGTCTGTGAATGTAGTTGGTAGAAAGAAATGGATTCTATTTCCACCTGGAGAGGAAAACAAATTAAAAGATACTTTTGGAAATCTACCTTTACTGTTTGAACCAGAGAAATATAAAAACATTAAATATTTTGAAATCATACAAGAGAAGGGTGATGCTATATTTGTTCCATCTGGATGGCATCATCAGGTTGCCAATGAAATTAATACTATCTCAGTGAACCATAACTGGATTAATGCTTGTAATATACACACTGTTTGGAAAGCTTTACAGAATTCTCTGCTTATGGTAGAACATCAAATTGAAGAATTTAAAGATACACCAGAGTTTCCTTCACAATGTCAACTAATATTAAAATCTCTTTTTGGTATGAATTTTGAAGGATTTATTACTTTTTTATGTTATATAGGTAAGAAAAGGCTCGGCCAATTACATGGTGAATCAACAATAGGCTTAGGTAAATATTCTCTGGGTAATAATATAATTAAATTTGATTTAAAAAATATACTGGAAGTAATGGAATCCATTAGTAATCATACAGTATTCTTAAATAATAATTTATTGTCCTCAATAGAAGATGAATTTATAGAAATAAAAGAATCTATTTCACTAGTTTTAAATTGAATTAAATAAGTAGTTGTAAATAAATACTAGTCATTGTAAATTTGAGTTTACTTTGCTTCCAGACTATCCAATACATACTTGTATTTTTATTACCTATAGTTTATAATGGTTATAGATACCCTCTGATTTTAAGAGGCCCAACTGCCGGTACACTCCATACAAAGCAGGGTTTACTTATAGTTGTTGCACACTACGATAGCCACTTTGATACAACTGGTTTTGCTCATTTTCTCTTTTTTGGTGTGTGAAGTATTTCTTCTGTGCCAGTACAAAATACAAATACAAATTTATTTATTTTGCGAAAATGGGTAGGTACAGTAGGTGTTAGCGTAATTATATAATTGATCAGCCATATTCTGCCTTTAGGCGTGCAAACATAAGTATGTAATTTAATTAATAACATATAAATTTCATAAAGTCGACTAGGTATACAATTATGTCAATTTTATGATAAGGCTACCAAACAAAATTAAACAATGCAATGTCATAATGTACAAAGTTACAAGAATTTATAATAAGTCAATAAGTAAATCAATAAAATAATGTCACAGTAAATAGGGTCAAAGGTACATAAATAACATTTATTTGTTCAACAGTGATTACACACACTTGTCATCTAGGTATTCCTGTACACTATAATAAGCTTTTTTAATTAGAATATTTTTTAATTTGTGTTTAAATTCATTGAGACTATCAGTGCAGCATAGTTCAGTTGGGAGTTTGTTGAAAATTCTGGATGTCATACATAGGATACTTTTATTCATTAGAGTTGTCTTATTTCTTATTGTTTTTATTTTATGTTGATGCCGAATGCCACAAAGATGATCAAATAACTCCATGTTTTGTTTGACAAAAAGAGCTACCTCCATAATATATAGGCTTGGAAAAGTTAATAACCTTAAATTAATAAAGTGCTGCTTGCAGCTATCGGTTTTTGAGATTTTACAAATGGATCTGATGCATCGTTTTTGGGCTTTAAATACAGTATCCCAATCCGTTGAGTTACCCCAAAATATTATGCCGTAGCGTATCACTGATTCTGCATAGGCATGATATGCGGTCACTACAGTAGATATGTCCACGGTTTTTGTTAACATATACAGAGCATATGAAATTTGGTATAATTTTGTGCAAACATTTTCTGTATGCGACTTCCAATTTAAATTTGAGTCAACCGTTAGACCTAAAAACTTTGTAGTGTCAACTTCTTTTATTGTTGTGCCTGCATAATCAATTGCAACATCGATTGGCGGTCTGTCTCTATTTCTAAATACCATTACATTAGTCTTGGTGAAGTTAACGGCGAGATTATTCGATCTCAACCATTCAACTACATCAGAAAGAGTATCTTTTAATGTGTCTTTGAGTATTGTATGATTTTTATTTGAAAATATTAAAGTACTGTCGTCTGCAAATAGAATCATTGGTACAGTGACTGCTTTAGGAAAGTCGTTTATGTACACTAAAAACAATAAAGGGCCCAGTACACTGCCCTGGGGAACTCCATATTCTACCTGTTCATAGTCGGAAGTATAAGTTATTTCTTTTTTGTTTATTTCACATATTTTGGTGATGGATGTTGCTTGTCTTCTATTACCTAAGAAGGACATAACAATGTTTAATGCATTACCTCTAATGCCACATTTGTATAACTTAGTTTTAAGTATTTCGTGGTCTACAGAGTCAAAAGCTTTACTTAGGTCCATAAAAAGAGCGCAAACTGGGGTGTTCTGATCTATATTGACTACAACATCACTGATTAGTTTATATATAGCTTTATTTATTGTGATATCTTTCCTAAAACCCGTTTGTGCATCTGTAATTATCCTATATTTTTCTAAATAGTTATATAGTGCCTCGTATAATATCTTCTCCAATATCTTGGATATCACCGGTACTAGAGCTATTGGTCTGTAGCATGACATATCTTCACGATCTAGTTTTTTAAAAAGTGGTTTAACAATAGTTGTAGTCTCCCCATATTTTTATTTCCTTATTTCGTCTAACAGTTTGTTGTCCAATATTAAACGCACCAAAAGAGAGAAAACAAGCAAAGCCATTAGTGTCAAAATGGCCATCATATAGTGCCGCAACTATAGATCGTCCACTATGGTATGTGGGTGCTCAGGCGAAGCTGTTTTGTGGAAATACACACCTAGAGCAATACTGCAATACAGAGGTTGTTCGTCTGCTTTCTTCGCAAAGATCTCCTAAGGAGGCGATATAGGGACGTATTCTTCGTCCGTGATGTCTCCCGCGTTCGGGGTGAAATCCAAGAATGTATGTACAGTCGACAAAGGAGTTATTGTTCAACTATACAATTTTATATGGAAAAGTGCTACCGTATCTCTATTGTCGACTGTACACTCCTGCCACCATAAGTAATGATACCTATCCAGTCTCGATTCACTCGGGATTATGCCAGCAGGGAGTATACTGTTGAAAAGTTTTTACGAAGAATTGTCGCCTTCCTGATTCTAACAGCTTTTCGATTTAGCACAACAACTTTCAATAAATAATTTTATCCTTCTGTAGTTTCTGGCATAAATATTAATTTTATTTTGTTCTATATTTAAAATGAAACTCAAGATTTTTTTCAGAAAATATAATAAACAATCAAAACATAATAAACTTTACCGAACTATACAACAGAGAAGGGAAATAAAAAAAATATACCCTACGTTTAATTCATAAATCTAACTATGTATAACTATGTACATGATTTATCGCTATATACAAATGTAAGATGTCTTGCATTTCATCATTTTGTTGAATAACACTCCAAATAATGAGAATTAACTTAGAAATGTTTGCTGACACTTGTCACTGCTAGCTCAACATGTACAAATGTCTTAAGGGTTAATCAATTTGATTGTAATAAGAAATTGGGTGACAGCAGCAACACTTTATTTACTTACCTAATTTAAAAAAGAAAACAAATTTGCTTTTATAAACCCAAAAATGGGTCACTAAATAGTAAAAATATAAATATTTTATTTCAATCGAATTTCATTAATAATTAATTTTGATCTGGTTGTAAATAAAACGTATCTGTTTTTAAACACAATTGAGTTTTACCCACTCATATTTCAGGGGAAAATAATATCTTAACATAACTCTTAAGTCAATATTAATCAACCTAAACAGATTCTAAAAGCCAATTTGCACTTTAGAGATATTAATTATTATCAAAAGTAGAGTGTAGTGAATATAGAAAATCCATAGAAACCAAAAAGTGTTTCTCATATCGAAGACAAGTAAGTGCTCCTGGTTCAATACACAACCAAAGTTCCACACATTACGCTTCCTATGCTTACCATTACCCAAAAGGCAAATAAATAAATTAGATTTTATATCATCAGTGTAACAGCAAAAATAATATTGATTTAAATATGAAAAACTATCGCGTTAGTGCGTAAAAATTCCCACTTTTAGTAAGGATTAATATCGCGGAGCGTGAGTTACTCGACAATGTTTGGAGTCGTTCATTAACAAAAAGCGAGTGCAGGACCTCTAGAAAAAATTACATTCTATTAGCGATATCGCCAGTGGATAGTTCAGTAGTCATTGTCAGAAATATCTTGTCTACAAAATCTCAATAAGCTATTAAAACGAATAGTACGAGAGCTGATGACTCAAGTCTCATCCCTAGTTAATGTCACCAGCTCTACTAGTTCATGTACTATAGGGTATCAAGAGCAAATCAAACCGTTTTATTAATTTAAATTGTATTATTGTCCAAACTAAAGCTGTGCACCAAATATCAATCAGTCCAGTCAACAGGAACGTGTAAAAAAACACGGTATTAAATCATTTTGAGTAATTTGTTCGTCGAGATCGATCTAATGCTGACTTTACATGGAATCGACATAATCACTACTATGACCACAATTTTTCTAAGTAATATAAGTAAGGAAGTCTCTGTAACTCAAAAAAAAATATTATCACTGCTTGAAGTGTCACATAATGCATCGATTACGAATAGAAATAGGTACATTTGCTTTGAAGCTATTTCGCTAATAGAATGTAGAGGAGAGTTGAGTATATTGTACCGCCTTTTAAATAGTACCACCTCTAGATATCTCATTAAATTATACTTTTTTTTTCACTGGCAACACCAAACTATGCTGTGGGTATTATACCTTCTTGAATTTAGGATGCGATATTTAGACGATTTAGGATAAGAAATTCAGTCGCCGAACCTCGCGATTACACGTTCACTAATATAGGATTCTAAATCTGATTTAGAGGATTATAAATCGTCTAAATTAGGATGCTACTCATCCTAAATGCGATTAAACTTTTCTGAATTCAGGACATCCTACATATCGGTTCCTAAATTTAGCAAGATATAATACCTTTAGTGTCATTTTCAACTTACCTACCATTTTAAATTAACATCTAACGTGTTGCCAGTGTAGAAAAAAAGACTAATTTTAATGAGAAATTAGATTTTTCTTTTAAAAGGTGGTACAATAAACTCGACTTACTCGAGAGCATTGTTCTACGTGAGCGACAAACGCGACATTGCGATGCGGAGTTGTCGCGTGGATACGTCATGAGAAAAATGGGAATAAGTCACGTGTTGCTGCGCTGTATCGGTGGTCGCTCACGTAGGACAAGGAGTAAGTTAGTGTGGAGGCGGCGGTTGTGGCTAGCGTTTGTCCTGCTTGTCGGCGGGAGCTTCGGGCTCATGTGCGTGAGGAGCGGGCGGCGCGGCAGGAGGCGGGTCTCTCTTAGCCCGCGGTCGCCAGGCGTCCAGTAGGGCCTCCACGCGCTCCTCAGTGGGCCCCCACCGCGCGAAGCCGGCCGCGTTCTGCAGCCACACCACTACTGTGCCGCCGCCCCAGCGGAAGTACACCTCGCTCCTGCAACCACCCCCACTGGATCACTTCAGTGTTACTGTTGTACTTCGCGGGTGCGCATTCTGAGTTACCGATCACGAATAAACCCTTCCTACTTTCTACGATCTCTCCTCATTTATTTGTGGGTTACGTTTCAATTATTAAACGAAGTTCATTTCAACTACGGTTGATACACCTACGTTTAAATCGCATATTAGATGACTCGACTACTGTTTCATTCACCTACGTTTGATTGAACTTTGTTTGATTGCACTATTGGACAATCCATTTATTTGTGATAGTCATTGTTGTTTCTGGGTAACATATTTCAAGTCAAGAGTGGTTCATGTCTGTGTTTACTTGGTTCCTTATGTAAAAAGGCAACCAGTTGTGAGAGTGAGTCTACCAAGTGATGTGTAATTATTTCATACCAGATTCATTTTAAAATATTTTTCAGTACTAACTTGGGTAAGACGTGCTGGAACCCGTGCCGGTACTCGTGTTCAAAAGCTGGAATTACCACCTGAAAAAAGATAAACAACAACCTTAATTTTCAGTACCATTTAACACTCGAAATTATACATACCACAGATAAAATAGTATATTCTATACAGATGCAAAATATTCAACTAAATTACGTCACTTAACTGTAGTGATTTTAAGAGATAGTGGGGGCTCTCAAACTGCTGAAGAACGTGCAGGAATCGATTAAGATCGGAAAGAGAGAAATGCTTAGACAGGACTTGAACCAGCAGTTCCTTAAAGGGGGTTCCTTATAGCTACCAAGTCATATTTTTTTCTAATCTTAAGTAATTTTATAGTTGAAATTTCAAAAAAAAAACAGTAAATCATAACGTGCAATATATAATATACCTGTTTTCTTTTGAAGTGACTGGCTTGAAGTTTGTGCAGTGCGTGTGTTTGCCTGTCGGGCCATTCGGGCAATATTACCACAAAACTGAGTGGCTCGGCAGAATCTTGCAGCAAACGTTCCATGTGACGCAGCGCTGCCTCTAATAATTCTTCACAATAGGGCGGATGAGCAACCATCGAACCGGAGACAGGGCGAAGTTCCAAAAATGGTCTGTTTAGTGTAAAGTAAGATGTGTTATTTTGAATTGGAAACTATAAGCAGTAATTTTTATAGTTATATGTTTAACAAGCTGATGCTCAGCTCGCGTGGATAACGGTAATGGCGAGTTTTAGCTTATATCTCCATTTCTACTCGACCAATTGCGATCAAACACATAAGATTTTAAGTCTAACAAAGACCTTTCCAATAAGTGATGTAATGAAAATCTGTTCAGTAGTTTTTGAGTCCATCGAGAAAAAACAGACAGGAATTTAAAAATACATTTTTGGGTTCAGAATCGTTAATATAACATAACGCAAAAATCAAAACGCCAATGTACAGACAAGACTCCTTAAACTTTTTTTTGAAAGTACTTCAAAATCATCAGAAAAAGTGAATCACTCGGGCGGGACTCAAACCCGCGATCTTTCCCTTACAGGGTTTGAACAATAGTACAGGGAATATTTGGTTATGGTATTCCCTATGTAAGGGAAATATCGCGGTTTCGAGTCCTGCCTGATCGCTTAAATTTTTCTGATGATTTGTTGGCATATTTATTGCTTAAAAAATTATTCAAGTAGGTACATAGAAGTTGGCTATCTTCACCACAGAACAGTTAAAGGAGGTTAGAAGGGCCTTGTGGGCGGGGAAGGCGCGCCGCACATATGAGCAATGCTCATATTCCACCGAAATTTAAACACAGTCGCGCTCTTATTGTGACAACGTAAGAAGCTCCTCGAAAAAAAAGAATTATGCCGTCTTGCGCTATAATAACGTGTCGGAAAAGAAGCCAAGTATGTAGTGTAGCCCGAGAAGGGATTTCTTTTCATCGGTAAGGCCAAAAACCTTAAAATACAAGTAAAATTTGTAATTATTACAAAAGTATTATGTAGTTTGTAGACAAAAACGACATAATCGCAAACTGATACAAAATTATACATTGCTTGCAATAGATGAGTGTCATCGTGTACTACGTGAGCGATCGCGCAGTGTATTGCGTTCTTTACGATGGACGCGTGTGCCGAGCCAACGCTTGCAATGCCGCGATATCCATGCGTATCGATAGTGTTGGACAAAATGATCCGTTATAAACAGTGTCGATATTAAGTATGTACACAAATTGTCTAAAAATATTTTAATCAAAATACATTTGCTTATTAGTTATTATTACAGTCAATAATAATTGTTAAATTTTATTTGATGTTAGCCGTTTATATTGAAAACACATTTATAATTTTAGGTTTCCAACAAATCCAGATGTAAAAAAAAATTGGGTTTGATTGAACTTCGATATTTTCAGTGAAGCGACTGCCCTCTGACCTTCACAACTTATTGGCGATATCGAAGCATGCATTGAAAGAAAGAAAGAAAGAAAGAAAAAATATTTTATTCAAGCTCCTCACAATGTGCATCTTACTAAAATATTATTACAATTTATAAATAATATAGGTAGGTAAATATGTTAAAATAATCTACGGTACACACTGTGCGAACCCAAATAGGGCCCCATCTCAGCATTGAATGCTGTGCACACCCTTTGTTGAGTATGCACAGCGCTGGTTTACAGATGGGGCCACTAGGTAGCGCTGACACCACGCAAAATTTTATAGCTCAGTACATATTTGGTTCTTTATCGAAGTACGAATTAATGAAGTAGGTACACGTCGGAATCGAACAATTTGAGTGCGCTTTCAAAAACAGAAACTCCTGCAACCACATCACCCGTGTAGCAAATATCCGCCGACGTCTATCACCAAGCTGGAATTTCCCTTAAAAAATTACCCGATAATATAGGAACGAGCAGCGCAAAGGACTTACGATGTTTACGTCGCTGTTGATTGCCACACAGGTGGGCGGGTGGGTACAACCTATTAACATTTGTTCATTATTCATAAACATGTCCATACATAAGTAGGCATATATGGGTAGGTATATATTGGCATTTATCTATAAGTATATAGCAAAAACGCACCGTCAGGGCAAAGCGGAATTAAAAGGTGCAATTCTGTGGATGTTACATGGTACGATAAACTGATAAGATATTACTATACGAAGGTAAGTAAGTAGTACAAAAAATTTGTTTGTAGTAAAAAGTTATATCTACACAGTTATTTCCCGCATACCCACATACAATGACCACTGCCCCGACGACGCGACGCTGTTCTGATTGCATAATGTAGCTCGCATCAGACATACTTATTATTACATTACGAGTTGACAAGTGGATGTAAACCCATGATTGTTACATCATTTGAAGGTAATATTTGTTGTTTATTTATTTATTTGCTAAACTATCCACAGCAATGCGTTCGTTTTAGTGCTACTGCCTTAGTGATGGCGAGTGAAGGACGAAATACAGTGTGAATAAAAATGCAGCGCGTGTTATAAGACTAATTATATGGGGTGATTAAATGTGTATTGTGCGTTATAATAGGTTATAGAACATACAGGGAGTAATTATGTATGAGGCTATCATGCGGACGAGCAGTAAAAAGAGGATGATCCGGGACCGAGACGTCCCTCATCTAGGGGATAGCGATTATCCACAGCAGCCAAACTGATCCCTCGCCAATCGTCACTACGTTTACTAGCGTGCATTCCCAGTGTGAGTTTATCCTTTCTTTTGTTGCATAATCAATAGGTGCACACGATAACTATTTTTAAAAGAATTAATTGTTTTCAGAGCACGAATTGGCGGTGGCAGGTCGTTCCAAATCCGGCTTGCTGCGAATTTAAAACTACCCCGGTATGCAGTGGTCTTGTGGCTTGGAGTTATCATAAGGTAGGCCGACGCCCTTGTCCCATGTCTGTTGTAGTCTTTCGCCCACGACAACCTGTCGTACAAATATCTTGGTCTCTGTCTCTGTACCACCCCAAACAGCAAGGTGGCGAGGTGTAACTCTCTGCGTTCTACCATTTTCAGGATGTTTTCCTTGTTTAGAAAAGGTGTCACATGCGTGCGTGGGGGGATCCAGAAACAGAATCGTGCACAGGCATTCTGTACACGCTGGACAAGTCGCTCAGTTCTACTTAGGACACAGTTCCCATATACGCAGTCAGCATAATTCAGCTTAGAAAGTATGAGTGACTCACACAGCAACTTTCTGATGTTCACACTTAAGTAGGGGCGAATCCTGTACAACACCCTTAGCCTGTAGAAGCAGTTTCTGACAGCTTGCTGGACGTGTGTTTCGAATCTCAGTTGCTGATCAAAAACAACACCAAGATTTCGTGCTTCATTCACCTGTGTAACAAGACTGCCATCAATGTTAACATTTAGTCGCTGTTGAAATGTTTTCTCTACCTGCTGTCTAGTGCCCAAGACCATAAATTTTGATTTGTCTGGGTTCAGAGACAGACAGTTTTTCTGAGACCACTTGGCTATATTACTTAAGTCTCTATTGATTTTATTTACAGATTCCTGGCATTTGGATGGTGGAAAGGACAGATACATCTGCAGATCATCAGCATAGAGGTGGAAGCTGCAGTTGGTGATTGTGCTGGTGATGTCAGCACTGTACAGGATGAAGAGCAATGGCCCCAGAATAGAGCCCTGCGGAACGCCCCGAGTGACCTGGCGGTGCGGGGAGTCCACCATGTACCCCGTTTGACTATCCTTCACCTGAACAAATTGATACCTTTTGCTGAGGTAACTGTGGAACCATTTTACCACCTCTATGCTGCACCCATAGTATGCCAGCTTTGACAGGAGCAGCGATATATTAAGACCGTCAAATGCACGGGAGAAATCCAGCAGGGTGAGCACGGTGCTCATGCCTTGATCCCGGGCCTGAAGTACATTGTCCACCACATCCAGCAGAGCTGTTGTGGTGCTGTGCCCCCTCCTAAAACCAGACTGCATCAATGGCAGTATGTTGGAGTTCTCCAGGTAGGCCGTGAGTTGGTTGCTGATAACTCTTTCTAGGACTTTAGAGAGGCATGGTAGCAGACTGATCGGCCGGAGGTCTTTTGGGCTAGTGGGGTTGGGCAGTTTGGGAATAGGCCTAACCTTTGCCGTCCTCCATGCGCTGGGAAAGGTTGACGTGACAATGGACGTGTTGATGATGTGAGTTATAACAGTAATGGTCTGGGGCAGAGTCATCCGCAACATATCCAAGGATATGTCGTCAGCACCCATTGCATTCGATTTTAGATCTTTAATTATTTTTAAAACATCCTCCTCATCCACCGTCCTCATCTGAAAGCTGCCATGGCCAAAGCGACTGAACTCAAAGAATGTGAGATCCGATATATTCACATTATTTTGGCCTGGTATATTCAGAAAGTGTTGGTTTAGGCTGTCTGGACTGCCACATAGGGCCGACAAGTCACACTCATTTCTGTTGTTGGTAAGGATGCTGGATTTGAGGTGACTCCATAATTTCTTTGGGTTATTTATATTGCTATTGATATGTGTAGCAAAGTAAGCCCGCTTCTCATTCTCTATGGCAGCTCTCACCACGCCTCTGAGGTCCTGATACAATTTGCGATGCCCCTCCTGACCGGTCACTTTTGCTTTTTTATGTTGTTTGTCTCTAAGCCGCATCATATCTCTCACTGTGCTGGTGATCCATGGGTGGCTCTGAGGTTTTACCAAGGTTCTCTTAATCGGAGCATGTAGGTCAAATAATGATATGATGAGGCGACTAAAAGTTTCAACCATGCTATCTATGTGGTCCAAACTTATGACCGATTGCCAGTCAATTCCATTCAGGTCCTGTTCGAATTTATCTAGCAGTATGTCCTGAATGGGCCTATATATCATCCACTGGGGTTTAGGCCTCTCAACTCTAAAATCTATCTCAGCAGAGACAATAGCGTGCCTGCCCAGTTCAGGAATGTGCAACACTGCAACATTGCTCGCCCTGGCATCCGTGCAAAGCAGATCGATCGCTGTCGCACTGTGGTCTGTAAAGTGAGTAGGTACTGTCACATAGTTGACCAAGCTGGTACTAACCAGGAAAGATCTAAATAATTTCCATTTGTAATCTGTCTGTTCCAGTTGGTCTATATTGAAGTCACCCATAAGTATAATTTTGTCAGCAGAGAAGGAGGAGATTGAACTGGTTAGTGCATCCAAGAATATGTTTACATTGTGATGTGGCGGTTTGTATGCAGTGCCAATGATAATCGTCTGCCCATTTCTGGTAAGTCTTAGCCACATTTGCTCAACATTGGGAGAAGCTGGGTGTGCTTCACTGCGGGCGTGTATCCCCTGCCTTATGTAGAATCCTACCCCTCCTCCTCTGTCCGCTATACGCGAGGGGCGCGGTGTGTGCCGCAGTCTGTAGTTGGGCACTTTTGGTGCGCAGTCCCCCTCGCCCTCCCGAATCCAGGTTTCGTTAATAGCCATGATATCCACTGCCAGGTCCCCCATAGCCACAACGAACTCATCCTGGTGAGTCCCAAGCGACCCTGCATTAAATAGCCCGACTTTCAAACGTCTATCCCCCTTGTTATTCATGTCTAATTTCAATACTGGACATTCTACAACACAGTACACGTCTCAATAAATGTGTCTCCCTATATGTGAAGATATACAATAAGCAAGACATGTATACATACATACAATACATATACTCATACATAAAACACACATATACATACATACAATACACATATACATACATAAAACACATATATACATACATACAACACACATATACATACATAAAACACATATATACATACATACACATATACATACACACACATGCACTTCGCGTCACACCCATCCACCACGCAACAGTAGCCGACTCCACAACAAATCGGAAACAATTCATAATCAAAATAAAGGTTACACAACACATAAGAAATGCACAGTAAACATCGATAATAATGCATCCGTTTAACCCTATCCAACTCCCGTTAGCCCGAGGGATCGAGAGACGCATCTGGTCCAAAAACACGCCGCAGGTCAGCTTCATTCCGCACACCGTAGATTGGCTTCCCGTCGGCTTGCCTGGCAAGTATCCTGCCGCGACTGGTCCACGTATATCTCCAACCGTGACTGCTCGCTGCTTGTCGTGTCTGGTAAAACAGGTTTTTATTGTATTTGTTTAGCCTCTCGTTTATGAAGAAGCGGCGTGCCGGCGCCCTCTGTCCAAGGCCCTCGCTGGTGGCACCGCGCCGCACGCGCGCGCTCCGCAGCAGCTCGTCCTTAAGCGCGCGCCTCGCCAGGCGCACCACCAGCCGGCGCGGGCGGCCTGCCTCTGCCGGCTCGCCCCGGCCGGCCGGCGGGCCCGTTCGCTCCGCGAACACAATGTCCCTTGACTCCAGCTGTACTCCCAGCTTCCTGGCCAATAATTCAACGAGGTGCAGGGTATTTTCACCGCTTTCTTCAGGCAGGTTGGAGATCTCGACGTCGGATGCCAGCAGATCCTGGTCTCGGTCATTGAGCTCCATCTTAAGCGTAGCCACTGATTTTTCAAGGTCCTCACTGCTTGATTTATTAATTTCCAACTCTCTGACCCTGTCCTCTAGGCTTAGCATCCGATTTTCGCAGGCCGCTATGTTGTTTCGGAGATCTCCAACCTCACGTCGTAGGTCTCTGATTTCCCTAGTGAGCTCGTATTTCATATCCCGTAGTTCGGCTCTAAGCAGTCTCATCTCCTCCGCCATATCCAGCCCTGGGGACGCGATCGTTTCCGTGCCCTGATGCGCTCCCTGCGTCACCGTACCTCCAGTTATGGCACGATGGGCAGCACCAGGACTCGTCAGTGGGCTTTTATCCTTGTTTTGGGAATTTTTCACGGAACTGCACTTGCACCCAAAAGCGCCATCTTTACCCTTCATGTATTTGCCACATTGCGTGCACTTAGCCATGATACTAGCCATGAGTTATTCAGTAGGTTTGACAGATGGCGTTAGTAGAGATTTAGGATACAGCTCAATGATCGTACCACGGTAGCAATGGATGGTTGGTACAAGTTCACCAATCTTTGGCACAGATGGCGCTGTAACATGTAGTTGTTTCAGAAATATATTTGGAGGTTTTTTAATTAAATTACAGGCTTTTATTTTTATTGTCACAATCGCCGCTGACCACTCACTATTTATAGTATGCGTTCGATGCTTATAGCTACGTTTTTCACCAATTTTATTGTTTTGTTTCTAGTAACGGGTAGTTTTAAGTACTTAGTCTATTTATTTACTTTAGTTAATTTAAATTAGTCTGTATAGTTATTGGTAACACTCGTGTAATTATTTACGCTTAGAATTAAATTATTATGTCTGATATCTGTCTATTATTTACAAACACAATCAGCTGATCATTCCGTCGCACTCAAGGTCAATGCACAGGGATTTCTGTCCTTTGAAAACTTTAGCTAATACCACTGTCCGATTCAGGTGATAACACTTGTGGTGCAATTTGGCACGGCACCGTTCACTTTTTGACACTTCTAGTCGCAAATAACTATATAAATCTATTTTTATAAATTATTTAAATACGATCGACACTAGATTAGTAAGTAGCAATCAGACAGACAGAGTTGTTGGACATTTTAGGGCTCCGACTACCCGTAATAACTGCCATAGGTTTTCGTATGGCTATCAGGACCGACGGCATTGCGTGTTCTCCGAGGCACGACCAGATCAATGCAATTACCCATATTCATGCATAGGTACAAATATTTGCACTGACCTGGAATGTCATTAAGTAGTTTTTTTTTTTTTTTTTAATATTCACAACATTTTACACAACGCTATCTAGACCCATGGTAAGCTTTTTATAGCTTGTGTTATGGAATCTAGAATGCGGATAAACATACTTAAATACTTTTTTTTGTAAATAAATACATATTATACATAGAAACACCCAGACCAATGCAAATAGCCATATTCATGCATACCAATATTTGCACTGAGCGGGAATCGAACCCGCGCCTCCTGCGTGGCAGTCGCGTGCACTACCGCCACGCCACAGAGGCTGTCAAGTTGATGTTACTATTAACGCAGAATGAGCTTACTCTATAAAGTACGCGACTTGTGTACCAAAACTTCAGATAGTATCAAAATTACGGAAGTTTTATCGATATCGAAAATCGACCTTTGGTCACCGTAACATGAACAGAAATTTTTATTGCGTTTGTGCGTGTGTGAGTACACGTCAAGTGCAGCATTTGCATTAGTTTGACAACTAATAGCAAACTCGTGATTTAAGTGTGCTGATTTATTTGTGGGCGTAAACCACGTCGTATTGGTCTATTTTTTATAGTGGAGTTAAAGAGTGGGAGACAAGCGGCGACACGCGTCCTAACAGGGGCGGATCCAGCTTTCCAGCCAGGGGGGGGGGTCATAGTCAGAGTCAAGATAATGGAGTCCATTATCAACTGCCAGCTCCTTCGGTATCTGGAGGGTTATCGGCTACTCAGTGACCAGCAGTACGGTTTCCATAGGGGTCGGTCAGCTGATGATCTTCTAGTATACCTGATGCATCGTTGGGCACAGGCGATCGATACCAAGGGAGAAGCCATGGCGGTTACTTTTGACATAGCGAAGGCCTTTGATCGGGTCTGGCTAAAGCGCTTTTATCAAAGCTTTCTTCTTATGGGCTTCCCGAGAAATTGTGCGAATGGATTGCTAGCTTTTTAACAGACAGAAGCCTAAAAGTCGTAGTCGACGGTAAATGCTCTGACTCTATGTCTGTGTATGCTGGTGTCCCTGAAGGTTGTGTGCTATCGCCTACTCTGTTTCTCCTCCATGTCAATGACATGCTGCAAATTAGCAGCATTCATTGTTATGCGGACGACAGTACGTGCGATGCCCTCTATACCGACCGCGCAAACATTTCTCGGGAAAACGTCAACGCGAGCCGCGCGTGTCTGAAATTGAAACCTCTTTAGATAAAGTTTCAATTTGGGGTAGACTTATTTGGTCCGATTCAACCCCACAAAGGCACAAGTTTGTGCGTTCACTGCTAAAAACAGCCGTTGGTCGTATTCCCTTTTTTTATCGTGCGAAATATTCCCACGGATACCACCTCCACGGAGCCGGTGGAGGCGGTTATGTCGGACTCGAACCAACCAAAACGCACGCCGTCCTTGGTTGCCGGAGGTGAGATTACCGAAAGCATATTTTTTTTTTTTTTTTTTTTTTTTTATACAGGACACGTCAATTTGACTTCACCTCGCCTGATGTTAAGCTAAAGGCAAAGTCTCGGAAAGAGGGTCACCATCGTAAACATTTACCATGTTAACAGTGGTGGCACTCAGCTTGACGGCCTCATTAGATGCCTTTTCACGCCCCGCTTAAAGGACCCAGGACTGTAGGAAGAAGGAAACACGTGAACTGGCAGGGAATTCCAGGCCTTAGTGGTGCGGCATAGGAATGAATCACTGTCGCAGACCCAGGACCATCTCTTTCGAGATGGGCCCTTCCGGTTGTAGGGACCTTTGTGTCCCCATCTAGCCCCGGATACGGGGAGACGCACTTTCACGCTTCTGCTAAGGTGGTCGTATTCCCTCGTTTTGAGAGCACCCCCTTAACTGTCTCAGCCGATATTGAAATACTTGGTGTTGACAAATCGAGCGAAGTCCAGTTTCGCGGTCATTTAGAGGGTAAAGCTAAATTAGCCTCGAAGAAGCTTGACGTGCTCAATAGATCGAGACAGTATTTCACTGCAGCTTACCACCAACAACTTTAAAAGGCGCAAGTACGGCCACATATGGAATACTGTTCTCATCACTGGGCAGGAGCACCTCAGTGCCAACTTCTCCCTCTGGACCACATCCAACGGAGAGCGACTCGAATCGTCAACAGCCAGGATGTTTCAAATCGGCTAGAATCTTTGGCACTGCGTAGAGATGTGGTTTCGCTCTACATCTTCTATCGTCTACTATGGGGAGTGCTCCGAGGAATTGTTCGGATTGATCCCCGCCGCCTCTTTTCACCATCGTTCCACGCGACAGCAGTTCCACACTCACCATCTGAACAGCTGGCGGTCCATAACTGTGCGTTTCTCGAGAAACTCTGTTCTCTGCCGCACGATAAAGAGCTGGAATGCTCAGCCCGCCTACGTGTTTCCCTCCTCTTACACTCCCGGGCGTCAAGTTAGGGACCACCATTTTACGTCCAATGGCACCGAGAATGGTGGTCTGTATCTTCTGGACTGCACGCCAGCTTTATTGCCATCTCGAGGGGTGCAGTCAATTGACGGACCAAATATAAAAAAAACCCCGCCTCGCACAACTAAACTGTGGAATGAACTGTCGCTAGCGGTATTTCCGAACCAATACGCCCTTCAAGAAAAAAGCGTAGGTAGGTACTCTTTTTTAAAAGGAAGGCAACGCACTTGTGACTCCTCTGGTGTTGCGGGTGTCCATGGGCGGTGGTGATCGCTTACCATCATGTGATCCGTCTGCTCGTTTGCCTCCCTATTCCATAAAAAAAAAACAATCGCTTCCTCTTTAGGGTTCCGTAGCCAAATGGCAAAAAACGGAACCCTTAATGATTCGTCATGTCTGTCTGTCTATTTATAATAATTATGCATACAAAGTGTATTTTTGTAAAGGCAGCAAACCTTAACCGTTGTAGTTACAGCAAAATATTCTTAGGAGACCTTCCCTAACTTTTTGAGATATTTTGTACTGCATTCACAGATTTTGGAAAAATCGTACAGTCAGCAAGAAAAATGGTAAAAATGTAAAAAGAAAAATTGGTAGCAATTGATCCCATTTCTTGAAATATTTACTTATACCTATACATATTTTATTTTGTTCAATTTATGCAAAACTTACCTATATGAGATTAAGAAAATAATCAGAAGACGATCTGCCCAGGGGGGGGGTCAAGACCCCCATGACCCCCCCCTGGATCCGCGCCTGCGTCCTAATACAAATTAGGAACTATTTCCTTTCTAACCTCCTTTAACTGTTCTGTGATCTTCACGGTACGATTTGTAGCAAATGTGTGCAATTCGAGAGGCGGAGGGGGATGGCTGTCACAGGGGCATGAGCATCACAAAAATCGTCAAGTCTTCTAAAAAGTAATTCTCTGAAGGAATTTCCGCGCTTAAAAAACGGTGACCTCGGCTTAGAAGCGGAAACTTCAGGCTACAAACCTTCATGTCACCAAAGTGACCTCCTCCAACACGCATATAATTTTGCTTACCCTCGAGAGCCAAAGTAGGAGTCTGTATCAGCGAACGCGGAGCAATACTGTCTGAAGTAGCAGTCCAGCGGGCTGGCGAAGCACTCGAAGGTGACGCCGAAGCAGCGCTGCAGGCACTCGAGCACGGGCACGGGCAGCGCCATCTGCGTGAGGTGCGCGTCCGCGCCCGCGCCCACCCACGCCGCGTAGCGCCGCAGCACGCACCACACGCGCGACAGGAACTGCTCGAACTTCTTGTCGTCGAAGCAGCTGTACCGGTACAGACATTCCTGAACACATTCATAACAGTGCGTTAGGCGGGGCAAATACGCCACATTGAGCGATTCTGCTAAAACGAGTAACTTTTGAATTTCCAGTAATTCTCAATATTATATTCTTATAAAATTCGTAAAATGGTCACTTTTTTTTTGTTTTAACATTCCACACAACGCTATCTACACCCATGGTAAGCTTTTATAGCTTGTGTTATGGAATCTAGAATGCGGATAAACATACTTATATACCTTTTTTTTTTGTAAATACATACATATTATACATAGAAACACCCAGACCAATGCAAATAGCCATATTCATGCACACAAATATTTGCACTGAGCGGGAATCGAATCCACGCCCCTGCGTGGCAGTCGCATGCACTACCGCCACGCCACGGAGGCTGTCGCTGTGACTTTATGAGCAGAATCACAGCAATTCATTTACTCTAAGCAGATTCTAATTTTGTGTGAATATCGTGTAAAAGTCTAATGATTATCTTAGTAGGATTCCTATAAAGGGTCTTTTTAAATCTGCTGATGAAAAAATAATTAACCAACAAAACTCATCTAGAAGCAAATAATAGTAGTAACGCTAGAAAGATGGTAGGCATCATTTGACCCAAATTAGAACTTTCATCGCTGATTATTTTATAACAATTCGTTTATAAGAAGTCACGCCTCGTGACTTTTAATGAACTACATTTACCTAAAATAAAAGTATTTACAGTGTAATATGATAATCCAAACATTGATAAAAATTGCATTCACAAACAATGGCGGCATTTGACCCATTCAATGAATGAATTGTAGTAGTGGGTTAAAGTGGTTAGGTTGATAATATATAGTTTAATGTTATTGCCCGATGTTGTTACACATTTTGGTTCCTCTACTCATTCCATACTCGAAGTATTCATGAATCAATATTAATTTGATATTCCGTAAAAATTCTCACGCCGCCGCGCCGCCGCCGTGTCAGTGAAGCTGAAATAGTTATGCATGAAGTCAAAAAAAGCAGTAATGCCAATCATTCTGCAGTTTTGCCGAAAGATCAATCTGACAATGAAAATGAAGTACCGCTATCAGATGCTGAAGACATTGATTGCCCTATTCTTCCTGCCTCTGAGTTAAGTTCTTGTGATGATTCAGACAGTGACATACCGTTAGCTGCAATTCAACAAACTAGAGGAAGACGTGTTTGGAGATAAAGACGCGGTATTTGAATCACTTTTATGGGAATATCCCTCATAACAATACTATAATGTCACCAAGTGGAATATTGTAGAAATCTATAAGTACTTGAAAATGGTACAGAGATAGAAGTTCGCCGAGGACGTCATAATGTTTTGACTGTGTGTTGTCTGGGCCTACCATCCATGCACGAAGATGGAAAGAAACTCATGACTGTCTGGAAACTACATGGCACAGATTTAGCTGCAATAAATGCCTGGGTGTTTTATCAAAAAATAACGCTGCAGTAGTGGGCTGTCAAACTGAGTCCCTAACTGTTTAGAAGAAACCCAGAAGTGGTTTCTCCTAAACAGTCACAGAAATGTCAGCGTCTAAGTCAAGAGGTGCCACTGCTAAGCATTGTAAAAATAAAATTAACAAAGTGTGTGATATCTGCAAAAAAGACCATTGTGTGGAAGTTGCAATAAATCAAAAATGTGTTTAGGTCGTAACTCTAAATATTTTTTATTATTTTATAACACATATTTTTGTACAGATCTAAAATTATTATTCTTTGTTTCTATGAATATCTTCTACTATTTGTACTTATAATTCACATTATATGCCTAGCTAGGACTGCAATAATAGTTATGGGTAAAATGACCCCTGACCGCTTTCATAGGATTACTGCTTTTCCTGTCATGCTAGTGTTATAAAATTAAAAAACAAGTGGGTTCTTAGTTATTTAGTAGTTTTAGCATCCATAGCGAAAAAACAGACAAGTCTTTGGCAGACGTCTGTTTTTTCGCTATGGATATGTGAAAAAGTGTTTGGTGTTGTTATAATAACATAACACAAGTTTTTTTAACCCCCCACGCAAAAACGACGGGGTGTTATTAAGTGTAACGTGTGTGTGTGTATTCATTACATTTTTATCATTTTTAATAATTTTCCCTTAAATTACCAATTTTTGTAAATACACAGCATTGATGACTTGTGTTTCACCAAGGTAGCGTAGGAGTGTCTGATCCCGGTCGAGGAAATGCTCGACGAGTGGCGGCCGTGGCGCCGGCACTGCAAACTGTATAGGGTAGCACCAAACCTTCCGTAATGCTGCTTGCTGCAGTGGAGCAGGTAGTTCCTACGATAGACATGTTAATTGTACATTTACAACGATGAATAGGTTACATCTTTCCATGTTATACACAGCCTCTTGCAGTCTAATCTCCAAGAGTAAATCAGGGCATATAAAATTTGTTTTGCACCGGCTTGCGGGTGCACCGGCTTGCAGGCGTACCGACTTGTGGGTGCACCGCACCGGCTTGCAGGTGTACCGGCTTGCGGGTGCACCGGCTTGCAGGCGTACCGCCTTGCGGGTGCACCGGCTTGCAGGCGTACCGGCTTGCGGGTGCACCGGCTCGTGGATGTATCAGCCAGATCTTGAAGTTAGTAGGATCCCATTAATCCTGTGCATTAGTATATCATAGTACTAAAAGATATAAACCTGAATTCCATTTTCTTTCAGCAAAGCGCTATGCTTTTCCCGTATTTTGCGAGCATACTCAGCAGACAAATGGTATATTTTAAGACAGATTCCTTCCACTGATGCCTTTACAGTCTCAGCTAGATGTGGTTGGCATTGTCTCTATAACAAACAAAAATAAATTTTGTCAGGTGTGTATCAAAATATGAATGACAATGACAGAAACTTAGATTTACATTAATTCAAATCTATACTAATATTATAATGGGGAAATATTTGTTTGTTTGTAATCAATAAACTCCTGCACACATTTCAAAACTTTTTTCTTATTTAGAACTAGCTTTTGCCCGCGGCTCCGCCCGCGTGGATGTCGGTGATCCAGACCAAACAGAGCCTATGTCCTTTCTCATGGTCTAGTCTACCCCTATACCAAATTTCATCAAAATCGGTGCAGTGTCTTAGGCGTGAAAGCGTAACATAATGACAGACAGACAGAGTTACTTTCGCATTTATAATATTAGCACAGTATAACGAGAGATCTTACAGTAGTTCATCGCGTTTGATGTTTGCGGAAATGCCGCCTTTTGCAGTTTTTTCAGGGTTGTCACTTCAGTTTTTATACCCATATTTGGATCTCTTTATTCTGTCAAGGCAAATCAACTCACGCTTATATAAATTACTAGCCGATGCCCGCGGCTCCGCTCGCATGGATGTCGGCTATTGCGACTTTTGGTTATATTTCCGATTCTACTCGACCAATTATGATCAAGCAAACGTAATATTTTAACTTCAAGTTTTGGATTTCGATTTCAGTTTCGTTTTCGGTTTCGGTTTCGATTTCGGTTTCGATTTCAATTTCAATTTTTGATTCGGGTTCAGGTTCCGGTTCGGGTTCTAATTTCGATGAAATTTGGCTATCGCCGGGATCGCTAAATTGATGATATATTCTTAAGGAGCCTATCCACGATCAGTCCGCCTGCAGTTTCAGAGCGTATCAGGCGGCCTGCACTCTTAAATTGACGGCGCCCACACACGAAAGCGATTTTGGCCTGCCGGCCATTCCCTGCTGTCAGTTTTGCGGCTACACACGATCAGTTGGGAGTCGACAGTTTCCCATCGTATGATTGCCTGCCGGCAATTGTCTGAAATCGGGATTGACGACCATTTTAACGACGATCAAAGATGCCGAATAGAAATTTAAAAAAAAAGTCTAGTTATTCGGGGTGACTAATAATAAAATCCATTTAGTGATCCAAGATGGCGGGCTTGAAATTTCCCATATAGTCAATATGGGTATAGTTTTCGAGGTTTTTGGGGTTGTTAATTACGAATATATCATCCATCCAGCCATCTTGGATCGCTACATGAATAATATATTCGTAATCAGCAACCCGAGTACCTGAAAACGATACCCATATCGTTTTCAGTAAATATTTCGAGTCCGCCATCTTGGCTTGCTAAATAGATGGTATTCGTAATGAGCGACCCCAAAAACCCTGAAAGCGATACCCATATCGATTTTGGTGAAAATTTCGAGTCCGCCATCTTGGATTGCTAAATTGATGATATATTCACAATCAGCGACCCCAAAAACCCTGAAAGCGATACCCATATCGATTTTGGTGAAAAAGTCGAGTCCACCATCTTGGATCGCTAAATGGATGATATATTCGTAATCGGCGACCCCTAGAACCCTGTAAACGATACCCATATCGACTTTTGTGAAAATGTCGTGTCCGCCATCTTGGATCGTTAAATATAGAAAACGAAAAAAAAAAAACAATTTTAACAAACAAAAAGATTCATAAAAAAAAATAAACATGTGATTAGTGTGATTACAAATGAGACAGCCCTGAATCTTTAGTACCAAGTAAAATGTATGGGCGTACCAAGTAATACCCGACCCCCACCACCCCTCTCCCCCCGCACGATTGCTCTGTCTGTGTAGCTCCGTTGACAGACTGTATGTAGTATGAATCTCTAGACTGTGATATTAGTATGGATACTAAACTTGTCCATTTAATTATTGTATTTTAGACAGCTCACTGTCAGTGGTTGACCTTTACTTTGTTCTAGCGTCAATACCTAAAAATCTGAACAAAAATTAGGCGCCAATACGTTATTTTTCATTGGTAACGTCACGTCAGCCACAAAGCAAGTCTAGGGATGTAGTTAGTTGATCGACTGTGTTTTTCTACACTAATATTATAAAGAGGAAAGATTTGTACCTATTTTTGTATGTTTGTAATGAATAGGCTCAAAAAGTACTGGGCCGATTTAAAAAATTCTTTCACCAATAGAATGCTACATTCTTCCAATTTGACATAGGCTACATTTCATTTTGAAAAAAATTAGGGATCCTTGGTAAAATTTGAACAATGTAACCGAAGGTGTAGAAAAATGAGTCTTAAAATGTCTTTAGTCGAATGCGCTGCCGAAACTATTTAGAATCAACAGCTAATTGATTCTAATTTCTAAGGCGAAACGAAGTTTGCCGGGACTGCTAGTATTATAATAACTTGAAAATGTCACAATCAATATCAACTTAGAAAATATTACATAACTCGCAGTTTTTAACCAATTTCTAAACAGAGGTTCGTAATTTGTATTTTTTTTATATTTGTATGTGGAAAACAGATTTTCATAACTCTGTCATATTTCGTCGTGTTTATAAAATTCTTGTTTGTTTCTTCTTCTATTATAAAGAAGTTTATTCCGAAATGGTAATATTTCAATTTCTTAAGATCTGATGATGGGTTGCAGATCAAGACTGCTTCAATAAATACACAAGAACTCTTCAATGAATACCAGGAAATCAGCTGTTTTCGCCTGTGGCTTCGCCCGCGTTGATTTTGGTTATAGCGACCAAACATAGCCTATGTCCTTTCTCAAGGTCTAATCTACCCTTATACCAAATTTCATCATAATCAGTTCATAGGTTCAGGTGTGCATGCATAAAATACAGACAGACAGATAGCCAGAGTTACTTTCACGTTTATAATATTAGTATGGATCTGTGCTAAAAGTAATGAGCATTGAATCATCTGTATAGCTTCTATTTCAAGATCTATTCATTAACTTTAAACTTCAGATAGTGGACACTTGCTGACTGACAATGGGATTAAAGGAAGGAAAAATAGGAAGAGAATATTATTATTAAGCTAGAGAAAGAGGAATAAATGTAATTTTGAACATTGATAACTAACCCTCAAGTGCGCCAGCCTATCTTGAAAATCGTCATAGGTAGCTCCTACAGTACGCCTTAACCATTGAAAAGTATCCTCAGCATTCCATTTCACCACTTTACGACTTTCTGGTGAAGCATTTCTAGATTCAATCATTTTTTTTGCTGCCTCCGCATATCTTGATAGTTGCTTTCTAGCATCTCCAGTGAATTTTGGATGTGTTAATTTAATAGGAATGTCATTCATTATCTCTTCATACATTGAGTGTGAAATTTCAGGGAAACAATGGCTAGGAAGTAATGGATCCGATCCACCCTGATCATTGACTTTTCTTTCCATTAACCACCTGTTAAATGAGTCTTTGGGGGCATCAATACTTTCTCTTGTGTGACATAGTTCTTGATAGCACTGCCTTAGTTTATTTGCCAAAGTAAATCTGAACCCCTCAATTTCAGGATGTGGATGTGGACAAATTGTTGGTGGACGCTCATATATTACAACATTTGTTGGCACTTCTATATCCCATGGGCCAGCCAACACAAATTTTTTAGCAGGAGGTCCATTATCTTCTGATGGACGTCTTTTGTTTGCCCCAGGTGTCAAATTACCAGCATTGGAAGGACCGGTGTGGCAGATACCTAGTGGGTCTGTTATAGGATCAAAATCCCTTTTCACTGCCGGTAATTCCCACATAGATTCACCAGATAATTTATTCCAAAAGTAGGGTCTATTTTCCCGTTTAGACCAATACTTCCTCCAACCTTGTTGAATGAGATCTGGATGTAAGTCTGCAGCGAGATGTGGCGCGAGTGGCACCGGCGCACCAGGCGTTTGTGGTGTTTCTCCACTGGCACTTGGTGATGACTGGATTTCTGGTGAAGAGTCACTCTGAATAACATTGGTCTCCCACGTTGAGGAACCGGCGACAACTTTGTCGCGAACATCATTCATATTGACTTGGTTTGCACGGATTTAATAAGTGTTATTACAATATGAAAAAATATAAAAAACTTAGTTTTAGGGTGATTGTTTGTCATTAACAAAACTATTTATGGCCTCTTAAGGTTCCAATAGGCATATTTTCTACTAAGAATCACAATATTGATAGCACCAGGCGAAGAAAGTAAAAAAACACTTTTAATTCCAAAGTTACACATGATAACGCATATTTAATTAATACTCTTATAAAGTTACACAAAATAAATAAAAATGTTATTATCAAAACTAACAAAACTCCGCGTCGTATGTTTTAATAAAGTAGCGTAACTCCCCAAGCGCCGCCATCACAAAATGACAACTGAAATTAAATGAATCAGTGTTGTAATCGAAACAAAGTCGACAGCACGGTGATACCATATAAAAATATGTTATTCAAATAGGATACGGAAAATAAAGAGTATTCGCGCATACTTGGAGAGGGACGCATCGCGGAATTTTATTTTATTTTCCGAAATTGCTGTGAGGCCGAGTTTTTAAGTATACAATTGGTGGATTTTTAGATATAACGTCTTGGACAACGCACACAAGTGCATGAAAGTGACATATTACAGTGAATTAGGACTTTTTGTGATTGACGCCAATTCTCCCTAGAGAGTTTCCAGTAAAGTCCCCACAACTTTACTGAGGCAGCAATCATCATTCATCGTCATCGTCATCATCATCATCACCGTCATCAAGTAGTCTTATTCTTAATCGGGAAATTTCCAACTCATGTCTCCTAATATTGGGTTGATATGTTGCCATCTAAGAAAAAAGAAGAAGAAGTAAAATTATTTCAAGTAGACTCTGGCCAACGAAAGATGGCGCAAAAAGTTGGCGCCATACTTAAAAAATCAACACGTAGCACACTGAATATACACCGAAATAACGGAGTCGACACTAGAATCTTTTTCCTATTAGGCATGCATGAAAACTAGCATAATAAGGTACATGGCCAGAGTCTAGTCAGTGTTGCAACCTGTAGGTTTTTCAAATTTGGCGCCAACGAGGTAAATGACTGAATTTTGTCAGTTCACCACTTAGAGTATATCAAGAGGTGCCATACCTACGAAAAAAAACTGCCTACCTAAACTTGGATTTTATGAATGAATGGAAAGCAGTATGGCGGCCTAGTAGGGAATCCAGTAAACTGTCGATAACTACTTATCGATATAAAAAGGGCACAGACTAAAAATTTATACATTTGAAAGAAAAAATTAAGTGATTAGCTTAAGTGAATGCCGATTATTTGTATTTTCAGGTTGCAGTGTGCTTATGGCTTTCTGTCAGACTTTCCTTGTGATAGCCGGAGTTTCGAATAATTCGCCCAGAAGGACGTAGAATCTACAAAGATTCTTTACAGTCTTTGAGTAACGATACATATATATATATATATATATATATATATATATATATATATATATTTAGTAGTACTCCAGGTACATAACACATTGGCACAAAAATAAAATCGATTTGGACAAAAAAAAAACGAATTTTGTAAAAAATGTTTTAGTATCTATTCATCAGTAATACCAGTACCATTATGCGATAGAATAATAAAAAGTCAACGGCATTTCAAAAGTCATTCACTATGTATGGAAAGTGGTCTTCGTTCTTTAAATATTTGGGAAAATATCGATAATTAAAATTCTATCACCGCATCACTAGCAATTTTATTTGACCAATCAGGTGCTACTACATCCCCACTACGTTGGAAAGCAAGATGTAGAATTGGCGTTTTCCTAATATGATTTTATGAATGAATTTCGTAGTAGTTTCACGTCTGTATATTTATGTCTATGGTTCACCAGCACTGACTAAGGCGATTGGTACACTGCAACGCTCGACGCCGCGTCAAGCGTAGTTGCGTCGACGCGGCGCCGGCGGCGCGGCGTCGCCTCTACGGAGCTCATCTACTATATAAAAATAAGTCCGGTTTTCCTTCCTGACGATATAACTCCAGAACGCCTTTACCGATTTGGCTAATTTTGGTCTTAAATTATTCGTGGAAGTCCAGGGAAGGTTACATAATGGGTCAAGAAGTTTGAAGAGACCGGCTCAACATTGGGCAAACCAAAATCCGGGCGTCCAAGATCTTAATAACCGTCGAAAACGTAGACAGTGTCACCCAGTCTATTCGGGACGATCCGAACCTTTCAACTCAGAAGCCTGCTATGGCCTTAAACGTGCACAGATCGTTATTATTGCGCATTGGTTATAACCAAAGAACATGGTTACAGCAGGATGGTGCAGTTCACACACGTCCAACAGGTCTCTGCTGCGAGTTCGTGAAATTTTCCCTGGCAAATTGATCTCTAGGAGAGGTGACATAAGTTGGCCTGCACGTAGTCTCGATTTGACACCTATGGACTTTTTCCTGTGGGGATATGTCAAATCTTAAGTTTACACCAACAAACCGACTTCCCTGGCACAATCAAAAGAAAATATCCGTCACGAAATGGCAGCTATCACTGAGAGTACCTGCCGAGCCGTCATAGGCAATTTTAGTGCTCGATTAACTGAATGCCGTGAACGCAACGGTTTACATTTGGACGATGTCATTTTTAAAAAAATAAATTCCCAAACACTGTATTTTAATATCTAATAAATATTTTTACTTTAAACTTTCAACTTTTTTTTTTAAATGTAAAATTTCTTTGGAGACACCCTGTATAACCACAAATATTCTAATTTATACATAACTAGCTTTTGCCCGCGGCTCCGCCCGCGTGGATGTCGGTTATCGCGACCAAACATAGCCTATGTCCTTTCTCATGGTCTAATCTACCCCTATACCAAATTTCATCAAAATCGGTTCAGTGGTTGAGGCGTGAAAGCGTATCATACAGACAGACAGACAGACAGACAGAGTTACTTTCGCATTTATAATATTAGTATGGATGGACATAGTCGCTAGATGGCGGCTTCCTTAAATGTGATATTTTGTTTTGTTACCAAATAATTATAAAATTTATTGCATTACCAACGAGTTTCATAGGCGACTGGCACACTGCAACGCTCGACGCGGCGTCGTTCGTCGACGCGCGTGGACGCGGGAGAGCTAGTATAGTCCGAGAGATATTAGAATTTTTTTGGTAGGTAGGTGGGTGAAGTAATCTAAAATTTTGAGAAAAGTAAAGTAAAGCTATCCGACCATTAGCTCGATAGCCCAGACTATATTAAGAGCGCTAGAGATGAAAAGAAAATGATTAGAAGTGCAAGCTATTTTCGACTTATTGACATGACATAGTAACTAATTTTTTTTCTTATATTCGTGATTAGCGTCATCTATTAACGCGAAAAGAGACGTAACTAAGAAAATGCCATTTAGGTTGAAAGTCGCTTGCAGTCTCTGCGTGTTCCGATAACAAGCTAAAACAGTGGTGTCGGCTCCAAGCTCCAATACCCGATATTGAGCATCGATATTTGACTTCCTCCGATCTCGGATGTCGGATATTGGATATCGGACGTCAGTTGTTGTGAAAGCGCTCTAAATTTGACGTTAAATACATGTTGCATTGCAAGAATATTAATTTAAAATTCGTCTCAATTCCTACACAGAAATTTCTAACAGCTCTCGGACTAAAAATCCCTCGAAAAACACGCGCGTGAATGCAGATTTCAGTGTGCCATACCTCGCGTTTTCTGCTTGTACGCGCGTATTCTGCGGCAACGCGCGTGATTGCGTTGTCAGTGTGTGGGACCCCGCGTTTTTCTATACAAAATGAGCTCCGTAGAGGCGACGAGCGCGACGCCGCGTCGACGCAACAACGCTCGACGCCGCGTCGAGCGTTGCAGTGTGCCAATCGCCATAAGCTTACATTAAGGCGATTGGCACACTGCGACGCGCGACGCGGCGTCGAGCGTTGTTGCGTCGACGCGGCGTCGCGCTCGTCGCCTCTACGGAGCTCATTTTGTATAGAAAAACGTGGGGTCCCGTCCCACACACTGACAACGCAATCACGCGCGCTGCTACAGAATACGCGAGTACAAGCAGAAAACGGGCGTGAAGGCGCGTAAAACGCGAGGTATGGCACACTGAAATCTGCCATCACGCGCGTGATTTTCGAGAGAGTTTTAGTCCGAGAGCTGTTAGAAATTTCTGTGTAGGTATTTGAGACGAATTTTAAATTAATATTATTGCAATGCAACATGTATGTAACGTCAAATTTAGAGCGCTTTCACATCAACTGACGTCCGATATCCAATATCGGACATCCGAGATCGGAGGAAGTTTTCTTAGAGGCTAATTTAGCTTTACCCTCTAAATGACCATGCATCTTCCGTGTCCAGTTCTGAACCGGTTGACCCTTGACCACACCGTGCGACAACTGTCAAAACTGGCTTAGTGGTGGGGTCAGGTACCAGGTCCTTCCAGGGATAGTGCTGAAA